>VDFB02047230.1:267827780-268005650 GCA_007258455.2 Sequoia sempervirens
GTGAATCTTTTATACTTCTCGAAAAAAAATTAATTTTAGAGGCGAATTTTTTTCGTTTTTCTTGAAAAAAAAATAATCCCCATTGGTGAATCTCTTGTAATCACTAGAAGTCTATGGAAAATCCTAGCGAATTGCAAATTTTTTAAAACCACTAAAATATTTTCATTGGCGATTAAAATCTATTTTCAAACCAATAAAATATTTCCATTAGCGAATTAAACCTGTTTTCAAACCTAAAAAAATAATTTTGTTGGCGATTTTTTTTTTCAAACAAAAAAATAAAATTCATTGGCATATTAAACCTATTTTCAAATGATTAAGAAAAAAACATTGGCGAATTAAACATAATATCGAACTAATAAAAAAATTCATTGGCCAATTAAATTTAGTGGCGAATCCACTACCGTTCGATGAATTTCCAATGGACGACTGTACTTGCATTCCGGAAGTATATCTCTCAAGCACTAGATTTGCGAATGGAAACCTCTGGAATAACACTACAACCATTAGATGTGGACATGTGGTGAGATCAAGGGTCATCATCATGGTAATTAATCCGACGGGTTGGATTTTGGCAATGAGCGATAGAAGAACTTAAGTGGCAGAAATATGCACGTGCATTAAGTTTGTTTTAAAAGAGGGACCGCCTAGAAAGAACGTAGGACCAAGGCTTAAAAACTTAAGAATGTTTTACACAAATTATCTGGCACATCAATCTAACCATGACCGTTCGATGAATTTTTGATGGACGGCTTTAGTTGCATTCTGGAAGTATATCTCTCAATCACTAGATTTGCAAATTGAAACCTCTGGAATAACAGTAGAACCGTTAGATGCGGACGCATGGTGAGATCAAGGGTCACCATCACGGTAATGAACCTGATGGGTTGGATTTTGGCGATGAGCGATAGCATAAAGTTTGTTTTAAAAGAGGGACCGCCTAGGAAGAACGTAGGACCAAGGCTTAAAAATTTAATCTCATGGAATGTCAGATGAAAGACCACACACCAAGTCAAATAAAAAGAAATGCAACCTGCAAAGGCCAAGTTGGGCACTAATGTGGGTTTTACATTATGAGTGTTGGATGCATACAAAATAAAATGTTGAAAAGGCCTTAGAAACTTTAAATGCAAATGCCCTTGGCTATGAAGCTCGCGCCACATGAGGTCAGCTTCATCAAAAGACAGAGGATGCATTTCACAATGGGCTTTAGAAATGAATGGAATTCCTTGCACAGTTAGAATGGTCGCCATTGTTGCAGAGAATGCTCAAGCATGGAGAATGAAACCGTAAAGAAAGGATTAGGGAAAAACTTGAAACAAAATGAAAGAAGCAGAGATGAAATCTACAGTGGAGAAAGGAGGAGCAAAATGCAGCCTCATCCTCACCGTCCCCCGCCAAGTCGCGATTCCAACATGCACACCCTTTAATTCCCACAAAATGGTGGGATGACGCCACGTGGACAGGGTGGGCCCCAGGGAAGGATGAAAGGTTGGAGAAAGTTAATGTTGCCCATAGATTTTAATGTTTAGAAGGGCTCTCATTTCGAACGAAATATTTTTTTAAAAGGAGGGAAAAACATTTAAAAATTAAAGTGTTGCTCGAGAGAGAACACGTGATGGTGGGCCTCGAAGAGAATAAAACTTTGCTCAATAAAATATTAAGTGAGCCTTCTTTAAAAAGTAGAGAGATAAAATATTTCAAATGTGAAATATTTAAATGAAAGAAATGAAGTGGGCCCATGAAATATTCAAAAGGGCAGGAATTTTAAATATGCAGGGCAAATTTTAAATTTTGCTTGGAAAAGTGAAGTTATTGTTCACTTTATTAACACATATTCTAATGTGTTGGGTGAGTAAAATGTAAAGATTATGGATAGGTGAAAGAGTAAAAGTGGCATGGGAAATATTTTGGAAAACTTGGCATGTGAAAATGGGTGCACGAGTAATATTTTCATTCCCCAGTTAAAATGAATAATGTATTCACTTCTTTATTTGGCAAGTGAAATATAAGGTGAAATATTTAAAGGCTTTTTATGTAAATAAAAATGTTTTTGCAAGGTGTAGCTATAGTAGTGAGCAAACTGGAATTTCACGGGCAGAGTTATTTTCTCACTGTAGGGTAAAATTGAGAATGAAGTTTTCTCACGGTGAATTTGCTGTTACAAATTGGAGGCAAATATGTCTGTTGCTGAGAGAGGAGAGAGGATTTTATTTTGTTGATCAATAGTGAAGAGGATTCCAGATGGCACTTCCTAATCAGTTTTAGGGTTGCTTCTGGGGATTTCTCTATTCTTTTATTTCTTCTCTTCTCTTCTGATTATTCAGGGTTTTGAGGTTTTGTATGGGGCTAGGTAGATAGAAAATGCTAATTCTGAGTCATTTCTTGAGTCTGTAAGCTGTAATTTTTGATTTCAGGAGAAAATACAGCCAGTTTATGCAAATAAATCATGAAAGTGTGTGCACATTCATGAATATCTTCAAATTGTCTCTATACTTGTACAGTTTAATCATATGATTTCAATAATACAAAGTATCTTTGAGTTTTTCATCTCAAATTTCATGAGATTGTGTTATTTGTTTATGGGTCTATTTCAAAGAAAGGGTTAAATACTTTGAGCAGATAATAGTGATTTCAAGTGTGCACGTTGGATTTGGTAAGGAGAGTTTGATTGATAACATGAGTGGGATTTTTGGTGTAAGGAACTAATAGTTGATGCAAGGCATTAACAATTTAAATCCACTAGTTGAATGTCATTTGCTGATGAATTATTTTTGTGTTTGACTCCATGGCCCAGAATTAGGCACTGATTTATCTTGTAGCTTAGTGCATCTCAGAAATGTTTTATAAATTCAAAATCATTCTAAAGCCCTATGTGTTGTAGTTATCTCATGCTCCAAATAGTCGATATTATTGATGAACAACCAATTCTATTCGGTATTATCCTATTATGTTGAGCTATTAAATGAGATTATCTGTTGTTGTTAATGTTGTTTATAATAATGGTGCAGAGGTTATAAACGCATTAAGGGATCACCCTCTCGGGTCTTGCAGAGCCCAAAGTGTAGGAGGTCTTTAAAATCCTCGTCAGTTGGTCCAGGTCCTTCGAGCTTCCCTTGATTGGAATTGGCAATTCCATAGGTAGATTAGAAGACCAACCTGGTTACAGTAAAAACAACCAATAAGCACAACCAAAATAGTATTATAAATTGTAAAAAAAATTGTTGTTATGGTGAATAGGTGCACATACAATTGGAATCCGTCACTGCAATCTGTTCAGCAACAGACTGTATAATTTTACAGGCAAAGGAGACACAAACCCTTCCCTGGATGCCACCTACGCTCAATTCTTAAAGAGTAAATGCACCAGCCTTGCAGACAATACAACCACAGTAGAAATGGATCCCAACAGTTCCCTAACTTTCGATAGCAACTACTTCAACAATCTGAAAGAGAAGAGAGGACTCTTGAAAATAATGGCACAGGAAAAGAAGAACAACGCAACACAGAGCAAAACCCCAATTGGAGGAAAAAACATATAATATTCTATATATTCAGAACATTTGGAATACAATATGTAGACATCCAAATTTGGATAATTAATTTATCCAAATTTATCACTTTTCATCTAAACATCCTCTTATCTGAGTTAACTAAGTAATATTACTATTATTTAATTAATATCCTTAATTCTGTCAAATCCCTAAGGTATTTAATTAATAATTAAATACCTTACCTTAATCCTCTTTTCATCAAATGAATTAAATAAATATTACATTTATTTAATTCCTCACATGTCATTTTCATCTAATCCTAATCCATCTCCTAATCTCTTCATTAAGGATGTGCACATGCCTAATCCTTGATTAGGATGTGTCACATCTTCCAACTTTTGCAAGTTGGCTTCTAATCCACATTAACCCCTAATTATCCTCTAATTACTAATTAGTTAAACCTAATTAGTACCTTGTTCAACTCTCCCCCCCCCAAGGAATTTTTAATTCCTTTTTATTCACCCTAGGCTCCTCTCTTTCCCATGTGAATTTTTAATTCACTTTTATTATTCCTAGAATCCCCTTTTCCCATGCATCTTCTAGAATATTTGACATGTCACCTCATGCACATGTGACAAATTCCCACCTTTTGGGAACCTTGTCTTATCCACTAGATTCTTCCAATCATTGTGAATTTTTAATTCACTTTTATTCTCCCAAAGCTTTCCCTCTCCTGTGATCATTGAAAGGTCACATCAAAGTACTTGGAAGGTACTTGTCCTTCCTCCACCTCATGTACCTTTTGGCCACCTCTTTATTAACCTCACCTCCTCTTAGCCACTTCACCATCCACATGTCAAGATGTGAGGGCTTGTGAGTTCTCAACCCACCATAGCCCTTCATCTTGACCTTGTTGGATGAATCTCAACCGTTGAATTCTCTAGAGAATTCAAATTCTTCTATAAATACCCCCTCCTCAAAGGCATTTAAAAGACTTAGCCATTTTGCAACTAAATGCTGCCATTTTGTGTACTCATTTAGCTATCAATTTCATCCATTTTCATTTGCATCTAAGCACATAGTCAAATCCTCCATTTAGCCACATCAAGAGCCATCAAGGAGCATACAAATCAATCCAAATCAAGGGCCAACCAAGGAGTTTCAGCTGCAAGAAGGAAGGTATATCCATTGTTATCATTTAACATTTTCCTCTTTTGCATTTTCAAATTCCTTAGGCTAATCTTGAGGTGTTTCATTATGTTTTCCATTGCATTTTAATTGCTTAGAATAGGTTAAACATTTTGATATCACATTTCTAGCACGCCCGGTGGGACCCACAAACGGGTTCCTATATTTCACGTTTGCTGTTGTTGAGATTTTTGCAGGAACATGTCGCAGTGGGGTGATTACGACCCTGATTTTTCCGCAGTGAGGCGATTACGCCCCTGATTTACTACAGTGAGGCGATTACGCCCCTGATTTATTGCAGTGAGGCGATTATGCCCCCTAGGCTGAAAATTATTTTCTGTGCTAACACTTTACTGCAGTGAGGCAATTACGCCCCCTAGGCTGAAAATTATTTTCTGCGCTAACACTTTACTGCAGTGAGGCGATTACACCCCGTAGGCTAAAAATTATTTTTTGTGCTAACACTTTACTGCAGTGAGGCGATTACGCCCCCTAGGCTGAAAATTATTTTCTATGCTAACACTTTACTGCAGTGAGGTGATTACGCCCCCTAGGCTGAAAATTATTTTTTGTGCTAACACTTTACTGCAGTGAGGCGATTACGCCCCTTTGGCTGAAAATTATTTTCTCTGCTAACATTTACTGCAGTGAGGCAATTACACCCCTTGGCTGAAAATTATTTTTTGTGCTAACACTTTACTGCAATGAGGCGACTATGCCCCCCCTGGGCTGAAATTTGTGCTAACACTTTTCCGCAGTGGGGTGTTTACGCCCCTGATTTTCCATAGTGAGGCAATTACACCCCTGATTTTCCACAGTGAGGCGACTACGCCCCTGATTTACCGCAGTGAGGCGATTACGCCCCTGATTTACTGCAGTGAGGCGATTACACCCCTGATTTTTCGCAGTGAGGCGATTACGCCCCTGATTTGCTGCAGAAGGGTGACTGCGCCCCTGGAAGGTAAAACTGTTATCTTGGCTTCGGTTTTCTTTGCTATTTTCTCCCTAACATTGTTCTTGCAAGGATACATGTGTTTTTTGCTAAATTTTTGTAGCATATTCTTGTGAAGTTGATGGAGAAAGCGGGATAAAACATCTAACATTTTCTTGCAGGGCTATCCATTTGCTCAAACTTTTTAAACTATCCTTGCTGTTTGCATTAATCTAAGAACATAGTTTAATTAGAGGGAGTAATATTCATTGCTTGCTGTGCTTATCTTTTTGTGTTACCCAAAGGGAGCATTAGCTTGTTTTCGCTTTCCCCTTGCACTTCGTGTGAGCCTAGGGAGTAGTTGGAGATGGTTAGTGCTTTCTTTATAGTGGGACCTGCTTGGAGATTTCATCACCCCAAGGGACGATTCCGACCACGCGTATCGGCAGGGTATATAAAGGGGGGAGAGCGAAAGTTGTACCCCAATCTAGTCACGTCGTAATTGGCAGAGCGTCGAAGCTAGGGTGATACCTAGATAAACGTGAAGAGTTGGTCTGAGCCCTTCAGTATCTCGCTAGGGTTCCTGACTCACGCTTGTGATGGGTTGGTGTTCATGGTTGTGCCTCACGTACCGAGAGTATATCGAGGACTCCCTAGACACCTTGTGCATCCTAGATTAAGACCTCTTTGGCCATACCCTTAACACTAATCATAGGGTTGTGTTTGCTTGAGAGTGTTTTCTTGTGAGAAACCAGTGAAATTTTGACAATTTGGCCTTATCATTGTCATTTTAAAGTCCTTGCCATAGTCATTTGCATCAAACCAAGCCCCTGATTTACCACAGTGAGGCGATTACGCCCCCTGATTTACCACAGTGAGGCGATTATGCCCCTGATTTACCGCAGTGAGGCGATTATGCCCCCTGATTTACCGCAGTGAGGCGATTACGCCCCTGATTTACTGCAGTGAGGCGATTACGCCCCTGATTTACTACAGAGGGGCGAATTTTCCCTCCTGAACACCTGAAATCACCCCATTTAGATCCGTTTAGCCTCTAAACCATCATTTAACCATTCCCAACCATTATCTCATCATCCTAAGCCTCCGTTTTGTCACTCTAAACCTCCAAAAACCTCCATTTGACCATTTTAAACCTCCATCTCATCATTCCAAACTTTCGTTTAACCATTATAAATCCCCGTTCATTATCCACAATTATCTTCAATCCACCCGTTCATTTTAATTTCCCCATAATCCATTCAAAAGTCCATACCCTCACCTAACAAACACCATAATTTTACCATTTACATTGCCAAACACCACCCATAACCAAACCGTCCTAACCTTGTATTACAAAGTGGTTACCCAAATTGACCATAGCACTTGAATTTGATTATTAGTCTTTAACTTCAACCCAAATCAATTTGCTTCCATCTTGAGGTGAATTCCATGTCATAAGTTATCATTATCGCTGGCCCAATCAATCCATTTTCAATCTCAAAGTGGATTCGGTGTCGTGATCATCCTCTTAATCAATCAAAGCTCTAGGTCAGTAAGGGTAACTTCCTTTGATTAAACTCAAGGTCTCTCTCACATCTTTCATCATCCAATCATACCCATCTAATCATCCAAATCTATCAAATCCAATCGTTTTGTCAAAACATCCAATTACCCAATCAATCAAATCACATTCGTTCTATCACCATAATCCTATCCAATCTGATCTATTCAATCAAAATCCAATCAACCTTATCCAATCCAATCCAATCCAATCACATCACCTTCGACCCAATCAATCTACTTCCATCTCAAAGCAGATTCGGTGTCGATCGTTAGAATCAATCCCATCACATCATCCAATCATCCTAATCTGAGCTTTAGTCCAATCCTGATCTGAGCTTGACCCAAATCCTGATTTGAGCTTTAGTCCGATCCCATCCAAAATCTTTTCATCCATCCTCTTTATCCTTTCACCATCATGAATCCTTATCCTCCATCAATAGTGGTCAAGGGAAACCCTAATTACATTGACAACGATAACGAAAGTCTTGTTGATCAAGAGGAATATGGCATAGATCCCCTTGACACTATCATTGCTAGTAAGCTTTCTCCACCCACTTTCCAAAATCCAATCACCCCCTCGAGTTATCCCGTTATGTCTTTGTCCATGCCTAATCATGTTGCTTCTGCTACCTTTGACAAGGGATATCCGTAATATCCATCATACCCTTCATCTACATCATCCTCTTATCCAACACCCGCATCCTCTTATCCTAGTCTACCATCTCAATACCCCTATCCTAATCCCCCATCCACATCCTCCTATCTAAATCCTTCATCCGCATATACCCACTACCCTAATCTTCCATGCCAATCTACTCACTCTAATCCTACATTTGTACCTTCCTATCCTAATCCAACATCCACATCAACTTATCCTAATCTGACATCCACATTTCCCTATCTCAATCCACCATCTCAATTTTCCCATCCTAATCCACCATCCCAATACCCTTACTACAATCCACCACCCGCATCCTCATGTCCCTAATTCACCATCCCAATCCCCTTATCTTAACCCTTCATCTAACCTTAATCCCCCATCTATTTCCAGTCCTGCATCCAATCCCATTCCCCCATCTAATCCTAGTCCACGAATCCATAATCCTTCATCCACTCCTACCACGCCATCTCAGCCTAGAGCATTCAAGTTCCTCACTCAAGAAGTTCTCCAAGGACTTATAACAAAGAAGACATCCCCCACTCCATACCTTGAAGTTACGGAATCATGTCATCCCAACCCATCATCCACGGTCATTAGTGACAAGACCCTTCTCCACTCAACACCTATCACTGATGAAACCATCACACCCTCTGAATCCATTGAGCGCCCATCTCCTACCATCACATCCTTTAAATCCGTTGAGCCCACTGAACACCCACTTCCTTCTCCAAGAGTCGTCGAACCCATCGATGACACCCTAATCCAATCAACTTATTCCACTCCTAGTGTCACTAAAATCCATTCCCATGAATGTTTTGAATCCTCCATCCCTCCATCTTCCCCACTTGAAGAGCCCCACCAAGATTCCCTTATCATGCCTCCCGCACACGATGAGTCATGCCAAGAGCCTAATCCAAAGCATGTCAACATATCCCCTTCTCCAAATCAAGATCCTACCATCTCATCTAGTCCACCTCAAGATCACAGTCCCCCATCCGTTCCATCCCATGATCCCCTTGTCATTCAATCTTCCACCACTCCATCTCCATCTCCATTGCATGATCCCACTACCACAAATCCAAATCCTATCATATCCCCTAATCCCTCTCCTGATATCACCCATCCACATGCTGCTATCCCTTCATCTCCCTCTCATGATCCCCCATCATCGCCTAAAACTACTATCCCTACACCGCTTGCATATCCCCTTGGTACTCTCACATTCTTCCATGGTGGCCTCCTTGCAGAAGAAAAACACAGTGTATTTACCACCCATCATCCTCCACCTAATGATGGACTCGCATCATGTTTCTAGAATAACACAAATCCTATCATGGATCGCATGCTCAAGAAAATGAACTATCAAGGAAAAGGTCTAGGCCTTCATGAGCAAGGTATTTTAGAGCCCATCCAAGTCAAAGAACAAGTCTGCATGCAAGGTCTTGGACCTATTTCCCAAGACTCACAATCTAAAGATGTTGGTACAACCTCTAGACATCCTCAACGAGCCTTTTCCAAAAGAAATGTCGGCTCTTCCCATCGCCCCACTAGATCATATGTTGCCATCCCTCCTCCTCTATCATATCACCTCAAAACCACCGTCCATATCCCTCCTTCATCTGCTCCATCCATTTTGGGTCCTTACATCCCTCCATCCACCATATCCCATCCTTCATTCACTCCATCCATCTTGGGTCCATATATCCCAAGATCACCTCCTCCATCTCATCCTTTCATCCATTCATCACCTATCCATCTCATCCATCATAAACATCCCTCTCACATGTCCCCTAATCAGGATCAACAAAGCCACATACCCGCACATCCTCCATCTACACATAATCCCCATATTCCTACCTTCGTCGCTCCACATCATCCATCTCCTCACACCCATCCCATTGCTACTAAACGCACTTTGGATGTTAAAGAAAACATGCATAAATTCAAACATCCACATGAATCTAAGGCTCCCTATGTCCCCTCCAAAAGACATGGTGAAGAGAAGAAAAATCTAAATCTAAATCAAATCCATAGGCCATAAAGGCCCACCAAAGCAAAGATCAAAACCATGTGGATCCCAAAGAAAAAATATGCAATGCAATCAAATGAAAAATCTATAAGAACATCCAAAGTTGCTAATCCAAAAGCTAGTCATACACCCCTTTCATCTCCTAAGTCTGTTTTGGGTCCTTATGTTCCAAATTTTGACCACCCCATCTCCTCCATTATCCACACATTCTACATCCCTTAATCCTCTTATCTTTTCACATCCACCACCACATGTGCCAATGTTGGTCCTGAACACATATCCCCATCACATATCCCCCCCATCATTCCATCCATACCCTTTGCAGCATCCCATCCATTATCCCATGTATCTCCCCTCTCAAATCCCTCTAATTCATCCTCTTGCATAATCCATTTATCCTAATAAGGTTGTACCAACATCCAACAGTCACTTCAAACATGGGCTCTTAATACCTCATATAGAACTTGATTCTTGAGTCCTTCATCCATATCCTTATCATGTATCTTCTAAATTCCCTTATCCACATCCCTATCCTTATCCATTTTCATCCCCCTACTATCCAAAAATTCGAAAAATCGAAAAAATGTCAAAAAAATAAATAGTAAAGAGAAATAATTTGTCCAATGGTGAAAACTTGGAAAACAAGCGCCTTGGATAAGTACCATGATGAAAACCTGGAAAATAAGTGTCATGCATAAATCCCCATCTACACTTGGGGGCAACTTCCTGATATGCATTCCCACTATGCTTCCTGCTATGCTTCTCACTATGCACCCATCTTCCTGTTATCCGTCCTCTTCATAAAACCCCTCCATCCCACCTATCTTCCGCATCCTACCATCATATCCCATTTATCTCCCAACCCTCCATCCTTCTTGTGATCTTGATCAAAACAGGGACACCTCTTGGTATACATTCCCTTCATCCATGCTCTGTTGTATTCCTTGGTCACCCATCCTATCCTCCTCTAGTTATCTCCTCTTCCCATCCACTTGTCTCCCATCCCTCATGCCTCATCATATATGACATATCTAGAGTGGCGGGCATCTACTTCCTTTGTGACATAGTCCTTGGAGACATCATCTATCATAACATCCCTTCCATCTCCCCATCCTTATCTTCGTATCCATCTATCCTAGCATCCCTTTCATCTCCCAATCCTTATATCCCTATCCATCTATCACAACATCCCTTCCATCTCCCCATCCTTATCTTCATATCCATTTATACTAGCATCCCTTTCATCTCCCAATCCTTATATTCCTACAAACAATCCCTCCCATCCTTCATCTATTCTTTCATCTTTATCCTCATCCCATCTCACAATCCCTTGTCATTGGTATTTGGCTATAGGCCTCCTTCCATGCAACCCAATGCCATTTATCTCATCGCCATCACTTCTGCTTCTTTTACACATCTTTTCAATCTCTTATCTTTTCTCAATGTCCATCACCCCATCCCTCTTTCTTCTCTCTTTTTTGCTCGGCTTCCCTTTCAGTGTCCATGCATCCCGTGACTCCAGCCCTCCGGGGCATTCAGCCTCCACGGGCAGCTCAGCTCTCAGGCGTGTCAGCCCATCGAGTGACCTCGAGTGATAAAAGCCTGTCAGGCTCCATGAAGCTGTGATCTCTCCCGCACCAGAGTCAGGCGGCTCCATACTGGCGAACATGTCACGCCCATAGGCGGTGCTTTCTGGCATTAATGAAAGCCAGCGGTTAGGCTCTGCCCTGGGCGGGGCATGTCCTTACTGACTTTGGTAGGTGTCGGCCCCAACCAGGCATCGCCCCTTTGTGGCATGCCCCTATCCCACCGTCCTTTGCCCCCCACCAAAAATTCACATTTTTAATGTCTTTTTCAAAAAATTAATCCCGACCCATTTTCTAATTTCCCCCCGCCATCAAAACCCGTGTTGAAATTTTCAAAATTGATTTTTGATTTTTACACCGAAACTTCTGGAGGCCATAACTTTTGACTCGGGTGTCCGTTTGAGTTGAAATTTGACAGGTGGTTGAGTTATGAGATAACAAGTGGATTCCCAACAGGTTTCTTTGAAAGTCGTTGGAACCCGTTTTGCCACATTTTCGGGGCCTCAAACTTTCATCTTGACCCTCAAAATCCTAATTTAGTATTTTTTTCCAGCATTTTGAAAAATTGTTTTCACTCATAACTCGAAATGCAGGGCTTGAATTTGGGATGTTAGTTGGCAATTCATCCTATCTCAATATTGGGTATTTCTTGGAAAAAATTTGGACTCCCAAAAGTATATCCATGAGGTTTCCTAAAATGGAAAAATTTGACAATTTTTGAAAATTGCCAAATCTGGAAAAATCTGATTGTCCCATTAAACCCCAAAACTTGGTGTAGAATCAATCCCATCATATCATCCTCCCAATTCATCTTTTTGGATAACTATCCCATCCCTAAGCTTTATGTGATTGTCCTCATCCTATCATCATCCTCCCCTCATCTTATCATTATCCTTTATCCATCATTTATCTTTGGCCTCTGGTCGAACTACGTTGCCCCTGCGCTTTCACGTAGGCGAGGTCGATCACTTTATCTGCCCCCGGGGATCCTTTATCATCTATCATCAGTCTTTCTTTTCCATCCTGTCATCCATCGAAGTCTCCATCATGGTCCATCGTCAGCCTCTAGTCGAACTACGTTGCCCCTGCACTTTCACGTAGGCAAGGTCGATCACTTGATCCGCCCCCTGGGATCCTTTATCATCTATCATCAGTCTTTCTTCTTTTTCCATCCTATCATCCATCGAAGCCTCCATCATGGTCCGTCGTCAGCCTCTTGTCGAACTACCTTGCCCCTGCGCTTTCACGTAGGCAAGGTCGGTCACTTGATCCGCCCTCGGGGCTCCTCTATCTTCTAGCGTCGGTCTTTCTGCTCTGTCCATCCACTCCTTTATCATCTATCATCAATCTTTTCTTTTGTCTCTCTAGTCCTTGTCATCCACCATTAGTCTTCATCATCCTCTTTCTACTTTTATCCATGGTCAGTCGTCCGCCTTTTACCAAACTACGAGGGCTCTGCGCTTTCACGTAGGCAAGGCTAATCTTTGATCGACCCCCGAGCCCCTAGGTCTTTAGGGTGTGTCAGTATCATGTCTTGTCTTCCTTGTGTCGTGTCGTCAAGCTATGCCCTTATCTAGCTAGTTCTTAACAAACAAGATCCACTTTTATCAACAAATCCAATCAGTTTTGAATATCCTACGTCATATCGATCTTTTAGCTTAGTATCCATCATCGGTCTCAACAGGATGCATCCTTCCTAACAGACCTCATCAATCCCATCTATCCCCTTGATCCTATGGAAAAGGACATTGGAAATTGATTGCGATCTTTTGATGCTTTTGGCTTTTGTTTATCATTTAAGCTCCCTATCATCACTTGTCAAGGCCGCCATGATCCATCATATTATGGTGTGTTTTGATTGGTCCACATAGGGGCATATCTTGATCTTTTGTTTGATTGTGTCTTCTTGGTTGTCCCACGTAGTACCCACCAAGATCCCCGAGGTCTTGTGTTATGCTGGGGCATCCTTTTGTGCTTATGGATATCTCAATATCTGGCCCGACCAAGGTCTTTGTGACTTTGGGGTGTTGGGATAGCCTTCTTTTCTGTTGTGTTTATTTCATGCATTAGACACTATTACGCCTTGGTTCCACATACCCTGGCACTTGGTGTCTTATGCTATAGCAAAAATCAGTGCTCCGAAGATGGAAAATTGCATTATGATTGCATTTTATTCTCCATTCTATCGTCTTGCATGTATCCCCCATCCTCCCATCTATCAAAATCCCCCCATCCATTCCTCCTTCATCCTCATCTCACATCTCAATCCAATCCCCATCCATTCCATTTAGCCCAAATCACCTAATCATATCCTTGTTCTTGTTCCCAGTCTTGTTACAAGCCTTGATCCAATCATCCTCATCATTCTCATCATCATCATCATCCCATTTTATTCTTCCATATCCCTTCAGTGTTGTTTGGGATGTATCCTTCCCTCGTCAACAACACTTTCATCATCCTCATCGGGAGGTACTCTTCCCTATCCTTTAGTGGTGTTTTGGGATGTATCCTTCCCTCATCAATACCACTCATTGGGATGTATCCTTCCCTATCCTCATTGACAACACTCCATCCATCCTCAACCCCTTTTGGCTTGTACCTTGACTGGGGCAACATCGTCTTCATCTTTGTATCCATTTGTGCTTCCCAAGCTCCTGTCGCCTTTTCATCCTTTCATATCCATCCCTTTGCATCCTCTTCCTCATCTCCCATTTCACCATCTCATCCATTTCGAGAGCACATCCGTGTTCTCTTGAACTCGCATGTCCTCTCGAGGGGGCATCCTTATCCCTAATCTTCATCTTCACCTCCATCATATTTCTTCCTAGTCATCTGTTTGATGACTGGGGCATCCTTCCCAATCTAACCATATCCTCCTGGGTTCTATATTTTAATATTCTCTAAAATGATGTTACTTCGTAACACCATCTCAAAGAGGGGAAAAATGTAGACATCCAAATTTGGATAATTAATTTATCCAAATTTATCACTTTTCATCTAAACATCCTCTTATCTGAGTTAACTAAGTAATATTACTATTATTTAATTAATATCCTTAATTCTGTCAAATCCCTAAGGTATTTAATTAATAATTAAATACCTTACCTTAATCCTCTTTTCATCAAATGAATTAAATAAATATTACATTTATTTAATCCCTCACATGTCATTTTCATCTAATCCTAATCCATCTCCTAATCTCTTCATTAAGGATGTGCACATGCCTAATCCTTGATTAGGATGTGTCACATCCCAACTTTTGCAAGTTGGCTTCTAATCCACATTAACCCCTAATTATCCTCTAATTACTAATTAGTTAAACCTAATTAGTACCTTGGTCAACTCTCCCCACCCCCCAAGGAATTTTTAATTCCTTTTTATTCACCCTAGGCTCCTCTCTTCCCCATGTGAATTTTTAATTCACTTTTATTATTCCTAGAATCCCCTTTTCCCATGCATCTTCTAGAATATTTGACATGTCACCTCATGCACATGTGACAAATTCCCACCTTTTGGGAACCTTGTCTTATCCACTAGATTCTTTCAATCATTGTGAATTTCTAATTCACTTTTATTCTCCCAAAGCTTTCCCTCTCCTCATGTGATCATTGAAAGGTCACATCAAAGTACTTGGAAGGTACTTGTCCTTCCTCCACCTCATGTACCTTTTGGCCACCTCCCTAATCTTCATCTTCAGCTCCATCATATTTCTTCCTAGTCATCTGTTTGATGACTGGGGCATCCTTCCCAATCTAACCATATCCTCCTGGGTTCTATATTTTAATATTCTTTGAAATGATGCTACTTCGTAACACCATCTCAAAGAGGGGCAAAATGTAGACATCCAAATTTGGATAATTAATTTATCCAAATTATCACTTTTTATCTAAACATCCTCTTATCTGAGTTAACTAAGTAATATTACTATTATTTAATTAATATCCTTAATTCTGTCAAATCCCTAAGGTATTTAATTAATAATTAAATACCTTACCTTAATCCTCTTGTCATCAAATGAATTAAATAAATATTACATTTATTTAATCCCTCACATATCATTTTCATCTAATCCTAATCCATCTCCTAATCTCTTTATTAAGGATGTGCACATGCCTAATCCTTGATTAGGATGTGTCACATCTTCCAACTTTTGCAAGTTGGCTTCTAATCCACATTAACCCCTAATTGTCCTCTAATTACTAATTAGTTAAACCTAATTAGTACCTTGGTCAACTCTCCCCACCCCCCAAGGAATTTTTAATTCCTTTTTATTCACCCTAGGCTCCTCTCTTCCCCATATGAATTTTTAATTCACTTTTATTATTCCTAGAATCCCCTTTTGCCATGCATCTTCTAGAATATTTGACATGTCACCTCATGCACATGTGACAAATTCCCACCTTTTGGGAACCTTGTCTTATCCACTAGATTCTTCCAATCATTGTGAATTTTTAATTCACTTTTATTCTCCCAAAGCTTTCCCTCTCCTCATGTGATCATTGAAAGGTCACATCAAATTACTTGGAAGTTACTTGTCCTTCCTCCACCTCATGTACCTTTTGGCCACCTCATTTACACCTCACCTCCTCTTATCCACTTCACCATCCACATGTCAAGATGTGAGGGCTTGTGAGTTCTCAACCCACCATAGCCCTTCATTTTGACCTTGTTGGATGAATCTCAACCGTTGAATTCTTTAGAGAATTCAAATTCTTCTATAAAAACCCCCTCCTTAAGGGCATTTAAAAGACTTAGCCATTTTGCAACTAAATGCTGCCATTTTGTGTACTCATTTAGCTATCAATTTCATCCATTTTCATTTGCATCTAAGCACATAGTCAAATCCTCCATTTAGCCACATCAAGATCAATCAAGGAGCATACAAATCAATCCAAATCAAGGGCCAACCAAGGAGTTTCAGCTGCAAGAAGGAAGGTATATCCATTGTTATCATTTAACATTTTCCTCTTTGCATTTTCAAATTCCTTAGGCTAATCTTGAGGTGTTTCATTATGTTTTTCATTGCATTTTAATTGCTTAGAATAGGTTAAACAGCTTGATATCACACAATATTTATAGGTTTGTTTAGAAGCAACTAGAAAATGCTTGCAATAGCTATAGAGAGAGTAAACTAGAAGATAGTAATTCCTAAAAACAGAGGAGTCTAGAGAATTCCAAAAAAAATGACTTCACCTACTGAAACTAACTAATTTAAACAGTTTAAGTGGAGTTGAATTAACACTAACAACTCATACAAATTCCATTGCCCAAAAGTTTGTTGATAAGTAGATGAACATACAAATTTTTATCAAAAATTTCAAGAACTCCATTCAACATATGTCTAAAATCCAAGTGCTAACTGGAATGGTAGGGAAAATCATACATCAGTGTGCCTTGGTCAACTAAGTTCGGATGGATTTTAAAAGCTTCTATATTGTTTAATGTTCCTTATTTAGCCAAGAATGTAAGAGCCATCCACCAATGAATTCAAGAGTATTTATGTAGGCATTGTCGATTGAAATCTAGGCACCCAGGGGTTAATTAAGATTGTTAAGGCTTTTTCAATTGGATTTTTATAATGGAGCTTAATAAAAGATTTCCACATTGGTTCAATACTAGTTTGTATTTAACAATACCCACAAATGTTCTTTATAGTTAAATCCTGATTCTTATCCCTGAATCTTCTTTTATAATTCTTCATAGAGGGTCTCGGGCATGAGTTGGTGTGTCCCCCAGCCGCACCCCACCCGTGCATAGAGGAAAGGGTTGGTGTAGATTAGCATATGAAATTGAGTTGACTTCTGAAAAATTGTCCTTTATCAAATGGGTGTTCAATGCTCATCATCATGGTCTTGTGCATAGACATATATTTTTAATATAAGTGCATGCACATTTGATATAGAGAATTCAAAATATAAAATTGTAGGTATAGCTTTTTAAAACAATATACATACAAGTGGCTCATGCGAGACATCTGATAATGGAGGAGTGCTTGACAATCCCTCTGGTGGATCCAACATGGAAGTCAGATGACTCCCCTAAACCAGCTTAAATATTTAACTCATGTTTAGGATTGAATTACAAATCATTTAATCAAGTTAAAATTATTTAATATATTTAAAAAATCAATCAAAATACCCCATATGAGTAGCCGACTTACACTGGTGTCGATGTAAAACAAAATCAATCAAAAGAAGATGTCCCTGTGGTCATCATCTACACCAAACAATTTGATTGTTAAAATATTATTATTTTTTTGATATATAGGTTCATTAGAAACACATGCTTAAAAAATTTAAAAATTCAACATGTACACGTATACTTATACATGTGTTAGATGATCTATAGGGTGATGCTCAACAGTAAGAAAATCAGCATATGAATTGATATCATCAGATGCTCTGCATGCACCTGAAATGGATGTAGCCTAATTAGGTCCATAATATAACTGATGACAACTCGTACATACATGAGGTGTCGATGTAGGTGGAGTGGTACTAGGACCAACTCCATCTAATGCTCCTCCATGGTCTCACCCTCTAATCCTAGTTGTCATCTCAAATGTCTACTCGTCGAGGTTAGTTGTGGGCGCACTCAAAGCTCCTAGTGCATATACCACCACACGATGTTGCATGGGTGCAAGAATGACAACAAAAGGAGGATCAACAAGAGGTTGACCAGGCACTGGTCTTCTTTGATCAACCTGTGCCCCTAACCTCTGTTGTGGCATGCTACCACCAACACCTTGAAATGATTTGAAATCAAAATAATTGAGTTTTTGGCCTAACACAAACTTTGTACATAATTTTCTCAAAAAATAGAGAGGGACTTCACAATTAGTATGTGGCAGATGATCAAATACCATCCATCATTGATCCCAAAAACTAGCAGCCATATGCAAATGTCTATACCAACTCATTAATATTCTTTTTTTTGTTTGTTGGATTTGGTCAGTTGTTGATGAGGTCAAAACAATATGGAGCAAGATGGGCTTTTGTTATTTTAAGGTCAAGTATCTTCCTATAAGAGAGACCATCAAAACAAAGTTGTCTCCTCTCCTCTCTCCATCATCAATGAATATCTAAGTCAACATCAATGGACTTGATAGCATCTACAATGTTTTCAGGTAGGGTGGAATCAATGCTTCATTTTGAATTAAATTGATTTCATCTTGAATGGGTCTAATATTATCATTGATGCAAGCTCGCAAGCGATCCTCACCAGATCCAAGGGTGCAGGTGGGGGGTTTTGATGTGGAGGGGGTGCAGGTGGAGGGGGCTGAGGTGGGGGATTGAGGAAATCCTCAATATCAAAATTATCCATGATATAAAAGTGAACCTGCAAAACTTGCACAAAATTAACAAACAAGTACAAAATTAACTTTCAAGAATATCTATATATAAATTATAAAAAAACATATTAAAATTTACTAGATATTATACATGTTGAGAAATTACAAGAAATATTAAAATTAAACATACATGACTATTTAAAAGAAAAAATCGGATACATGTACAAATACATACATCATTCAACTTGAGCATACATACAAATTTCAAAATTTAAGATCCAACTATGTAATTTTAATACATGCACATACTAAAAAATAAACTTAAAACATACAAAAGAAGGTAAATTTCTAGATAAATTTAATCCCTTTGAGCCATTTTCTTTAAAATCCCCTTAATCCATTATATAAATGACCTAATGATACAAATGAAAAAAATTGTAAGGCTCATTTATGTCTAAGGCATTTAAAATTTTGTGGCTTGATGTACTTTAAAGTGTTTAAACAAGGAATAATGAAGTTTCCCCTATATCCTCTTTTCTTAAATCCCCTTAATCCACATGTCATCTTGCTAAGGTCTATAAACCATGCTAATGGAATGATTTTGTCCTAAATTTAACATCCCTTGAAACCATCTTCACAATACTCATATTGGATAATAAAACTATGACTATATAAAACTATGCTTGTGATTATGATGATAATGGAATTTATTTTGTGGTTTTTAGATGGAGAATGGTTTCATATCAAATATTTATGTGAAATCTCACTCAAACCAATTTGATGAAATAAAAGTTACTATACATATTTGGTGTGTATTGTGAATAATGTGGACTATGTTGATGTAGCCCTCTTATGTGACACAAGTGTGTAAAGAGAAAATCTAGTATGAGATCATGATATAAATTTTATGATCATCCCTTGAGAATGAGATGTGGTTTGTCTACCTTTGAAAAAACAAATAATTGTTAATGTAATGTGAAATCTCATTAAATTACATTAAATTAGGATAAATGATGGCTTAAGCTAGATCCTCATAGGATGGCTTAAGGGGTCGTAATAGGATGGCTTAAGGGGATCTATGAATTAAGAGCCTAGGACAAAATGATGGCTTAAGGAGATCAAATTTGGTGAAGTTTCCCAAGGCAACCAAATTTCATTAAATTACACGTACTATTTTTTAAAATGTACATTTAGTCCAGGTAATTAATAACATATGATGGCCTCTTATTGTTAATGTATAATCACTTTATCATGATGGCTTAAGGGGATCAAATTTGGTGAAGTTACCCAAGACAACCAAATTTCATTAAATTACATATACTATTTTTAAAATGTACATTTAGGAGGTAATTAATAACATATAATGGCCTCATATTGTTAATGTATAATCACTTTATCATGGTGGCTTAAGGGGATCAAATTTGGTGAAGTTTCCCAAGGCAACCAAATTTCATTTAGAAGGTAATTAATACATATGATGGCCTCCTATTGTTAATGTATAATCACTTTATCATGATGGCAAGTAAGGGGATCAAATTTGCTGAAGTTTCCCAAGACAACCAAATTTCATTAAATTACATATACTATTTTTTAAAATGTACATTTAAGAGGTAATTAATAACATATGATGGCCTTCTATTGTTAATGTATAATCACTTTATCATGATGGCAAGTAAGGGGATTGAATTTAGTGAAGTTTCCCAAGGAAACCAAATTTCATTAAATTACATATACATAAGTTTAAAATATACATTTAGGAGGTAATTAATAAAATATGATTGCCTCATATTGCTAATGAATAATTGTAAACTTGCCATTTTGATGAGATATTATTGATTTCTATTCATACTTGGGTATGGACTCCTATTGATAAATTGTATAGAAATATTTTTAAAAAATTAATACTTTTTCCTTAATCTCTATAGCCATAATCCATTATTCTAAATAATTCAATATGTCCTTAGTATCCTTTTAAATTCCTACTCAAGTTTCTCAATTCTTTCCCTATACTCTAGCATACTTGCCTTAACATATGGATTAGACCACACACCTTGACCCAATATGTGGATTATGTTGCATGACATGCCCTAGTACACCTCATCCAAAATTCAAAACTCCTACTCTTGAGCCAACCTTTCCAAAGACTAGTAATTACTTTGTTAGCCTATGCACCAAAAATATTCAATTGAGTGACTAAGAACATGTACTTATGGACATTCCTAGGTTATTAGAAATCATTTGGAATTCATGGAATCACACATAAGAGTATTATGATTTAATAGGGATCTAGAGGGACATATTTGTATTATATACTAGTTCATTAGATCTCTTCATTAACAAATTTGTGCTCAAGGAATGACAACAATCTTGTTTGATAATTATAGGTCTTCTCCTCTTGTCTTGAAAAAGATCTTGTTATGTTTTTTGACACAAAATTTTCACAAATGGGTCAAGATGTACATATGCATATATATCCCTAAAAGTTACATTAGAATTAGAATAGGTTGCATTGGAAATATTAGGTCATAAGATGAAACCTTGTTCAAGACCAAGCCACACACATGACCTCATTTGCATAATCTCAAATTGTGCTAGATTTTTGTCACACTATTCTGATTGAAAGGATTAATTTTACAAACTCATTAATTTTGTGGTTTGATGTACTTTAAAGTTTTTACAAGGAATAACCTGAAGTTTCCCCTTAAATTTTATTTTCTTAAATCCCCTTAATCGACATGTCATCTTTCTTAGGTCCTTAAACCATGCTAATGGAATGATTTTGTCCTAAGTTGAGCAAGTTTTATATATAGATCTTTATTAAGTTCTTAAAGACTTCAAGCATATAACATTACACAAATTGATCAAATGTGAATGATTAATTTGACTATTATTAGTGGCTTAAGGGGATCAACGAGTAGATTTCAAGTTGTATCATCTACAACCTCTTAGATGAGTCTTAAACAATTTTCTTAAATCCCCTTAATACATGTCATCTTGAACCTAGGTCCATAAACCATGCTAACGGAATGATTTTTTCCTAAGCCATTTTCTTAAATCCTCTTAATCTATGGTATGAAGAGGATACATTTATATGGATGAATGTATAAGGGGAAAATAATTATATGGATCCACATGCACATAAGGGGAAAAGGCCAAAGTTATTATTATTTATTTACACTCCATCATCAATATTAGTGTAAAATTGAACACCTGTCAACCATTTTCACAATGCTCATATTGGATGATAAAACTATGACTATATAAAACTATGCTTTCAGTTATGATAATAATGAAAATTATTTTATGGTTTTTAGATGGAGAATGGTTTCATATAAAATATTTATGTGAAATATCACTCAAACCAATTGATGAAATAAAAGTTACTATACATACTTGGTGTCTATTTTATTATCCTTGAGAAATATGTGATATTAAGTCCCATGAAGGAGGTGATCGATTCATCATTATGGAAGATGTTGAATGGTTTGTGATTAAATGTCAATCAATAGTGATGGAAAAGGATGTGAATGGTTGAGTTTCATGATGAAGTTGATGAAAGGATTGGTATAGGAAAAACAAAATGGTTGGTGGTGAGGGCGATAGGTCAATGAAAGGATTGATGTTAGTAATTTTCTTGCTAGAATGATGAGATGATTTTTTTTTATGTGGGGATAAGTTACCCTAGTGCTCATGTGAGTAGCATCCTTATTCTTCTTATTTAGAGATTTATATACAATACCTTAGAATCCTTGGTTTGTATAAATATGGATGTGTTCAAGGATTCCTTGTTCATGAATACCTAATCCTTTTCCTTAATATTTCATTATTTGACACATTTAATTTGTAATGGGATATTTTTACTTTTAAATAAAGATGCAAATGCATCATTAGATGGTTAGGTAATATCAGGATTTTCAAAGTATCTATTCACTAAGAAAATAACATTAGGTACAAAGGTTTTTGGGTGAAATGGGCAGAATTTTGGCTCTTGAATGGGGTTGATGGGTGATTGAGAGGATTTTTATCCTTGGATTTAATTAATGGGATAAACATGATAATTTTGACCTTTAGTTGGTTGTGGAAAAGTTTGATCATACATTGAATAGGGATCTTGATGTTAATTTTATGATGTGCGTGCATTTACGTTAAGCTTAACATGGCCTGTAACTAGGTATTTATACTACGACTATAGAGATGCTTGAATGGTAGTAGATCTATACCTTGACAAGAGTAGAGATAACTCCACCAAGGCTATTGATGTTCGGCTATAAAAGGAGAAATTCTTAGGTATGTGTCAACTATCTCTATTAGTATGCATGATTGTAATATGTAGACCTTTGTCTACTTGTCAATGAACTAGCCCAATATCTAGTTCTAATGGTTAATTTTCTCAACTGTAAGAACATTCAAAAAACTCACCTACACACACTAATTATTTATTTATTTTTCATTACTAATCTATTAATATGAGTTATTTTTATGAACATGATTTGGAAATCTTAAACTATGTCAAGTGTCAATGCTTGGGTTCTTAAGGGGATTCACTTATCCTCAAATTATCAAGAGTTTTGTAACTAGATACTTCTATTATGTGCTTCATAGTAAGAACTCCTTTATGTAGTCATAATTTATGGTCATCATTTATGCTATGGTATGAATATCCTTATGTTATGGTGGCCTTCCCTTTATTATTTGGATCTTTCTTGATAATTTTATGTTTAAATGGATCCAATTACATATAGAGTTATAGGGATGGTAACTTCAACCTTCAAGGTTCTGTTGAATTGTATTCATCTTGGTAATGGATTTTCTCTTCATGATTATGGTGGTTGTTCTAGATCACCTTGCATTGATGTGTCTTTCTCATGGTTTATCATTCTCTAACCATAGGTGTTACATTAACTAGATGTCGTTTTATGTTGAGCTTTTTCTTCCCACGTGATATTGTGATGAGAGTCGCTTTGCAATATTTTAGGGTTTTGAGTAGGTGTTTGTGCATGGGTACATATAGATGCCATGCACTGCAAATTCTAGTTGAATGTGGTTAGATTAAATAATTAATAATAAGTGCTAAATAATGGAATGAAAACAACTTAGTCAAACCTAGATTTTTTCCTCAAAGAAATTAAGTATTATCTGATTTTTAAATATTTCCATATAGATTTAAAACAAGTATTATCTAATTTTGAAATATTTCCATACAAATTTAAAACATAAAGCAAGTACTGATGAATTTTTAAATTGCATACAAAATTAAAACATAAATAAATACAAATGAAAACCTAATATTTCAGTTTCTTAGATTTATTTTTTACAGGAATTTGCAAAATAAATACCTTTAGAATTTAAAAAAATACAGTGAAACACCTAAATATGTCCATCAAAATGCTAAAAAAGCAATCTTGTTTCATTTTGCCCAATTTCAATTTTTTTTCTAAGTCTAAAACTTCCACTAGAAGTGGACTCATCTTCTTGCATTTCCCCTTTTCAAACATATAGATAGATGAGGATTATGTCTCCTTTTCTTTAGATTTGTAGGGTTATACCTTCATTTTTTTCTATTATTCTAGGAATGTTTGGTATCCCCCTTAAGGAGATGAAAATTTTTTAAAACCAATAAAACATCGATGTTCATTTCATAAGTCCAATATGACTAATTTTCTAGTCACACATCTTCATGTTCTTAGAGACCCTTATATGCGTTTTAGTACTAAGTGGTCTAATAAGTTGCATTACTTGGCTATCATTCTATAATATGAAATAACATATGTATGTTTATGCTCTAAACTTGAAAGGTCAAGTACACATGTTTAAGTGGCACAAATTAAATTTTTATTACAATTAGGGGAGAAAAATATGCTTGCTAAATTTATGCATGGGGATAGTTCTTTGTTGTGATGTTCAAATTTTGGTTGCCAACATATATTATAAGTATGAAGAAATCATAAGTTTTAGTAAGTGTCCTACAATGGTCTTATAATTTATTTAAATCCTAGTGTGTTGCTATGATATTTTCTTTATGTGACCCATGTGGTGTCCCATACACTAGATTAAGTTTTGGACACCTTATCTTAGTAACATAATATGTGTAGTGAATTATTATTGAGTAATCATATAGTGATGTTTTTTTACAACCTATAGTAGAAGAAACACCAAGCCCTCATTTTATGTTGACCTTCCTAAATTTTTAAATTTCTATTTGAAAATTGAATCATAATTGCTTAGAGAAATGATGAGTTAATTTCTCCAACTTTGAGGTACTTCCAAGAGGAAGTCCAAATCCTATGGGGGATATTGGAGACTTTCCTTCTTGTGATAGACTTTTATGTTACAATTCATGACTAATTTTGATATCATCATGGGATGTTTTATATTATGATTTTTTAATATGTTGTGAACCTTTGATTTTTACATTTATCCTAGTTTCATTGTATATATATAGATACATGGGTTCACTTTCATCATAGTTATAATGATGTTATATGAATGGATAATAATTAATTAAATGATATTTTTCTAGGTAATTTCTATTTTTTAGTTTAATTTATGAGATCAAGCTCATGGTACATTTCATATTTCATGAATTGATTTTTTTCTATCATATAAATTTTGTTAATGAGGTGAATGAAGTACCATAATGATGAGTAATGAAATTATAGAATATAAATATTTAGTTATATATTATATTTTAATATCTTGTTGCTTTTGCTATGAGTTTCATTATGAAAAACTTACAACTTAAATTGAGTATGTAGTAATTACATTCCCAATGGAATCAAGTAGATCACATTCTAAAGTATTATGTGGCTTTTACTAAAACTTATTTCCTAGCATTTAGGTTTGTCCTACAAGGTCAGCTCACATATGGAAAGATTAGAATCTAGAAGATTCACTTAGGCATGTAAGCTAAAACAATAAGAAAGTCATCAAAATGATAATCAAATACATAATCATTGTTAATACTAAACCAACGTGCGAAAAATGTTAAGACAACGTGACCATATTCTATGTATAATATTGAACTCCTAAAAATAGAGTTGCAAACTAACACAATCACCATTGAACATTATTCTTAGTTGAGTGTTATTCCCTTTTTAGGACATAAATAAAGAGAGATTCATTGTACATTGCCTCTTCTTTTTTACAACTGAGGTACGATAGTTGGAAAATATGGGTTATTCATGCAGGGGCATCGCCCAATTTTGGGTTTGCAAATTTTGGTTTTGTTATTTCCTTGTTTCCTCATTTTGATATTTGGCCAATATTTGTTTAGAAACAAGATAATTGACTCTTCCTTCTTGTTGTTGGGGTATAGTTAGGAAGTACAATGGTTTGTTGAGAGATCGCCACATTTTTGGGAGTCTTGGGAGCCAGTGAAAGGGACAGTTATTGAAAGAATCCTACAGGGAAGAGATTTTTTCTACCTGAGATCAATGGGTTGTGAAAAAAAAAATTAACTGTGTGCATTAAAACAAAGCAAGAAAAATAAAGGAGGAAAACGGTATAAGAAGAAGTATGATCGGGTTGGACCAAGAAAAATTCCAAAGTCAAGAAAAGAACAAAAGGAGAATATGAAGGAGAGAATGAAGAGAAGGAAGAAGACATCCAACTGTTGCATGGGGAAAGAGGATGTGAACCACGCCCCAGGAGAAAAAAATTGGGATTGTCATAGGCTCAGCCATGCTTGCTCTCTGTCTGGCATTGTTTTCTTTGAAACATTTTGACTTTGTTCTTCCATCACTGGCGTTAAGAACTTAGTATGCTATTATTTGAATAAAGATTGAATTTTATGTGTTCTTATCACTATTCTCTAACAATCAGTTTTGTCTATTGGAGGTTGCATTCTAAACTCTTGTTAAATTCATTGATGCTTGTTTCCTTTAAATTTTATGGCTTAGCCAGTGGAAATAGTTTGCCATGTTATTGTCGCCTTGTCTGTGTATTGGGCTCATTGTGCAACTTGCATACTGTAGTGAACTGCACTCACAAGTTGGTCACGATTGTAGATTGTTTAAATGTTAGCAATGTTGTCATCATTTTGGTAGCAGAGCCTAAAAGGTTTGGGAAGAGGATGGTTATGCTCATGGGATTGTGGACAAGTATGTTAATGTGAAATTTTTGACAAAGTTAAAAAGAAGAACCTGGGTACCAAAAGACTCGGTAGAGGAAAAGGAGAGAAGCCCTAGGTGAGGTATCAAGAAGCCGAGAATAAAGATCAAAAGATGCAACAATATGCCATAAAATAAAGCTTCAAGAAGAAAGGACAAATGAAAATGAATGTGAAGAAGAAAAATTTAGAGCGGGATAAAGAAATGGCATATTTGAGGAGAGATTTAGAGAAGTGTAAGCAATGGCTTGAGGAAAGAAGCCAAGAATATGGTTGGGGTTGGCCATTGAAAAAAAAGTTGAAGTGGCCTGTGAAGATGATTGTTAAGAAAAGAATAGAGCAGAATATAATTTCCTTGAAAAGAGATGATGAAAAAGGTTTGCATAGTAGAGAGTTGCTAAGTGAGCAACATTACTCGGTAGAGGTGAAGGAAAAAGGTGTGGAACAATGAGTGCAAAAGATTTGTGGGCACAATTTTCAGTGATAGAACAGGAGTACATAGAGAAACCTGCTAATGATGATAAGAAGATAAATGAGACAGTGAAGGATACAAAGATGAGGGTTGCAACTAATGATCAAGAAGTTATTGTAGCAAAAGAGAAAAAGTATGAAGTTGTAGATGTAGATTTTGATAAAGGTTGTGTTGTGAATGATGAAGTTCAAGATGGTTTGTTGATGAAGATGTTGGCCTATGAAGGTGAGAAGTTGGAACAAATGGCTGATGAAGTATCAACGAAAAAGAAGATTGACATACTTTCGAGAGTCACTTGTAAGAAGCTTGAGGAGTGTGTTAAAAGGCGCGGAACAACTGAGAGGGGGGTGAATCAGTTGTCACCAGAATTAAACTCAAAACTTCAACACTTATCAATTTCACAACCACACTATTATGTTATTAAGTATGAACATAAAATACAGATAGCAGAAAGCAAAAACAACACAATGAACACCAAATTTTACGTGGAAAACCCAATAAGGGAAAAACCACAGTGAGGATTAACTCACAATATAAAGTGATAGTGAAACTGAATACAAAGGCTCACTGCCAAGGGCTCACTTCCCAAATACAAAGGCTCACTACCTACAGAAAGGACTCACTGTCCAACAGGGAGGCTCACTGCCTACTGCTACAAAAGAAAACAAAAGATCCACCACAACAATTTACACACATCTGCAGCCTTGATCAGAAGATTACAGAAACCTTCAACTCACTGCCTTCAGGAATCTAACGCAATGAAGTACTG
Source organism: Sequoia sempervirens (assembly GCA_007258455.2). Classification (NCBI taxonomy): domain Eukaryota; kingdom Viridiplantae; phylum Streptophyta; class Pinopsida; order Cupressales; family Cupressaceae; genus Sequoia; species Sequoia sempervirens. Next base: position 267,855,872 of record VDFB02047230.1, read on the forward strand.
CTTCCTTAACTCACTTTCACACAACTCTACTCTTCACTTGTGGCTTATTTCATTACTGTGCATCATCTAAACCTTTGCATCACGACTTTCATTTATACCATCTTCAACCTTAGAAACTTTCTCTAAGGTCAGCCACATACACTTCAATTCATAAATTCAAATTAGGTCAGCAACTCAACATTCCCGCAGTAGAAAGGAATGAGAGTGGACAAATCAACTACTTAACCAAGACCAAAAGAAACGTCTCGGATCAACCACATGCTTCCTTAATTAAATTCAATTCTTCATATGAAGTGTAAACACTAGGTCGTCCAAACTTGATGAAAACATAGATGAACATTAAAGTACACGCTTTCCAAGATAACATGCAGATGACATAACATGCTCCATCATGCATGAGAGCACATCTTAGATACTTCTAGATACATCCGCAGCAGGTGTAACAACCTTTGAACACAAAACACCTTCCAACAGTCCATCAGGACTATTCAAACCCACACAACAATTCTGAAGCTCAACTTCCAGAGCACCAAGCCTTGAATATCTCTGTCAGAACGTAGAGAACACCAATACAAGACATATTCCAGATCTACAAGACCTGAAACAAAACAACGGAGGACTGCGAAGCAAAAACATTTCTCATAGTCTACAGAAAACCAACTCTGCCAAAGAAATTCACACACCGGTGAACACAACTATCAAAACAACAACAACAAATCAAGAGATATCACCAACAGATCACCAACAACAAACCTTTAGATCCACACAAGCAAAGGATCAACACAGGAGAAACACAGAGCACATTTTGGAGCACATACATAACTCTGACTTCACTCTATTAATTTTATCAAAATCACTTGGCAACCCATCATTTCAACACATTTACAACATCATAAGGATAGCTCCATGTACTCAACATCTCAACAACATCTCAACTATACATGCACAATCTACAACATACTAAATTGTATTGACATTAATGATAACACCACCAAAATTGCTTATACTTGCAACAAAGCACACATACAAGGAAAATGGTAAGCAAGATGATTTTGATGATTTTAGCAATAATGCTTTTAAATCTTTGAATGAAATTGTTGAAGGAAAGAGTTTAAAAGAAGAAGACGAAAAGGATGTGGAACCAAATGGTGAAAATGATGTATATGAATAGGAGATGGAGTTTCAGAGGCTTGTAGATGAACAAGACATAAGAAGGGGAAGATACAAAAAGAAAAAGAAAAAGAAAAGAAAAAATGAAAATAGATTGAACACATGGTGGTTGTTTCAGAGCAATATTGGAAGACGTGAAAGAAAAAAAAACAAAGAAATGATTTTTGGTTGATGACTTCATGTGCAGGAGCACATGTTTCTTTTGTCTCATGGGGAGCCTCATGCAGGGGCATTGCCCAATTTTGGGTTTGCAAATTTTGGTTTTGTTATTTCTTTGTTTCCTAATTTTGACATGTGGCCAATCTTGGTTTGGAAACAAGATAATTGACTCTTCCTTCTCGTTATTGCGGGATAGTTAGGAAGTGCAACAGCTTGTGTTGAGAGATAGCCACATTTTTGGGAGTCTTGGGAGTTGGTGAAAGGGACGGTTATTGAAAGAACCACACAGGGAAGAGAGTTTTTTTTTCCTAAGATCGATGTGTTGTGAAAAAAAGACTATTCTATGTGCAACAAAAGAAAGCAAGAAAAACATAGGAAAACAGTATAACAAGAAGTCTGATCGGGTTGGACCAAGAAGAAGGCACAACCAAAGTCAGGAAAAGAATAGAAAAGAGAATAGGAAGGAGAGAATGAAGGGCGGGAAGATTACATTCAACTGTTGTGTGGGGAAAGAGGGTGTGAATCACACCCCAAGAGAAAAGAATTGGGGTTGGCATAGGCTCAGTTATGCTTTCTCTTTGTCTTGCATTATTTTCCTTGAAACATTTTGACTATGTTCTTCCATCACTAGCATTGAGAACTTAGTATGTTGTTAGTTAAATAAGGATTGGATTTTATGTGTTCCTGTCACTATTCTCTAACAATCAGTTTTTTCTATTGGAGGTTGTGTACTAAACTTTGGTTAAATTCATTGATGCTTGTTTCCTTTAAATTTTGTGACTTGGCCAGTGGAAACAGTTTGCCTTGTTATTGTTGCCTTGTCTATGTATTGGGCTCATTGTGCAACTTTCATACAGTAGTGAACTACACTCACAGGTTGGTCACCAATGCATATTTTTTGAATTTAAGCAACAATGCCATCAATTATGATCATTTTATTTTATGTTTACTTAAAGGTGTTATTCCATGACCTACCTTTTGAGTTTTAGGTGTTTAAGTTAATTTTATATATTATTTCTCTTTGTTTCAATGTGATCCTTAGGGAAAGATAAAGCATACATTTTTTTTGAAATCAAGACAAAGGCTCAAATCTAACAATTATTTTTTCAACAATAATCAACAAAAAATTACTTAGTAATGGCTACGTAAATCTTTCCAACAAACTAACTACCCATAACCACATAATGTTCAACTAACAAATAATCTTAATTTTATTCATTAACTTATATTAAGCACTACTTTCTAGCACCACCCCCTTCAATTGAAAAATATCATTGGATGCTAGTTTTCATCGATAATATATCCTTACACTGAATCTCCCACATTATTATTACACTATTGCTCTGTTTGAAAAGAAATTAAGACTCTCTTATAATTGTATGAAATTAGAACTGAATGCTTGATTTGATGTCTTGCAAGTGTTATTACTTAATAAACACATGGATATGAAGCATAAACAAACTCATATGAAAACATGATATATTTCTAACATGATGCTTGACTAAAATAATGCTGCTATAATTCTATAAATTATACTCTTGAATGTTTTTACGATGCTTAATTATGATCGAGCAATTACCTTGAAATTTCTCTTAGATCTCAAGTGTTGAAAAAGAATTATATTTATATGCAATTCTTTAATTTTATGTAAATTAATTATAGACAACCAAAAAATGATTTTAGATTTCTAAATGCTAAAAATGTAGACATCAAAATATTTGAATCGGGGCCAAAATAGGCTAGAGAGGGGCACTACCGCCCTAGTCCATATGTATTTTGGGGCCTTAATCAATGATAAATAAAGATTAAATCTATATTCCCAATACGAATTTTATTTTTTGAAGATTATTACAAAACAAACACATTAAATGCACAATTAGGTCAAAGCACATAAGAGGGAGCTAAACCTAGTGTGAAATTGTCAAGGGTGACAATTAGCGACCTTACAAAATGTGCAATAAGCTACATATAAATATACTTCATGGTTCTTCAAAGAGATAATTGTTAGATTTAGGATAAAAATACCCTTTATTTTATCTATTATTACATAAAATCATAAAAAAATTATGTTATTTTGTTGTTATGTTTCTTTAGAAAAATCCTTTTTTAACTTAATTCTCTTTTATACAAGGGGTAATTCATTTTAGAAACCAACATGACAAAGTGCTAAATCTTTGCAAGAATGGAGTGGTGAGAGCAGGAGTGACCTCCCAACATGAATTTTTTGAATTTATATCATGCACATCAATAGAAGCCCCCTTCTTATGGTTTTAGGGCAACTCATGGTCTTTGAATGCACAAAAAGGCACTCAAAAGTCAAGGAAAAAAGGAACGCAATGGCCTTTCTAAGGTGTTTATCACGGTTGTGGCCTAAAACAGTCATCAAGAAGATGAAAATTAAAAATCGCTTATGGGCGGTCTATAGTCTTCCTACAGGTTGGTGGGCCTTGTCCATATTTTTGTACACTTCCCTATCCCACCAGTTCTCTACAGCTCTAGCTTTTTCTAAGCACGGGTAGCAAGTCCCTATCGCCACTTTCCCCAATACTCTATCATTGGGTTCAAAGTCCAACAATCAAGGTCTACTAAAATAAAGAAGAAACATAGTCCACCATCACACAACCAACTTCATGCCTTGTCAACAAAGCAGAGGAACCTCTAAAGAAACCTGGATCCCAAAGAATCCACTACAGACTGTACCTCCATATTTGTTTACTCAAATGGTATATAAAGTGCACACTTGTGAAGACATGTTGCTCCCCTCCATGTTTATTATCAAAATCCATGCACTTATAGGTAAGATCATTAATTGTACCTGTGTGAGGGGGAAATCTACGAGTGTAAATAAGATCAAAACAAAGAATAGAAGCTAGTTTAATCCAAAATAATGATCAAGATTCATTCCTTCATTTACGAAATAAAACTACACAATTATTGAATTCAAGAACAAAATTAAAATAGAAAAGCATACATGAATTCACAAAAAGAGTAGCATTACCATCCCATGTCAAAGTGTATCTGTATTGATGATGTTGGATTGTTCAAGTCAATATGAAGCCTCTATTGTTTGTGTATGAGAGCTTTTGAAGAGTGTGTGTGCATTTGATCGAAGATGTTGATTCGAAGCTTTGTCGATGTCGATTTGGCATTACTTTGTTGTATGAATGATGTTGATTCTCCCATCCTTTTTTGTGAGGAAAGAGGTTTGTTATATAGGAATTATGATCTGAAATGGATGATCAGGATCGTGTAGTAGAATATCTTGATCGACGGTCGAAAGATGTTGAGAGGATTTAGATGGGTATAATCTATGCAAATAGATTACGTAATTAGTGTGATTGAAGAATAGATTGATCAATCAGGAATATAGATTGAGATCAGCCAATAAATTGATTGATCTATCAGGAAATAGATCAATCAGTCAGGAAATAGATTGAGCAATCAGTGATTCATAATTTCCTCAATCAGGAAAGTGGTTGAGAATGATTAATTAATTCTTTTTGGAGTTGAATGTGCAAATCAAGTTTGACTTTTGCAAACAAAGTTGCATTAGTTTGATTTGGTTTTTGATGATGTTTTGAATAGTTTATTCAAATTATTCAAATTTGGAGGGAAAGTGAGTTAATTAAATTATTATGATTTAATAATTTAATCGACTTAGGGGAATAAGGTGAATTAGCAACACAATTAAATAGTCGGCATTATTTAATTAATCAGGAGGAATAAAGTTAGATTAGGACTTTATTAAATAAATGAAATTTATTTAATTGGTTGAAATTGATGAAAAAGTGAATTAATTAAAGAATGTCATATTATTCAATTAATAGGGGAAATTAGGTTTTTTTTATGCTTTTGATGTGAAATGTAATGATATTCGATAATAATGATGTCGATGATGTGAAAATTTCATTTAGGGTGTGTGATAGGTGTTAGGTCAATTTTACATGTCTACATTTTGTCCCTCTTTGAGACAAAGTATTGGTTGCTTTGTTTCAAAGATTCGATGTTACGATCAAGTTTTTAAAAAAATTATATGCCCAACTGTGCCCCAACAGTTAGTGGAATGATGGTAGGACTCTGAGTTGCCCCCTCGAGAGGTTGGCCGAAAAAGTCAATTTAGAGCTTAGGCTCACAACATTGTTCTATTTCAATTTCGATGTGTAGAGGATGAAAAATTAAGCCTATAGGTATCTGGTTACTCATTCAAATGTTCTTGGGAACTCCTAATTTGAACGTAGGAAGGTTCTGTAAGTAAAAATTAAGGTTTTTGAGGGTTAAAATAGGTAATTAGGGTTCTAATTACCTCATTTGCACTTTGAGCCTATAGAGAATTCTTGTCTCTAGTTTTCTTGTTTTGTCAGTTGTTGAGGAGCTATGGTGTTGATTCGGGGAGCCCCACATCGCGCGGACTCAGTTCGAGAGTTTGAACGGCCTACAGGCGTCGGTGCCCCAGTATGTACCCTCTTGATTCTCGTTTTCGTCTTCCCATGTTTTCATAATTTTTTCATGAATTCAACCTAGGCTATAGCATGATTTTTTTGTTTTTGGTGCACTTGAGTCAGTTCTGGCGCTTTTGACCATGTGATTTGGTTGCTCTTGTCATTTTCCTGCACACTTGACTTCTTTGTGCGCTTTTTCTGAGAACTTTGCTTTTGAATTTTTCTTTTGATATACTTTTGCGCCTTTGTGTTTATGCCTTCATTTTTCATGCACTTGTGTTCAATTTGCACTCTTGACATAAGTTTGCACTTTTGACATTTGTGCTTTTTCTATTTTCCATCGCTAATTTTTCCAAAAATACTGCGCATTTTCCTATTTTCATTGCCTTTGACAAAAGTTTCATCGCTTTCACAAAAAAAATGTTTCATTTTTGTCTTTTTGAAACCCTAAGTCAATTTATTCATTGTTCTAGGTTGTTCTCCATTTTCAGAGTGAACCCTTAACATCATTAGTTGAATGATTATAGGTGGTCCTTAATCCACTTCAATCAAGGGAGCGACGACCACAAGATCTATTTGATTTGATTGTTGGTTTCGACATGTTGGAGCGAGATATTCTAGATGCAGTCAGGTTATGGCACATTTGTTACATTCCCCCCATTCGATGTCATAGCACGATGATGACTGTACTTGTAGAGAGGTGGAATTTTGAGACCTCATCCTTCCATTTACCTATTGGGGAGGCCACCATTACGCTTGAGGATATGTGGAGGATCCTCCGTTTACCCATTCACAGAGAGTTAGTTACCTATCATGTTGATCATCAAGGAACTCATGCTATGTGTTGTGTTCTTGGGGTGAGACGGATGAAGGTTCGACAGTCAGAGATAGACTTATCTAATTTTGTTGGTAGTGTGGATCATGTTTCCCTTGTTCTTTTTGGTTTGGTGTCGGGGTTCATTGTTCCTAATAGGTGAGGCCGTCAGTTTGCTATGAGATGGGGGATATGCATCAAGTAGATGTTCGAGCATGGGACTAGATACGCATGGGTTCCATGTCTCCTCACCCACCTATACAGAGATATGCATGAGGTTGCATATTGGGGTGGGAAATATATTTTTGTCGTTGTTTCTCTTCTACATGTATGGGTCTAGGGGCACATCTTAGTGACTTGGCTGGATCGTATACTAGATCGAACTACTAGATATCCATACTCTTATCGCTATGGAGATTTTCTACACTATAAACTGCCTAGACAGCTTTCCTACTAGTGTCGTGTACTTGATGACATGATAGGTTTTGTATGGAGACACTATATGGATTGTGAGGCATGGCTTGATGATCAGGAACAACTAGTATACTACCGACAAACTAGATGGTTAATTGGTCGCACACACTCTCTTTTGGAGAGGTATCTTCCCAATAGGGTTTGCAGGCAATTTGGAGAGAGACGGGGTCACTTTCCAAGAAACTGAGGCTCAGTTTGGTTGGACCACCAAAGAGGTCTAAGTATGGGGTCTACAGGCTGACCAAGATAATACTATTGCTACGTTAAGAGCTCTTGCCCCAGTTGGATGGGGTTGGACAGTGGGTTTAGTGGATCCAGGTACCACCCCTGATTTTGATCAGTGGCGAGCATGATGTGTTCCTCTGAGATTCAGAGATCTTGGTGGTGATCCCGTAGTAGGAAAGTCAAGTATCATAGGTTGGCGAGGAGAGAGACAACATCTCAATATTCTAGTTGAGCATCTTGGTAGGGCCCGACAGGGTGGTGCCTAGGGTGATCAAATGCAAGGTCAAGGACAAGTTCCAAGTCCTCCTCAACCACCTAGGGATGGAAGTGCACAGTTAGCTACAAAGATAGGGCGACGACAAGCTGTGGAGACAAAAATTTCCACATTAATAGCAGAGAGAGACACTACTCGGTAGGAGCCAGATGGTTTCAGAGCAGATCAAAATACAGAGATTGGGCATTGTCTCGTTGTCGAGACACAATTGCAAGTTGTTACCATAGAGAGGGATAGTTTGAGTACAAAGTGTGATAATCTTCACACTGAGCGGGATCAGTTATTACAGAGGGATACATATTACCAGACTCTATATGATGCTTTTGTTCCTCAAGCACAGCAACGACCGAGATTCGACGAGCCTAGTGTTGCGGATGGTGGTGCTGAGTCAGGTGGGTGGTCTATTAGACAACCAGATCCAAATGGTGGTTCATAGCTTGGTCTTTAGAGTCCTCCTCTTCCTGTCGGGGAGTGTCATATCTATACTTGATCTTTATGATGTTGTTATTCAAAGACTTTGTAGACATGATTTTGTATATATACTCACCGGCCCAGTCGAGGCCTCGTATATATGTATTATTTTGTATTATCCTATCACACTTGTTTCAGCGATGATGTATCATGACATTCCTATTTTTGATGATGATATATATGAGATATACATGCTTCGATTTGGCTTCATTATATGTGATTATGCGATGATTTATGGATGACAATGTATGTTTATACTTGTTTTTGTACTTTTGTGATGTATGCATATGATGTGGATGGATGGGTTGATCATGCTTTATATTATATGATGTTTTATAATGGATGATCAATATATCATTTTGATATATGATGTTTATATGATGTTGATATATGATGGATGTATGCCTTATACATGATACATGATGTTTTGATTGATTTATTATCATCATGATATGTATTGTTGACATTGTGGATGCAAGATGGATACGATATTAATGATATTGTGATGTAGGATGAATGTTAGAAGAAATATTTGATGATGGATAGAATTTTGATGTTGCTAGTACTGATGAGTTTTCTTTTGCTTTGCTTGGAGACTTCATATTTTTTAACAATCCTATTTGATGTAGCAAACATATACGATGCACCAGGGTATTAATAACCAAGGTGACTTTGTATCTGTTGCATGGACTTTGACTCGACATACAAAGAATATTCATGTTCATACCAAACATATAGAAACTTTGTTTAAAGTATATGGTTGGGTTGTGCTAAAAATTTTCAGACCATTTGCACAAAGAGGTATAGAATACCTAACATGCAATTGCTTCACAAATTGTTTCAACATGACTTCCATACATTCAATAAAGCAAGTATTCACCATGGTAGTATTACAAAAAATATTACAAATAGAAACCAAACTGACACTCAATTTCCCCCATTCCTTCTTCTCTAAATCCTTATGGGAATCCTCGAGAGATCCCGGGAATGAGTCAATAAAATAAATAATCAAAATAAGACTATAAAAAGAAAAGAAAAAAAGTTGCGGTATCACTCGCCATATTTGTTTTGAGTTTTCGGGCTATTATTCATTCTTGATCATGTCTATCGTAGGAATGGATCCGTTAAGGCATATCTCAGGATGTTGTTGGTGAATTATCAAAAGATAGGTAGGTAGTACTTTGGTATTGTTTCCATCTATTTTGCGATCAAATCTTTGTGATTGTTTTGCTTGAAAGTTCTAACTGTTGATGTTTTCTTTCTTTCTTTGTTTGTTTTGTCAAAGGGTGATTGTGACGATTTGTTTATTATGGGTGAAATTTTTATTACGAATTGTGATGATGGGGTTAGGATCTTTTTGATTTTTTTTAGTTTTATGATGTTTTTGTTGTTTTTGTTGTTTTCAAGGGACTAACCTATGGCCTTAGGGCTCATCAAAGATAAGCCTTTCCTACATTGTACACACAAAGGCTTGTAGTTCACTTGGTTTGAATTTTTTTGATCTTTTATGTTTTGTGAATGTTTTTGGATTTCGTATTTTTTTACTATGCATGATAGAAACCTAAGGGGATTGACCTAGGGCCTCGAGAGTTGATCAAAGATAAGCCTTGCCTATGTTGTACATGCAGAAACCATGTAGTTCGACCAATTGACTCAAAGCATAAACTTGTTTTTGGGATTTCAAACAACATTCTTAACTTGGATTGATATTCCACTTCTTTTCCTAGAGGATATGTTACAGGAAATCTACTTGAACTAGTTGTGAAGTTCGAGCAAATGTTGATATCTTAGATTGTTTGAGTGAAGGAATAATCCAATGATGTTGTTTCCTTTTTTATGTTTTCAAATATTTTTTATTTTTGTTGCTTTTCAGATGTTTTTTATTTTGTTGTTTTTTAGATGTTTTTTATTTTGTTTTTTTTCAACTATGATGGGATACACAAGGATCTAATCCACAACCAGCTTTGGGAAGTTGCTCTCAGTAACAAGCCTGGATACATGTTTTATAATGAAATGAATGGGTGAATGCTTGGATAGTATCCATAGATAATGATGCAAGCCTTATCAAAACATAGCACCTGTTTGTCAGGTTTTCACTATGATACATGTTCTAGGAGTGCCACAAAGTGATTCACTCAAAGAATGTTTTATTTCTCTTTATTGTTTTCTTGCTTTTTGATTTTTTTTAATAATTTTTCTTTTTTTTGGATTTTTACCCTTTTTCCTGAGGTATTATGACGTGTTTCATGTGTAGAGATTCTTGAGGTGGTTGTTGTTCAGTGGTTCAGCTAAGGGTTCTCCTTCAAGACCAACTAATAAGCCCCATAACCATAACTTGTTGTGATGATAAATGGACCTAACCAGTTGGGTTCAAATTTTCCTTTGCCATCTTGATTCAGTTGTACCTTCTGATTCTCCTAGAGGACCAAGTCACCAACCTAAAAGTTTCTATCTTTTATTTTCTTATCATAGCTTCATTTGAGCCAATTCTAATAAACTTGAAGATGGTTTAATGCACTCAAACACCTTTCATCTAGGAGCTCCAATTTATTTAACCTAGATACCCGATATTTTTCGTTGTTGGCCATGCCTTTTAGTGAGATTCACAATGAGGGGATTTCGACCTTGATAGGTAATATAGCCTCTATTCTGTATACCAAAGAGAAAGGTGTAGCACATGTAGGTGTTTAGATGCTAGTTCGATAGGCCCATAGGGTTACTTTTAGCTGCAAATGTTAATCACAACCGACTTCATTAATAGTCTTTTTTAGTATTTTCAATATGGTTTTGTTAGATGCTTCAGCCTGACCATTTCCTTGGCGCTAGTAGGGCATGGAAAATCTATGTTAGATAGAGAATTTGGAACAAAGTTATTGGACATCTTGATTTTTGAATAGGGTTCCATTGTCCATTATAATTTTTTGGGGAATTCCATACCTACAAATAAGATAATTCAAAACGAACTTTGATATTTGTTTTCCAATGATGTAGGTTAATGGAATTGATTCTATCCACTTAGTGAAATACTCTGTTATTGTGATAATAAACTTGTTCCTGTTAGATGAAGCAGGAAAAATCCTACCTACCAGGTCTAATCCCCATTGCAAGAAAGGCCATGGTGTTGTGATGGGTCTCAACTCCTATGATGGTGCATGAACAAGGTCACTATGCTACTAGCATTGACGACACTTTATAGAATATTGAATGCATTTTTGTTCCATAGAGGGCCAATAATACCCTGTTCTGAGCAATTTTTGGACTAAGTTAGGTCCGCTAGAGTGGGACCCGCAAACAGCTTTATGTACCTCTTATAAGGTTATTTGTACTTCTTCTACGTTAAGACACCGAAGTAACATGCCATCTAGACTACAATGGTATAGAGTATCTCCTAGGATTGTACAGCGGGAAGTTCTACAAGTGAAATTTTCTTTTGAGTGGTCATTAGGTCAAGTGGTATGCTACCATGCTGGATGTAGTCAAATGTATCTTGGTACCATGGGGAGTTAGGACCAACAACAACACATACCAATTCTGATTCTGGGATGTCAAATTCAGGTACAAGCAATTGTTCCACGAGGAACTCATACTTAGGAACATTCTATGGAATATCAAGAAGTGAGTCTATTATTGCCATTGCATTGGAAACTCTATTGTTGACACAAGGAATTTTTTCAAAGGTTATTGTGACAAAATATTCCTTGAAGCTATCCACCATCCTTTTATACAACATCAGCTTTTCGTCTTTCATTTGGTACTCATTGTTCACCTATTTGATCACTAGCTGAAAGTCTCTAAAGACATGTAGCTCTTTTATTCTCCATTCAATAGCCATTTTGAGCCTTGTGATTAAAGCTTCATACTCTAAGATATTGTTCATGCATTGGAAAGTGATCATGTATGCCTTGGGTATACTATCTCCATGTGGTGTGAAAAATAGATTACCTGCTCCAGAGCCATATTGAGTGTGGAACCCGTCAAAGTATAGGGTCCAATGGCCTGTCTAGTCTGTCATTGGGATACTTTCATCTAGAAATTCCACTGTGAGAGGCTTTCGATCATCCATGGGTGCTTCAGCCAACTGGTTTGTTATGATTTTTCCCTTGGCTCTTCTAATATACTAAACTTCCTTCTTGGGTTATCGTATTGTTGTTGTTTCCTTCCTAATTCATTTGTTGGTTGATTGTTTGATTATTTTGGGGATAGTTAAGTTGGTTGTTTTGTGTACTATTTGGAACATAGCTTGTTTGTGCCACTTGTGATTTGTTTTAAGGTGTGTTTTGTGCATTCCATGGTGCTCTAGCGCTACTCCATCATTTGTAATGTTCTTATTCTTTACCCAAATCTTAAGTTTATCGTTTGAACTAGCGGGACTATCTTTTGAGCTATTCAATTTAAGGACTCCCCTTGCTATGAGGGCTCTCTCAATATGTAATTGTTTTCCAATATTTTCTTCAAAGTTTGCAGGACATAACATAGTGAGTTGGTACTTGATCTCAGGTAGGACATTTGAGGCAAAAATATCTACCAATTGCTTGTTGGGAATGGGCCATTTGCATCGACTAGCTTTGTGCCTCCATCTTTGTAGCTAGGAGGTAAAGGAATCTCCTTGAATTTGTTTAATTTTGGATAAATCTGTAATGGTGACATCTTGCTCTATGTTGAATGAGAAGTGGCTTATGAATTTGCTAGATAGTTTTTCGAAGATTTTAATTCCTAGTGACAGATGAGAAAACCACTCCATAGCATGACATGTAAGGCTGCGTAGAAAGAGCCTCATGAGGTAAGAGTCATTTTTTTGTACTTCCATACATGATACTGAAAAATTTTGTACGTGCTCTACTAGATCTCCTCTTCCTTTGTATTTGTCGAGCTTGGGTATTTCAATTTTTTTTGGAAAAGGTAGTGTAGTGATGGAACGATCAAACGGGAATGGACATATTTCCTGCAAGGTATAAGTCTTCTTTGTTTTCCCTACTTGCATGTCTGATATTCTCTGATTCATCGCCTCTACTTGTAGTTCCATCTTAGTTTTTGGTATATTTGTTTGCAAGTCCTGTGTGTAATAGCCTTGTTGTCCTACAATGCTTTGTTCATAGATTGGGTATTGTGAAGGTATGAGACCTTGGTAACTATGTTAAGTGGAAGGAGGGTTAACTCCTTGTTGGATGAAAGGAGGGTTAGCTCCTTGTTGAAAGTAAGGAGGGTTAGCTCCTTATTGTTGGGGTGAATTATACTGAAGGTTTTCTTGATGGTGTGTTGGTGGGTTACCTTGTTAGTGGGACGAATTGGGAAGGGTACCCTATGGTACACCTTATTGTTGGTGTGAACTATGTTGAAGGCTTCCCTAATGGTGCATTAGCGGGTTACCTTGTTGGTGGGATGAATTGGGAAGGGTACCCAGTGGTACACCTTGTTGCTGGGATGAATTATACTGAAGGTTCCCTTGATGATGTGTTGGTGGGTTACCTTGTTGGTGGGATGAATTATACTGAAGGTTTCCCTGATAGTGTGTTGGTGTGTTACCTTGTTGAGGGGATGAATTGAGAAGGGTACCATGTGGTACACCTTGTTGTTGGGACTGTTGATAAGGAAGGGGACCATGTGGTCTGCCTTGTTGGTGGTATTATTGATTAGAACGGGGACCTTGTGGTCCACCTTGTTGATGGTACTGCTGATTGGGAAGGAGACCCTGTGGTCCACCTTGTTGATGGTATTGTTGATTGGAAAGGGGACCCTATAGTCCACCTTGTTAATGGTATTGTTGATTGGGAAGGGAACCCTATGGTCCACCTTGTTGATGATACTGTTGATTGTGAAGGGGACCCTGTGGTATGCCTTGTTGATGGTACTGCACATTTTAGGAAGGGTCAAAATACAATGTGTTTTGAGGTACATATTGTCCTGGTGGAGGATTGTTGCTTTGCAGTACGTATTGGGATGGACCTCCTTATTACTGTTGGGCCACTTCCGCTTGTTCAATTTGAGTAAGTTTTTTTACAACGGGTTTTCCATTGGTTGACCATTGTTTTGTGAGAATATAGGTGGCATGTTTGGAATTTATGTGGGTTCAGATATCTGTCTCACAACTGAGTTATCCCCTAAGGGAATAAGGCTAGGATCTTTGAGAGCCTCCACGTTAAAGTCTACTAGAAAAATTTAGCACCACTTTGTGCTAACTTGAAGAAGTAAGAATTTAGATCCTTTTTCAACAATTTGTCCATTAGTCTGAGCACCTTGGGGTTGTTGGAATGTTGAAACTATTCTTCATCATTTATTTCCTCCTCAGTATCTACTTATTCTATGACTACTCCCTTTGGGTCCTAGTTTTATTGTTCTGTCGCTTCTTGTTGTTTGTAGTTTATCTCTTCCTCACTGAATGTTTCTTTGTACGTGGGTCTCTTTTGAGGTGTTTCAAGGTCACTTGGTTTATAGTGCCATGGGCCACCTTCATCATTTGTGGTGTTTATTGGTGAGGTACTAGCATTGTTTTTGTTTTCTTCCGTGTTCTTCTTATGTTGTGATCTTGTAGTTGTCATAAACAATTGGCAAACTTTTGTGAATGTTTTTGTGACTCCTAGCTACGAAAAAAGAATGTGTCTTTTTTTGGATTTTCTATTTTAAGGAAAATGAAATTGCCTTTGTTTTTGGATTTTCTATTGAGTATTCATGTCTGGTTGGCCCATTGAAAAGTGTAAATATAAATGTCTTAGTTGATTTTCATGATTACAGTAAGTTCTTAAGATGTACCCTTTGGAAAACTTCAGACTAGGACGGTTCTTTGAAAGTCAGAATATGGATTTCCATTTAAGGATTTTTCTCTTGCCAGAGATCATGAAGGATGGATACCTATTTCCACGCACGAGGTGGTAACACGAGTCTTCCAGCTACTAGATCTTCTTTCTCTTCCTCTTTATCTAAGATGTTTATTGTGTTTCTCCACTGGTTGGGTGTTTCATTTTTCTCGAATATGAAGCTTCTTAAATTGTTAATCATATCAGTTTGTTCACCTTCAATGTGTGTGAGACTTGGTTGTAGGATGGGTGTTGTAAGGTTCAATTGTTGAACTGGACCAACTAGTCACCAAATGGTCATAAGGTGAAAGTGTGGATGTTTTGATATAGTTTGTTATGAAGCTCAAGATCCTAAGGTTTGAGTGTTGTTTCAGAGTGACACTATTCTTGGAACTCAAAATGCTGAGAGGCCTGGATTGATATCTCACTTATTTTAGAGGACATGTAGTGGAAAAGCTTACTTGAACTAGCCTTTAGGTTCAAGTAACTGTTGATATCTTAGAAGCGTGGGCAAGGGAATAATCCAGGTTTTCTTGTTTTGATTTGATTTCCAAAAAGTAGGATGAAGTTTGAAGATGGATCAAGGACTATATTACGCATCTAGGTTTCCAAATATTTTGTTCTAACAATGATCATGTAAGCAACTTTGGACTGTTTTTCTAATTTTCAACAAGATAGAGCAAAAGGGATGGGTTTTGAGCAGAAGCGATAAATTGTGAGCAAGAGCAGCCAATTTTAACAAATGTGGCCTAAATCTTGTCAAGTACGCTAAATTTTGAGAAGCAAGTGCGAGAAGATATGTCAAGTGCAGCCTCTATATGTATTTGTCCATTATGGTGAACTACCTAGTCAAAAGCGAGCTATTTTGGCAAGTGTGAGCAGATTTTTGGCAAGTGTGTTGGAAAATGTTTTGCAAGTGCGGCAGATTTTGTAGCAAGTGCGCTGGTTTTGTCAAATGCAACAGATTTACATTAGTGGAGTTTATAGGACAAAGAGAAAAAGCAAGATTTTTCTAGAAAGTGTGACCAAGTCTTGCTCAAATGTGCGAGAAATAGTAGCAGAAGTGACCTTTGTTCAAACTTGTCTTCTAGTTTTAGTATTTGGCAGTAGTGTTGATGTTTTTCTTGCATTTTTTGGATGTTTTGATCTATTTCCAGATGTGGCAAGTGATAGAATAGTTTTTAACTAACTCAAAAATCATTTACTTGTGTGACATGTATGTCTATGGCTTTAAGTTGTGAAATCATGATATCCAAGCCATAGTTTCCAACATTTACTTTGAGCTAATGTAGCCTGAATATTCAGACACCTTTAAGGAGATCCTTAAGGGGTGCAAATATAGTGCTTCTCTTAAAAAAATACGCTAAGTCAAAGGGTTTGTGATTCAACCATCATGTTTAGTGTTTGTTTTGATATGTTTATTTTAAATTCAAGCATAGTGTTTGATGTTTGAGAGAATTTGGCTTCTTCTTTTTTAACAAAGTACACCCTAGGGATAGACACTTCTTCCTAGGTGGGCTTACCTCATGCCCTGAAGGGATGATTTTACATGAACAAATGGAGAGGCTTTGTTCAATCAACCATAAGTCAAACTTGGTAAGTAACTTCTCAGAAGTAAATTCTGATGCACCACTTCAGAGTATCATTTGGATAAAATGAGTAGCTTCTACAAACATTTGGCTCTTAGTCATGTTTTGAGATTATTATTTTTGGATGTCTATACATGTGACGATTCACTCAATTAAGAGGCATCCCAGCCCTTGCAGGTTTTAACGTATCACGTGGATACTAGGGGAGACATTTGTCGGTATAGAATAGCAACACCCGATGGGTGATGAACTTTCCTCACACCCACAATAATTTATATAGCGGACCAAAATAGAGTACCACTTGGGTTGCCTTTGAGTTCTACAGTGCAGGATGTGTCTCAAAAGGTAGGCCCTCTAAAAAGGTATGCTTTGAAGTAAAAAGTGTGAAACTCAAGATGATTTTCGTCACCCAAGATCGCCAAAAGGTGCGAGGGGAGAGGATAGTCACCTAGTTTTCCAAACACGGAACACATGCCATTGCAATGTTCTTTTTAAGCCCCTCAAGCGGCACTATCCCAAAATAAAGTGAAATAAGGTGTGTGCAAGATAGCAATTGTTCTTTGTAAAGCACCCAATAGAAGTGTTCTAGATATCAATCAATGAGATAGCAAAGGTGCAAGACAAAAATTTATTTGTTCATTTTAAGCCCAAAATTGAGTGTTTGTTCTAAACCTTGTCTTAGTGGTCAACAAAGTAAATCGAGTGTTCATCAAAAAATTGAAATCGTTTGGTCAACAAACGAATCCAACATTCAAAATAAAACTAATTGAAAGCTTCAAAACATCCATTTTAGAGCACCAATTTTAAAGCATTTTGTTTGTCGGGTTCATTTTAAAGACCAAATTGAAAATATTTTTCTAACTTAGAAAGCGTAAAAAAGATTCATTTTAGAGCACTAAATTGAAAGCGTTTGTTTGTGTAATTTGTTTTAAGCACCAAATCGAAAGAATTTTTCTAACTTAGAAAGCTTGAAAAAGATTCATTTTAGAGCACTAAATTGAAAGCATTTGTTTGTGGGGTTCATTTTATTGCACCAGTTCGAAAGCATTTTCTAACTTAGAAAGCTTGGAAATGGTTCATTTTATAGCACTAAATCAAAATGTGTCATTTGTGGGGTTCTTTTTATTGCACAAATTTGAAACCATTTTCTAATCTAGAAAGCTTAGAAAACTTAGAATTCTTCAACCATTCATCTTCCTTGTAACAAATGTGTTAATTTTTTTCATAAAATATGCACCATAAATCATGCAAGATTTGCACAAGAGATGTTAGAAACTTTCCAAATGCAACACACAATCAAATGTTAGGGTTAGACAATTGATTTAAGCATCAAAACCCTACAACCTAGGCCAAATTGCAATGTAAGTTAACTTTAAGTACGCCAATAGAAAATTTAATTGTACAAAAATTGAAAACCACCTACACCATTGCAAATATCATGAAATTCTACCCCATTTTTTTAAAAAAAAAAGCACTGAAAAATACTTTTGTATGATGGTAAGATATGGTCATTTGAAGATAGGGTAAAAAAGTCCTGATTTCCAGTCAATAGCACCCTTCTATGTCACAAGCGACCAAAAAAAGTGCAAAAGTGACCAAAAAAGAAGACAAAAGCATTGGAAAAAGTCAAAAGCACCAAAAACCAGGTCAATTGTGCTAGAAAATAGGTCAAAAGCACCAGAACCATGAAATCAAATGTGAAATTCTTCTAGAATTTGTGCATGAAGATTTTTCCAAAGCACCTCTGGGATCTACAACTTCAAATATAGCTCATAAAATTGTTTGTGTTAAGGATAAAGGTCCCACCAGGCATGCCAAAATGTGTGAGGGGGAAATCTACAATTGTAATAAGATCAAAACAAGGAATAGAATCTAATCTAATCCAAAATAATGATCAAGATTCATTCCTTCACTCACGAAATGAAACTACACAATTACTGAATTCAAGAACGAAATTAAAATAGAAAAGCATACATGAATTCACAAAAAGAGTAGCTTTACCATCCTGTGTTGAAGTGTATCTATATTGATAATGTTGGATTGTTCAAGTCAATACGAAGCCTCCATTGTTTGTGTTCGAAATTTTTTGAAGAGTGTGCATGTGTTTGATCGAAGATGTTGATTCAAAGCTTTGTCAATGTCAATTTAGCATTACATTGTTATGTGAATGATGTTGATTCTCCGATCCTTTTTTATGAGGAAAGAGGTTTGTTATATAGGAATTGTGATTTGAAATGGACTATTAGGATCGTGTAGTAGAATATCTTGATCGATGGTCAAAAGATATTGAGAGGATTTAGATGGGCATAATCTATGCAAATAGATTACGTAATTAGTGTGATTGAAGAATAGATTGATCAATCAAGAATATAGATTAATCATTTAGAAAATAGATTGATCTATCAGGAAATAAATCAATCAATTAGCAAACAATCTGGAAATAGATTGAGCAATCAATGATTCATAATTTTCTCAATCAGGAAAATGGTTGAGAATGATTAATTAATTGATTTAATTAATTAATTCTTTTTGGAGTTGAACATGCAAATCAAGTTTGATTTGGTCTTTGATAGTGTTTTGAATAGTTTATTCAAATTATTCAAATTTGGAGGGAAAGTGATTTAATTAAATTATTATGATTTAATAATTTAATCAACTTAGGGGAATAAGGTGAATTAGTGTCATAATTAAATAATTAACATTATTTAATTAATCAAGAGGAATAAAGTTAGAATAGGACTTTATTAAATAAATGAAATTAATTTAATTTGTTGAAATTGATGAAAAAGTGAATTAATTAAATAATGTTGTATTATTGAATTAATAGGGGAAATTGGGGGTAACTCTTTGGTGAAATGGTGGGGCTTCCTGCCTATAGAGCCAACAACCAGGGTTCAAACCTCATGGGGTCACTCCCTACTGCATCAACAATGGAGTTTTTTGTTTACCCTCGTATTAAGGGGAGGCTCTTTGGTGAACTAGTGGGGCTTCTTGCTTGTATGTCAACAACCAAGGCCCAAACCTTAATATTTTAAGGGGTGGGGGCCTAGCTCAATTGGCTAAAGCATCATATTGTAGGCAAGAGGTCACGAGGTCTAGTCTCCCCCCAAACCTGTGGTACTGGAGGGCATGTCATGTCAGTGCCACCGGTCACATGAATTTTGTTTACCAAGTGCATTGTAGTTTATAGGGGGGCAAATACCCGACCGATTCCTACAGTCTAGAAAAAAAAGGGGGAAATTAGGGATTTTTTATACTTTTTGATGTGAAATATAGTGATATTCGATAATAATGATGTCAATGATGTGAAAATGTCATTTAAGGTGTGTGATAGGTGTTAGGTCAATTTTATATGTCCATAGTACCCCATTAATTAATATCCTAGAAGCATGGGTTCACGATTAGTGGTCAGAGGTCTCAAAAAAATTCTATATCTATGAGGAAATCAGATACTTTATTGTTATTTTCAACTTTAGACCAAATCGAGATAAAGCCCTCAAATAAAAAGCTTTGGTTTTTAATGAGAAAGGTTTATACTTTCAACCCTAGATTCACTAGTTCAACCCTAGCTCTACATCGATCCAATATATTCCATTTTGGGCCCAACTTAAAAACTTACACCTTGAATACAGGGACTCACAAATCCTTGAATCCCTAGACAACTCCATTGACATCTTCTAGAGCATTGATTTAGAATTTTTCAAATATTATTGCAAACCAACCAAAATTTGTGTCCTTTTGAATGCTAAAAAATCTCTCCCCAAAGTGTTGTCCATCCACTCCAAGAGAGAAGTCTAGAAGCAATAGACTGAGTTGGTGAATCCTATTTCTTTGTGTTACTCTTGTTATTCCCTTGTCCACCCAAATACACAATTCCCTTTAAAACCCTTGGTTTATAAGGTCCTAATTTCCAATCACGATGTTCAAGACTCTCTTCCCAAAAAATTATCATTGCAAGTTTCTTCTCTAGATAAAAGCAAAAACCTAACCCCACATCAACATCTTGTTCCTCAAAATTTCCAAACTTCTATTTCACCTCATCCCCTTAGCCAAAATCCATCTATGAATTCAATGGCTATGCCAAAGAAGAACAAACAAAAATGAAATTTGAGTACTGGGTCCAACAACGAGGAAACGTCAACCATCTAAAATTTTCACCTACATGGCCTCAAAAACTATTTTGTCAGCTGATTTAGCTAACACAACAAACAACAAGTAGGTTGTAGTAGGGGGAATCCATGTTGTCAAAATAGGGCAACAACAAGTACATAACTTTGGACAAGGCCCCAACAACCAATTGTCTTCATTCAATAAAACACCAACTCTCATCACTACCCCAAACAAAGCCATGCAAGGTGTTCAAAATATGCAGTTTGCTAAGGAAGATCTTGGTTGTAAAATTGGTATTAGTAGTGCACAAATCCTTAGCAACTCGACCAAAGGTAGGTCATTTTATGTGGATGTTTTCCTAGGGGAATTCTAGCTAAATGATTTGTGAAATGAAGAAAATTGTCATTCTATGTTTTGGGAGATAGAACTAAAGGGGGATTAGGGTTCCTCCACCAATTTCCTTCAAGTTTCATTCAAGGAAACCTTAGATTTATCAATCTAGGGATGGAAATGAGGGAAAGAGATCTGAAATAAGGTGTCCTAGGGGTGTGATTAAAGACTAAAAGGGGGTTCACCACTAAGAAAATTCTTAGAAAGAAATGGAATGAAAGAAATGTGCAAATCTAGAAATGAAACCTAGAGAATTAAGAACCTAAAATCAGACTGATAAAAGAGAATGAAACAGAAAGGTAACTAGAAGAAAGTTGTAGTCGCAACAAGCTCTGAAACCCTAAAAAAATCTATTTGAAGCTCACTGGGACTCATATGGCAGTCTAGGCGATTTAGTCCCAGACTAGGGTTTCTGTGTAGAAACTGGAATCTCTTAGTGATTGATTTGGATCCCCTGAATTCTGGAAAAAGTTAGTACTAGGACTCATATGCAAAAGGTGGCGATTTAGTCCCAATATTAGGGTTTGGCTGAAACTTTGGTATTCTCTGGTGATCTCTTGTAGCTTCTCTCCTGTAAAATCCCCGAGTATGAAACCCTGAATTCTGGCCTGTAGGTGACTTTTCGTGAAGATGACAACCTTGTGACAACTTGACAACTTTCTTCAATCTTACAACTTAGTCTTCAAAGATTTTCAAGCTCCAAAACACCTAGATCTGCAATCACACATGTAGAGAGAGAAAAACTTATTGATTGTTAGGGAATAGGGGTTTTCCTTGGTCAAACCCTATTTAGGTAATTAAACCTTATGATGAAACAATGAAAATGAAACATGAAATATGAACAATGATACCTTGAATGATGTATTGAATTGTAAATTTGCAATCTAACATGAAGTGGCCATGAAGAATGTAGATCTTGATCTTGAATTAGTTGTGGAATAATTCTTAACTTAGATCTTGAATGCTACATCACAACACTAGCTCAACAACATGCTTGATGTTTTGTGCCTTTGACATGATGATGGATCTTTATTTTTTGCAAGAATCTTCTTCAAAACTGCCTTTAAATGCTCTTGAAATGCTCTTTAATGTCCTTGAATTCTCATGTGGACTCTTGTGAAAGTGATCTTAATTGCTTATGAGGTTCTAGGATGAAACTATGTGAAATAACCTTGTATTTATACTTGTTTATGCCAAATTTCTTGAAATTACAACACTGCAAGTTGACATCAGATCTAGGAAGATAAAATCCCACCAAGAATTGAATTCAAAATGGGTCCTAATTAGAGTGGGACACATATTCCCAAGGTGGCGTATGAGTCCCAATGGCTCAAAACTAGGACACAAACTCCAAAAAAGGTCATATTTAATGTCAAATTCAAAATAAGGTCCCAAGACCTAGGTGTGACTCATACACCCAAGGTGGTGTATGAGTCCCAGATCACCAGATCTGGAACACATGACCCAAAACATTGAATTATGATTGGTTATTTGATAAGTGTCAAAATTAACCACATAAAGAAGCAATTAATAAGGCTTGTGGATGCAAAATAAGACCAATTAAGGAATAAATAAGTCCAATTAAATAATTAAGCCCTAGATTAGCGTGAACATGTTAGGATACACTTTAGACACCCTAAATAAGGAACCTTTAGTTCTATTTTATTATTAGTTATTCACTCCCAAATTAAGTGTGAAAAAGGGACACTTTTTCCTACACTACATTTAGCCCCCACTTTAGTGAGAGAAGGAACTTGCTTCAAACTCACAGTAAAGTAGACCTTCAAGAGGGGTCCAAGTGTACCAATGCGGATGGTATAGGATAAAAAAGATCAAGGAGGTAACAAATCCCCCAGGATACAAGATCCTACGTCAAAAAAACATAAGAACAAAGGGACACACATAAGGTGTACTATATGCAGCATCAAGATACACAAACATACAATGTCACAAACATAAAGATGAAAGAAAAAGGAAGAAAAAGGCGGATCAAGATTCGACTATTTTTCCAGCACGTTGTGGATCAGATATAAGCTTGTTTGTTTAAAATGCATGCTCACTCTAAGGCAACAGAACTTCAAGTTGTCTATTGGGTGAGTATCCAAAAAGGGTGGCTTATAGTGGAACACAATGTTCACTATGCAAACCAAATGCACACTCACAAGGGCTAGTGGAACCTCAATTCATCCACTAGGTGAGCCCCCAGAGAGGTGAGGCACATACACGTGATTGGTATGTGCTCACACACACAAGCAAGTGGTTATGGAAAATTCACGCCTAAGTTTGACTCACATACGTACAACCATACCAAAGTTATACCTCCTAATATCTTTGATAAGGCACCACACAACATGAACAAAAAGATTCACGAGGCAAGAAAAAATTTGTATCCTTGACACTGATGAATAAATAAGATGGCTCCACAAGCAGGCAAAGTGTGTTATGCAAGGTGGCCATATAATAGATATTGTAAATGAAAAAGTAGTGTAAGGTACGTTTAAAGGGATTTTGTTTTGTTCATGTAAGGTCTCTTCTTAGGGAACATCGTTCCTAATGTCTCCAAGAGAGGACAAGTCAAATAAATATCACACTCTCGGAGGATATCAAACCCAATGAAACCACCAAGAAAAGGGCACATTGCAAGAAGAAAGAAAATTGCACACTGAAGCATGGGTGTCAATGTATGCCCCCACTTTAAAGTGGTTCCTAACATCATTGTTGTGAGAAATCTACTTTAAATTAGTCTATGATAAATGCTAAAAGGACATGAGAGATTATTTGGAAAGCCCTATGCCAAGTCATATGTTCTCGAATGAAACTACATCATGAATAAAGGGTTGCCCCCAAAATGTGATATTAAACATAATTCAATACATCACATGTGAGCCAACTTAAGGCATGTTGTCCACATCCCAAGCTTGCTCTTATATATACATGAAATATGGCCAACTAACCAAAAGAGACAACAAGTGACATATGAGGACAAGGATACCTAACCCCTTGCTTCCACTTAGTGCAAGACAAGGATGAGGTGAAATGATTGATGATAAATATGAAAATCAGTATCAATTAGAGGAACAAGGTGCTTCAACACAAGAAATATCACCACAATCCTTAAGATGCTGAATTTTATTACTCAAAGCCTTAAGTTTATTAGTAGAATAACCATCAACTCTATAATATGCACAAAATGAACTCTTGTAGTAAAATTTATTTTGTGTTCTTGGAGGGAGGGATATCAAATGATCTTGGAGGAGTGTCGACAAGATACACTCTTGATCAATAGTAGAGGATGTTCCCTTATTTTGCAACAAAGATATTTTTTGCTTAGTACAAGACATCATACTTACACAAGACTCTTGAGATTGTGAGATTTTGTACTCTCCTTTACATAATGGTGTACAATCTATCAAATTTGAATCATTAGTGTTTTACATGATGACATTGATGTTAAGCGAGGACTTCTTTTTTTCCTTCATTTCTTTCAAAGGACAATAACCAAGACCACTAGTGTCTATCAATTCAGGATGCACTAATGTTAAAGTTGGCTTAGAGGAATCTTTTGTAATAGTTTTGATATTAAGTGAAGGATTGCTTGTTTCTTTCGAGGGACAATAACCAAGACCACTAGTCATTCCTTTTGTGTTAAGCTCTATAGGGAGATAGATAACTTGTTCTCTAGCACCACATCCTTTTCCATTATAACCAAGTTGTTTCATAAGTTCATAACCTTTTTCCATAAAGCTTTTTCATTTCTATTGGAGTTGGTGGTTGTTTATAATCAACTTCATCAAAGTTTGTTGTATAATTTTCTTCTTCTTCTAAAGTGTTTGAGGTGGATACTTTCGAAGGGTCTTTTGAATTGTGTTGACATTACCGCTTTTTATTTTCCCTTTTCAAAGTCTTTGTTTATGATCTTGTATTCGCCCATGAATGTTATGAAATCTAAGGAACCCCAATCATCTTCTAATAGCTTTGTAACTTCCTCAATATGTTTTTCTTTTCTTTTTGTTGCAAGGGTTCTACTTGTGTAGTTGGTGTCAATATTTTCAAAGGATTCTCCTTGCCTTTCTCAATGTTCAAAAAATTGTCTAGTTCAGGGTCAGCTTTGATTGTATATACTTTGTTGCTATAGACATATTTCATGATACGATGAAGAGTAGAAGGCGCCACATGCATCTCATGAATCCATGGTCTTCCTAAAAGGAGAAATGTAATGTTTCCACCCTAACTGTAATAGGTAATGTGATCAACCCAAGCGGACGTTTTCCCACATTATCAAACCCACCAATAGATACATAGGCAAGTTGAATTTGGCTATTTTATGCTCCAATCTTGTCCAAAAGGTTTATGCTACACATGTTAAGGGCTAATCCATTGTCAATAATGGTCTGCTTTATCCCCATTTTATTATGTTGAGCTATTATCATGAAAGAATCATTTTATTTTTGCACTTCCAAAGGAGGGAGCTCACTTTGGTGGAAAACAATGTCAACATTCATTCCTTGAATCATGGCTACTATGTCATTTGGTTGCACATTAGGAGGGGTAGGAACTTGTTGGAAGGAACTTTGAATCATGTTGTGATAATGAGGGGAGGCTTGAATAAGGTCCCATAATGATATTTTAGCAGGGGTTTTCTTAAGTTGTTCAACAAGATCATACTCCTTTCCACTTTGTGAAGTAAAACGAGGAGGTCCAGGAAAGATAGGGTTAGGAAATGGGAGATATGTTGGAGTTGTTTATCTTGGTTGTGGATTATTTCTAATGTTATATGTATGAGCAATGGTATTGTAACTCGATTTCTACGACATATTATTCTTAAGTGGTTTGAGGATGAAGATAGGTTTTATTTGAGTTTGTGGTCATTGTGAGGGTGGGTAAAGAATTAGAGTATTTTTTAGGATGTCCCACAGGGTATTTAGGAGGTCCAATAATCAATAGGGATCTAATGAACACTTGTGCATTCAATACCTCAATGGTTTTGGTTTGATTTCTTTCTAATGAAGTGGATTCTAGTGTCATCTTTTCATTGTCATCTAAAGAAGTCACATCACTATTGTTTGAAGGACATGTGCCAATGCTCTCATTTTCTTCCACCATGATATCTTCCCTAGTAGGAGATTTTTTAGGAGAACTACAAACTAGGTGTTCAAGACATTCAGAGATTGGGTCTTCTAAAATGACTTCATCACAAGTAAGGGATTTATCAATGGCATTCTCTTATTCAATAATATTTTCCCTAGGAGAAGAGAGGCAACTAAGGTTCTCATGACTTTCATCAATTATATTTTCTAAAATCAAAGTATCTTCTTTAGCAATAATAAAGATACTAGGAGAAGAAAAAATGTGATTGTCATGATTGTCTATAATTTCATTCCTTTGTCCCAAAATTTCTTCCAAAATAGGATAGGTAGGGGAAGAAACATAAAGAGGGTTGTCATATATCTTAAAGATTTGATCATCTAACACCAACACATCCTCCTCATAAATAATATGAGTGTCATGATTTGGTACAACTGCATCCTCTTTCACAAAAACATTCTCACAAGCAAGAGGTGCATGGAAACTAGGTAAGGTGATGTTTATAAATGTGTCTATGGTCTCATCCTCTTGTGCTATAATATCTTCCAATATAGGAGAGTTTATAGAAGAGGAGCTTTCAACATCATCATGATTCTCAATGAGTGCATCTTCTAACACCGAAATACCTTTGTCACATGTAGGAGAGGTATTAGGAGAAGAGAAACTATGATTTCCATGATTTTCTATGATTTCATCTTCTTTCATCACATCATTCCCACAAATAGGAGAGATATGAGGGATTATGTCAAAATTTTCACTCTCTTACAATAAGAGACTCTCATAACTAGGAAATGTATTGAATGAATGACTAACATGCCTATTGACTAACTTTTTCTTCACAAACTTGGAAAAGACAGATACTAACATTTGTGAAAAATAATCTATACAAACTTAAAATGGAAAGAGACTTAAAATGCAACGCAATGTCCTAGAATGAAATGTGTAAATACAATTTTCAAATTCTAAACAAGGTAATTTGTTGATTACACTATGAAACAATCTGAAAATGAAATGTTGTAAATGTCATTTTGAAATTAAGCAATGCAATAACTAAAACAAATTAAGCTAGATCCAATGAAATGAATGAAACAAAAACATAGCAAACTGAAATAGATAGCTAACAACAGCAAACAAAAACACATAAATGATGGTTTTAAAGTTGTAAAAGGTAATTTTAGTTCTGATTTGGGACTAAATCACCCAGAGGGGCATATGAGTCCTAATTAGGGTTTTTGAAGGGTTCAAATGCTGAAAAATACACAACATAGAATTCCCAAAAATTAGGCAAAACAGCCTGTACAGGGACTAAATCACCCAAAGGGGTGAATGAGTCCCGAATTAGAGTTTTGGCACCAAGTTCAGCAAATTTTGAGTGAATGTTAAGGTTTATGGTTTATATGTTGTCTAGATTGATTGCAATTACAAATTTCAAGTGAAATTCAATGATACAAGATGCAAAATGCAACCTATATGCACTTTCACTAATGCAAGATTTAGAAACCCTAGATGTCAATTAACTAATTGAAGACCTAATGCAAAGTTAATGTAAGATAAATATAGGACTATGATGCACTCCAAATGATAAAATAAGGTGCTTTAAAGGCTAGGTTCACCAAAATGAAATGCTGAAAAATATTCGCTCTATGTTTTGGGAGATAGAACTAAAGGGGGATTAGGGTTCCTCCATCAATTTCCTTCAAGTTTCATTCAAGGAAGCCTTAGAGATCTCAATCTAAGGATGGAAATGAGGGAAAGAGATATGCAATAAGGTGTCCTAAGGGTGTGATTAAAGACTAAAAGTGGGTTCATCACTAAGCCAATGCTTAGAAAGAAATAAAATGAAAGCAATATGCAAATCTAGCTATGAAACCTAGAGAATTAAGAACCTAAAATCATACTGATAAAAGAGAATGAAACAAAAAGGTACCTGGAAGAAAGATGTGGTCGAAACAAGATCCAAAACCCTGAAATTCTACTATTTGAAGCTCACTGGGACTCATATGCTTGTCTGGGCGATTTAGTCCCAACTAGGGTTTATGTACAAAAACTAGAATCTCTTAGTGACTAATCTAGATCTCTTAAAATCTAGAAAAAGGTAGTACTAGTACTCATACGTCCAAGGTAGTGATTTAGTCCCAGCATTAGGGTTTCGCTAAAACTATGGTATTCTCTAGTGATCTCTTGTAGCTTCTCTCATGTCATATCCCCGAGTCTAAAACCCTGAATTTTGGTGATCTCATGTAGCTTATCTCCTATGATCTCCTTGAATGCTCTTGTGAAATTTTGTGAAAGTGACCTTGATTTCTTATGAGGTTCTAGGATGAAACTATTGGATATTTCTGATATGTGGTTGTCATTGATGTCAACACTATTGGAATTAATGTCTTTAAGGTTGTATATGTCGAGGATATTAAGAAAATTGTAATAAAATAAGTTGCGGGTTGTCGGTGGTGCAGTGAAGTTCAGTATAGCCACCATACTAATGGCTACCTCAGTATATTGATGATAAGAGGTTGTGGATTAAAGGGTTTGTTTTCAAGTACATCTAGTTTATCCACATGAAGTTTCAGAGGTTCGCATGAAGATTTGATTGAGTTATTAGTATTTATGTTCTAACAGTTGTTTTGTTGCTTCAGTTGGTGTTCCTGAAAGAAGATAATGTCATTCTAGTAATTTGAGTTGTTGTGGATGCTTCTATAGTGATTCACGATGCTTATGGATGTTTCTAGATCATACTCTATCTTTTTTGGTGATCTGAATTGATCGTTGTGCTCGCGATTGGTGATTTTCTTCTATATGTTCATGTTTTTCATGATCATGGCCAATAGAGTGATTGTAGCGTGTTGTGTATCTTCAAGGCATAATTTTTAAGGTGTTTCGTGTTTGAGGATGTTGTTTTGGATCCTTACTATGTTTTGGCTAACATTGTTTGGTGCACATTAATAATTGTTTATTGATTTAGGCCGATAGTTTGTACATGTTTTATATTTTGTTAGGTCGACATGTAGTTGATGTTATCCCTAGTTGTGAATATATATGATCGATTGTTTATACCATTTGAAGGCATGATGTGAGTGGTGTGTAAGGTGTGTGAGTGTTGTGTATGAATAATGTTCTAATCATTTGAAGGATAAAATTTGAAGAAGAGTGAGTAGGTGTTTATGCACTTAACCGGAACTGTAATCAGGCATTAGCAGATGCTATTTTCTTAGTTCAAAATCTTTCAAATGTAATCTGAATGTTTATGTAAAATAGTGTGTCTTCCTTTGGGCAGTAAGCATTTTGTATTTGAGTAGTGAGCTCTAGGCAGTGTACTTGAATGCATGTGCATTCCCCATTTACAATTCTTTTATACTTTTAACAGAGTATAATATTGTGGATTAACCTTCACCGTGGATTTTCCCCTAATAGGGTTTCCACGTAAAAAATCTTGGTGTTATGTGTGTTTTTGATGTGGTGATGGTTTATGCTTTCATGTTTATTTATCAAATATGAGAATAAGTTTAATAAGTATAATTTATGTGACAACTGATTCACCCCCCCTCTCATTTGTCTTCCCTTATGTTGCCAACAATTGGTATCAGAGCAGGTTCCTCAGAAGAATTTTAATATCTTGAGGTGATCTAGGTTGGCGACATATAAGAAGGATAGTTTGAGATTTGATAGAACTAATTATTCTCCATGGAAGACTCAAATGGAGTGTCATCTGAGATGCATTGGTGAACCTTACTGGACAATTACAAAGAATAGGTATATCATCCCATAGAATGGTCCTACTACAGGTGAGATTAAGGAAGCCGAGTATAATATCAGGGATAAGGAAGCATTGTTGAGTGCTCTAACAGATTATGAGATGACAAATGTAATGGAGCTGAAGACTGCTTATGAGATCTAGAAAAATTTTAACACTTTGTATGAAGGTGATACCCATGTGAAGGTTGTTAAGCTGCAAAGCCTGAAAGGGAAATATGAAATGTTGAGAATGGGTGAAGATGAGAACATCACTTCTTTTATGCAGAGAGTGAATGAACTTGTGTGTAGTATCAGATGTGTTGGTAGAACATTGGAAGAATCATAGATTGTTGCTAAAGTGCTCAGATCCTTGCCTGTTGCATACAAATCCAAAGCTACCACTATTGAGGAGATCCAGACTATGAAAAATGTAACCAGAGACATGTTGATTGGTATGCTTACTTCTTTTGAGTTAAGTGAGTTTGGTAATTCTCTTCCTAAGATAGAATCTGCATTCAAAGCTACTATCTCCGAAAAAGATAAGCAGAAATATGATCTGGGAGAAAGTTATTCTAGAAAAATTCCCAAGTACGAGCAGGAAATGAGAGAGATTGAAGAAGAAGAGAGAAAACTAGACGAGCTTGAAACACTTATTGTCAACAAAGAAGCTAGAGGAGAAGGTAAGTATAAAGGGAAATTTCCTATTAAATGTTTTTCTTGCAATAACATAGGTCATTTTGCCTCAAGGTGTCTGAAAAGAGTTCCTAAGCCAAGACCTAACAAGCCTAGATTCCAAAGAAAGTGTTATTTTGATGTTGATGAAGGTGTAACAAATGATGAATCTAATAAAGGGAATTTAAGTGAGGATGAATGGGTATTTATTGCTATCAAGGAAAATGATCTAGTACTTACTAAATATGCTAGTTGCACAAATGTGGAGAAAGCTCTAGCTTCCAGAGTTGAAGAAAAAGATGAATGGGTGATTGGCAGTGGATGCTCTATCACATGATAGGTGATAAAAGTAAATTTGTGAGCTTGGAAAAGTATGATGGTGGTGTTGTAAGATTTGGTGATGACAAAGCTGGTGTAATCTGTGGCAAAGGATCCATTTCTCTTGATGGTAAGAATAATACTGATGACGTTCTATATGTGGAAGGTTTGAAGCATAATCTCTTAAGTGTTGGACACATGGTTGACAAGGGATACAATCTTCAATTAAAGGATGGAAAGTGTAGAATATTGAGGAGTTCCTGAAATGTGATTGCATCTGGTACAAAAACAAAAGGTAATATATTTCACCTAAGTGTTGTTAGAAAAACTTGTCTAATTGCTCAAGTTGATGAAAGT
The DNA here is from genome assembly GCA_007258455.2 of Sequoia sempervirens. Classification (NCBI taxonomy): domain Eukaryota; kingdom Viridiplantae; phylum Streptophyta; class Pinopsida; order Cupressales; family Cupressaceae; genus Sequoia; species Sequoia sempervirens. The sequence goes on from VDFB02047230.1 coordinate 267,886,942, forward strand.
TGGTTGTGGCATAGGAGAATGTGTCATGTAAACTTTGATAATAATATCTAGATAAGTTCTACTCAGGTAGTGAGAGATCTTCCTAAGTTGATAAAACCTACTAATGCTATATGTAAGGAATGTTAGTTAGGGAAGAAAACTAGAGTTTCATTCTGGGGAAAACAACATTGTTCAAATGAAGTGTTGGAGCTTGTGCATACTGACTTGTGTGGTCCTTCTAGAGTCAGAAGTTTACAAGGATACAAGTATTTCATGTTACTTATTGATGATTATTCTAGAATGATGTGGGTTACTTTCTTAAGGGAAAAATCTGAAGCTCTAGAGAAATTCAAGATTTTTAAGGCTAAGGTTGAGACAGAGACAGATCTGAAGATTAAATGTCTGAGATCAAATAGAGGTGGTGAATTCACTTCTGATGAGTTTAATTCTTTTTTTGAAGAGCATGGGATAAAGAGACAATTATCTGCCCCGCGGACCCCTCAGCAAAATGGAGTTGTGGAAAGGAAGAATAGGACAATTCAAGAAGTTGCTAGGATTATGATGCTGGAAGGAAATGTTCTGCATATCTATTGGAGAGAAGTTGTGAGTATTGTCATTTACACTCTCAACTGGGTACAAATCAAAGGTGATACCGATAAGACTCCTTATGAGCTATGGTATGGTCATAAGCCTACTATTAGATACTTCAAAATCTTTGGGAGTAAATGTTATATCAAAAGAGATGAAGATATAGGAAAGTTTGATGCTAGAAGTGATGAAGGGATCTTTCTTGGTTATTCTACTAAAAGTAAAGCCTAACGGTGCTACAATAAGAGATTGAGGAAAGTAATTGAGAGTGCTAATGTCAAGGTTGATGAATACATAGTTAGACCATCTAGAACTTGCAGATATGATTCAGATGATTAGAATGACAGTTCAGATAAAGGAAAGAAAGTTTAGACTCCAAATCAAGTTCAGATCATTCCGGTGAATCAGGAAAATCAAGAGGAAGGAATTAGTGAAAGTGCAAAAGTAAGATCACAAGATCCTAAAGTCCAAAAACACCCTAAGACTCCAAGGTATGTAAGACTAAACCATTCAGAAGATCAGATTATTGGTGATAAGAACAAAAGTGTTCAAACCAGGAGAAGAATTACAGAAGAATATTGTTTGATCTCAAAGACTGAGCCTAATAGTGTTAATGAAGCATGCAAAGATGAACATTGGGTGGAAGCAATGAAAGAACTATTGCAAATTGAGAAGAATGATACATGGATTTTTGTTCCTAAACCTAAGGACAAAAATGTAATTGGAACTAAATGGGTCTTTTGGAACAAACTAAATGAGCAAGGTGAAGTTGTTAGAAACAAAGTAAGAATAGTGTGTAAAGGATATTCTCAAATGGAAGAAATTGACTTTGAAGAAACTTTTACTCCTATTGCTAGGATTGAATCTGTGAGACTATTTATTTCTTATGTTGCTTACAAAAACTTAAAGGTTTATCAGATGGATGTCAAGTTAGCATTCCTAAATGGTGAACTAGAAGAAGAAGTGTATATTGAGCAACCTGATGGATTTCAATTGACTGATTAGGGAGATATGGTTTGTTAGTTGAAGAAAGCTTTGTATGGACTCAAGCAAGCCCCAAGAGCATGGTATGCCAGATTGGACAAGTATTTGTTGAAGCTTCGATTTAATAAAGGTATTGCTGACAGTAATTTGTATTTCAAGACTGATCATGATAAAGATTTGATTGTTGAAGTCTTTGTTGATGATATCATTTTTGGAGGAGATGATAGTTTGTGCATGAAGTTTGTTGATGAGATGCAAAATGAGTTTGAGATGTCTATGCTTGGAGAAATGAAATTCTTTTTGGGATTGCAAATTACTCAGCTAGATAAAGGGATCTTTATATCCCAATCCAAGTATGTGAAAGAATTGTTAAAGAATTTTGGTATGGAAGATTCAAATCCAGTTGGTACACCCATGGTGACCGGATGTAAGTTGACACAAGATGATTCTCCTAAAACAAATCAGACTAGATACAGATCCATGATTGGTGGATTGCTCTATTTGACTCAAACTGACCTGATATCATGAATGTTGTATGCATTGTTGCAAGATTTCAAGTTGATCCTAAGGAATCTCATGTGATAGCTGTGAAGAGGATTTTCAGGTACTTGAAGGGGACAGTTGATTTTTTCCTATGGTATCCTAAAGAAGATGACCTTACTTTGAGTGCTTTTATTGATGATGATTGGGTAGGGGATGTGAATGACAGAAAGAGTACTAGTGGTGGTACATTTTTCTTGGGAAAGAAGTTGATGTCATGGTTAAGTAAGAAGCAGAATGTCATTTCTTTATCTACTGCAGAGGAAGAATATATTGTTGTTGCTAACAATTGTACTCAAGTATTGTGGATGAAGCAAATGTTGAAAGATATCAAGTTGTGTATGATGAACTTACTGCTATATTCTATGATAATTCAAGTGCAATTAACATTTTTAAGAATCTAGTGGTGCATTCAAAAACCAAGCATATATCTATCAAGTTTCACTTTTTCAGAGAGAATGTGAGTGAAAAGGAAGTCAGATTGGAGTATGTGCCCACTAAGGAACAAATTGTAGATATATTTACCAAGCCCTTGCCTAAGGATACTTTTGAGTATCTCATAGGGAAGCTAGGGGTGATTACCCCTCCTAATCAGAATTAAGATGCATTCACTTGCATCAATCTGTGCATTTCATAGTCATATCTTATGATCCAAATTGATGTTGTGGTGGCTGCTACTTAGGGGGAGTAGTCAGATGTTCAAAAATGTGGTTCAGAGCTTGTGTGGAGAAATATAATGTGTATCTTTGTCATTGATGTCAAAGGGGGAGAAGAGTCATGTGAAAAACTATAAAAGAGTTAAGGAGAAAAGAGTCAAAATCTAAGGGGGAGAAAGTGCTAAGAGAAAGTTGTGTTGATGGTGTTTTTCACATCATGTGTTGCCATCAATGCCAAAGGGGGAGATTGTTGGATATTGTTGATATGTGGTTGTCATTTACGTCAACACTATTGGCATTAATGTCTTTAAGGTTGTATATGTCGAGGATATTGAGAAAATTGTAATAAAATAAGTTGCAAGTTGTCGGTGGTGCAGTGAAGTTCAGTATAGCCACCATACTGATGGCTAGCTCAGTATATTGATGATAAGAGGTTGTGGATTAAAGGGTTTTTTTTCAAGTACATCTAGTTTATCCACATGAAGTTTCAAAGGTTTGTGTGAAGATTTGATTGAGTTATGAGTATCTGTGTTCTGATAATTGTTTTGTTGCTTTAGTTGGTGTTCCTGAAAGAAGATAATGTGATTCTAGTAATTTGAGTTTTTGCGGATGCTTCTATAGTGATTCATGATTCTTGTGGATGTTTCTAGATCGTGCTCTATCTTTGTTGTTGATCTGCATCGATCGTTGTGCTTGTGATTGGTGATTTTCTTCTGTGTGTTCATGTTTTTCATGATCATGGCCGACAAGGTGATTGTAGTGTGTTGTGGATCTTCGAGGCATAATTGTTTAAGGTGTTTCATGTTTGAGGATGTTGCTTTGGATCCTTACTATGTTTTGGTTGACATTGTTTGGTGCACATTAATAATTGTTTATTGATTTCGGCCAAAATTTTGTACATGTTTTATATTTTGTTGGGTCGACATGTAGCTGATGTTATCCCTAGTTGTGGATATATATGATCGATTGTTTATACCATTTGAAGGCATGATGTGAGTGGTGTGCGAGGTGTGCGAGTGTTGTGTGTGAATAATGTTCTAATCATTCGAAGGCAGAAGTAAAATGTGAAGAAGAGTGAGTAGGTATTTATGTGCTTAACCAGAACTGTAATCAGGCACTAGCAGATGCTATTTTCTCAGTTCAAAATCTTTCGGATGTAATCCGAATGTTTATGTAAGACAGTGTGTCTTCCTTTGGGCAATAAGCCTTTTGTATTTGAGCAGTGAGCTCTAGGCAGTGTGCCTGAATACATATGCATTCCCCATTTACAATTCTTTTATACTTTTAAAAGAGTATAATCTTGTGGATTAACCTCGACCATGGTTTTTCCCCTAACAGGGTTTCCACATAAAAAATCTTGGTGTTATGTGTGTTTCTGATGTGGTGATGGTTTATGCTTTCATGTTTATTTATCAAATATGAGAATAAATTTAATAAGTATAATTTCTATGACAACTAATTCACCCCCCCTCTTAGTTACCTGCCCTTGTGTTGCCAACAGAAACTATGTGAAATAACCTTGTATTTATACTTGTTTATGCCAAATTTCCCGAAATTACAACACTACAAGCCGACATCAAATCTAGGAAGATAAAATCTTGCCAAGAATTTAATTCAAAATGGATCCTAATTAGAGTGGGACTCATACACCCAAGGTGGTGTATGAGTCCGAGTGGCTCAAAACTAGGACACAAACTCCAAGAAAGGTCTTATTTAATGTGAAATTCAAAATCAGGTCCCAAGACCTAGGTGGGACTCATACGTCCAATGTGGCATATGAGTACCAAATCACCAGATCTAGAACACATGACCCAAAACATTGAATTTTGATTGGTTATTTGATAAGTGTCGAGATTATCCATGGAAAGATGTAATTAATAAGGCTTGTGGATGCAAAATAGGACCAATTAAGGCATAAATAAGCACAATTAATTAATAAAGCCCTAGATTAGTGTGAAAGTCTTAGGATATACTTTACAACACCCTAAATAAGGCATCTTTAAGTCCATTTTATTATTAATTATTCACTCCCAAATTAAGTGTGAAAAATGATACTTTTTCCTACACAACAATTTGCATTTGTCTTCAACAAAGCAAGGATTTTCTAATTCCCATCCCCATGATTCAAAGGCCCCACAAAGGCATCCAACACTTGGAAGCCTATCTAGAAAGCCCCCTCAACATCAATCACCTACAATAGGTGTTAGTAGTTAGGAAAAAGACCTACCAAAGGAAAATAATATAAGTTTTCAAGAATCTGAAGAGATAATGATAGAAGACCAAATAACATAAATGGTAAATCATCTTGGTCTACAAGAAGGCTCAATTATTTTGATCATTTGCTAGAGGAAGTCTAAACAAGAATTTAGATTTTTATTTTTTCCAAATCTTCTCCATTGCACAATCGAATATAACATTATCTCAAATGCCAGCTACAACACCCTCAACTAGAGGCAAGTCCCCTAATAGAAAGAAAATTCAAGATAAAATAGATGTTGCAATCCAATCTACATTGGATAAAAACATTAGATCGAGGAGAGCTTGCTGCTCTCCTCAAGAGGAATGAGAGTCTTATCATGGAATGTCAAAGGAATGAACGCCCCTAACAAAAGATGCTTGATAAAGCATCAATTAGACTCTAGTGAAGGAAATATCATTTTGTTGCAAGAAACAATATTCACTGATTATCAAGCGCATGGAGTCCTCAACAAATGGAACAAATGGTAATTCTTACATTCTCCAGTGCAAGAAGCCTTGGGAGGCTTAGATGTGTGTTGCAGCTTGATAAGCTTGATTATCATTGATGTCAAAAGTGTGCTTAAGGCTCTATATGCTTTGGAGATTGATTGTGTGCAAAGATACCTAATAGTGCATGTCAGCATTGTTGTGATGTGGAAGATTAGTAGTCTCTTTGATGTCTAAGAATGATGAGGTTGTGAGTACACATGTCTTGATGATTTTCCAAGATGCATACAATAATTTTTTTCATGTTTGGTGTATTGCACTCAGTTTCAAGTTACAAAAGTTTTTTCTAAGGTATTCACAATGTATATTCTAAGCCAGAGGCATAATGTTTTGGTTTGCATTCTTTCGTAGAGAAATATCTAGTCTTGTGATTCTAAAGTTAAGTTTTTGGAGATGTGAAGGTGTTATATCCACAGTTTCATATAAATAGTCCTTCTTCAGAGAAAGTTAAAAGTGATTGAGTATCGAACTATGTTAAGGCAATGCAAAGTGATTCAGAAGGCTTATTAGAGTGCTCTACATTCCATCACACGTGAATTTTTGGCCAATTAGTTTTGAGGGCATACTTAGTGATGGCTAAATTATTGGTTTGGTTCTCTACAAGTTCTTTTTTCAAAGTGCTAAGAGTGTTATCATTAATTTTGAATGCATAATCCTCATCAGTACAAGTGCGCTAACAAAAGGTTATGTAGTTAAGTTATATGAGTTTTTGTAGACACTCCACATGTCTTATAGTGTCTAAGGTATGAAGCGTGTGAAGATCTTTCTTGTCTCAATATTGCATAAGTGTTTCATGTCATTTTTTGAAGTTATGCTTTTGTTGAGGCCAACTAAGGCATGTTGATGATGTGCACCACTAATTCAAGTCTGAGAAGAGTTTAAGGATTGATTGGAGATGTTGTATGAGTCATTCCAACTCATTTTGGAGAAATTTAAATAACATTGTATCATTTTTTTATACCGCTTATAGACATGAAGGCTGACATGCTACAAGTTTCATATTTTCTTGTTTATGGCCAACATAATTTGTATTTGCATGTATGCAGATGATATATATAGAAGATAAAAGATGAGAAGAGATATGAGCAGACTGTATTAAGATCCACCACAAACCTAATGTATAAAATTGATAATTATCAGTGGGTTGAAGCCAAAAAGTCAGACATATTTCAGTTATTTTTAATCAAGGAGTTGTAGCTTCCTTGGATTGAAGCCCTAAATCAAAGTTGTAACAATTGTTCATTTGTGAGGTTGGATTTGAACAATAGATCCAAGCAACATTTCTCACCATGGTTTCTCCCTTGTGGTTCTTTATATGTACATCTGGTGTCAACTGTGTTCTTGTGTGGATGCTTATCTTCTTTCCTATTTTGATTAAGTAGATGAATGCTTTAATGGTATAACTTAGCTTCAAGAATTAATAATTGAAATTAAAAGTTGATAGAATACCCATTTATCCCCCCTCTTAGTATTTTGATGTATTCAACACTCTGTTATGGAATGACAAAAATACCCAAGTTGAACTAATACTCTCAAAGCAACACTCGATGGTCATATAGGTAACTTCCTTTGACCTATGCTTTTAGTTGTTTAATATTTATGCACCCACATAAACGGTCAGGGAAAATTTCCTCTAGGACACCTTATCCCCCATCTTATCAAACCTAAAAGAGGAAAATTTTCTTTTTGGGGGGAGATTTCAATGCCATTTTGAATCATAATGAAGAAAAGGGGGCATAATCCCCACCAAAAGTAATGGAAGAATTCCAAGAATTCATATCAGAAAATTATTTATTAGATTTCCCTCCTCAAAATGGTACATTCACATGGACAAACAGGTGAAAATACTTATGCTTAATTGCAGAATGGCTAGATAGATTTTTAATTTCTGCAAAATGGTTAGCAAAAATAGCTCCTTTTGAGTCATTTATCCTTTCATTCTCTTGGTCAGATCACTTCCCCATGCAATTGGCCTTAGCTTTGCAAACACTACATCTTAAGTCATCCTTCAAGTTCAAGGAAATATGGTTTAGAGACCCCCATTTCCTACCTCAACTCAGGTGGTGATGGGAAAATGTGCTCTTTATTTTCAATTCCAAAATGTTTCAATTAGCAAAAAAAATTACATCAAACAACAAATCAAAGCTCGGAATGAGCATCAATTTAAGAAAAAATTCACAGAAAATAGCACTTCAACTCCAATGTGATAAGATCAATCATCATATCATTAGAAGTGGTGTGAACAACTCTACTTTCAACATGCATAGAAAAATTCAATTGAAACTAGAAGAAACACTGACAAGAGAAGAAATATACTAGAGACAAAAATACACAAAGCTATGGCTCAAAGAAGGGTACAAAAACACTAAATTATTCCATTTATCATCAAAAGCTAGACAACAAACAAATGCTATATTCAACATCATCTCCCTCTCATGTAGCAACTTGAAGGAAAAAAAATCAATCAATCAAGAAGTAATTTACTTCTTTTCAAACATGTACTTAGCATATCACCCCAACAATATGCACAAGAAAACCACATCATATCAGATGATTTTATCCAACATATTCTCGTGTTGATCTCTGAGGAAGATAATGACTTCTTCCTAAAACCTTTTACACTAGAAGAAATAACAGAAATAGCCTTCTCTATGTCACCAGACAAAGTCCTAGGTTCATATGGGTTTATTTCCATGCTATTCCAAAAAGGATGGGAATTCATGGGGTTTGAAATTCTATTATCTTTAGAGGAATCAAGGAGAAATAGAAATATCTTAAAGGAACTCAATAACACAATCTTAGCATTAATCCCTAAAATGAAGAATCCCTCTACCTTTGCTGATTTTAGACCCATATCTCTGTGCGACACCATTCACATTTTTTTCCAAAGCAATTACTATGAGACTCACCAAGGTCATCCCAAGAATTATCTCGGATCAACAAGGAGGATTTGTCCCAGGAAAGGATATAGAAAAAGGTGATTTAATAGCCCATGAAACACTGCATTCCATCAAGGAAGGAAAAATCCCAACAATGATTATCAATATTGACATGTTGAAGGCCTATGATAGATTAAATTGGGATTTCCTCTTAAAAGTGATAAAAAAAATTGGCTTCTCACACAAATGGTGTTGATGGGTTAGTTCATTTATATCGCAAACCAAGTTTTCAGTTTTGGTAAATGGAACTCCAACTGGCTTCTTTAATTCCTCACAAGGTGTTAGATAAGTTGATCCCTTATTACCCTTCCTATTTAATTTAATGGTAGAATCGATGAGCTGGGCAATAGCAAGGGCAAGAGCTCAAGGTGCTTAGTAAGGTATAAACATCCTAAACACAAATATCAATACGACCCACTCACTATTTATAGATGATACACTCTTATTTTCCAAATCTATTGTCCAAGAAGCAAGAGTTATTAAAAAGGTCATAGAGAATTATTGTGAAGCTTCAAGTCAAAAAATAAATGAAAAAATCAATTATTTTCTTTCTAAACACCTCCCCAATGGTGTCAACATGTATTCTATCTATTCTTGATTTCAAATATAATGAATTTCCAAGCCAATACTTGGGTAACCCATTCTTTCCAGGGCCAAAGAAGCCTAAGTTTTGGAACAAAATTGTGACCCAAATTCAAAATAGAATACCATCATGGAAAAGAAGATGGCTGACAATGGCAAGAAAGCTTACACTAACTAGAAAAATCCTCTCACCTATCCCAAATTATGTTATGTCAATGGTTAAGCTACCAAGAATAGTCCAATTGAATATACAACAATGCATCAGAAAGTTTCTAGATGACATGAGAATCTTGAAAAAATGAAAATGAAAAATAACACCCAACGAAGGCCAAGATGGAATTCCCTTCCTATGCAGAAGGAGATTTTAGAATACATTTTCAATGTTGGATTGGAAAGTATCGATAGATAAGTTATTCAGAGGATCACTAAAGTGTTGCAAGCATATGGGGATGTAGTAGGAACCAATATCTTTTATTGGTTCCAAAACAAAAAAAAATCAAGAATCGAGAGATATCAACAATCAAATTATGAAAGTAGTTTTGTGCCCACCAGAGGAGAAGGTTCATCATCTCTAATGTCTCCATCTACTTCATTTCTTGAATAGATGAATGGAACCAAATTTTCTCCATGTCCCAACTCGATGGCCACAATAAAAGCAATATAGAATTGCAACACTATCATTCATTTATGTGTGTAAGATATCTATAGAATATAGTGTTATAATTTAACAAACAAAGATTTAGTACTATTATTTTCTTAAAGGGGGTTTTATGCTTTAAAGACATTGTATGTAGAATAAGGTGCCAAGAATCAGATGAGCCTAACCTAGTCTATATGGAGAGGCTAAGGTATTTTATGATGTGTAATTTATCCTTTTGATGTGAATTTCTTACTCATCATGTAAAACATGTATTTTGGTGTTGTGAAATTTATTTTTGTGTGATGATGAAATTATGTATTTTAAATATTGTGCTTAGGAGTTTGTGGAACAATATTTTATCTCAAGTGTCAAAATAAACTTTATATTGTACAAGATTTAAAGAGGGTTTAAAGTGTTAATTTCAACTCGTTTTGGGTTTCTTAAGGTCCTTGATCATGGGACTAGGGTTTAGGCCGTTTTTAGAAGACATAAATGAAACAATATATTATTTTTGAACCCATTTCCATGTCCATTTATAAATGTGATTATATCTTATCATGTCTGGTCAATTCTAATTTGTAAGCATGCTTTACTGGGACACATGGTAAAATCATATATGTGAAATTTTCCGCACTACCTTTCTCACATAATTGGGAGGTGAAAATTCAAGAAGTGGTCCAATAAAGATTTATCATTTAGAGTAACCAACATGCTTAGGGTGTTTTTGAAGATCAATTGAGGTGAAAAACATCACCTTCACATTGAGATATCAAGTGAATGGTATTTATATTTAATTTGTAATTTTGGATGAGAATAAGGATTTGTGTTCATTTTTTCATTTGTGAAGTGTGAGGAGTGTTGTGAGTTTAGAGAGGTGGAGAGAAACGTTAGTTGTGAAGAATCTTGGCATATTTTTTCTTGTGGAGTCTTCACCAATCTCCTTCAAGTGTTGAAGACTTGAGAGGTGGGCCTTCTTATCCTTTGTGTTTTAGTTTATGTAAAAGATTATTGCATATAGGTTAAATATTCATTATGTGTATTACTTATGATGTATTGATCATTCTTTGTGTATTGGTTGAGTAGTTGGAGTAGGCTTTTCCCATTTTCTTGAGATTAGTCCATGTAATTAGGGTTGACTAGATGGAGGCCCTAGTTGGGAAAATAATAATTGATGAGTATGAGTATTCACATATTTTATTAAATGAAATAGTTGGGAGATATATGTGTTGCATGCAATCTATGATATATAATTTGGATTTTGAGGAGGTTATATGTGGTAGATTTTGGACAATTATTTGTTGTATATATTTTTTTTTGGTTATTTTCCCCATAAGAGAGTATTCTCACTCCCCCTTATGAAATTATTGAGAGGAATCTTGTTTACTTTTGTAATTTAGGTTTGGGGTGATGTAGTAGTTGTATTGTGTTGAATTAAATTATGTTTGTTTGTGAGTGTATAAGTTATTATATATCTAATTACCATTGTGATTTACCCAAGCATGGGAGTGGATAGATTTATAATCTTAAGGTTGGGAGGTGAGCTCTCATAGATCAAAGAAAATGTGTCCCTTGCTAGATTATGTGTAGGTATTAGAGCCATGACATGATTTATATATGTTTTCTTTCAAATTGTTAGATTAGACAATTACATGGGATATTTATTCAATTGATTTATGTAAGTTTAAATTTTCAAATTTGTACCAGTAGTACAAATTTTTATTACCTTGGGATACTTGACAAATTAATTTTTATATGGTACTTTTCCTCAAACACTCATTTTATTCAAATTTGATTGAATTTTTTTTTTGCATTTGTGGCACACTTTAATTTTATTAATGAGACTTCATATGGACCTTATTGAATGATCATTTCATCATTTGAGATTTATGTTTTCTAGGCCTAATATTTATTATTTATTTGGTACTATTAGAAGTTTGGGGAGATTGTTGAAGTTTGACATCGATGTTGTTTGGCAACATGAGCATAGATGGTTCATAACAACATGATACAATGTTGTCATTGATGCCAACATTGTTGTGGATCATTTTGATTAATCCTAATAGGTTTTTGAGATGTTGTGTAAGACATTTGTGCAAGTTGAGTTTGTCCAGAAAGATCAATTGCATAGAAATTTCACTAAGTGTCAAATTTGTCAGTTTAATGTAACAATGCATCAATTTTTAGGTCTGCACTACTCTGCAAATGAAGATATCACTATGCACTTCTAACCCCATTGTGTTGGATGTTAGATGCACCTTAATCCAAAATTTCATCTTGTTTGGACAAGTAGTTTTAGAGATATGACTAACAAAGCTCGATCTATCATATTATAGTTGCTTTATGTATAGTGTGTTTGTGTAGGAGTGTAGAAGAGGGGGGCAAACCAAACCAAGGCTCTAGGTCACGGAGAGCCAAAAGCGGAAGGCTTCCCTAATCTACCTCAAATTGGATGAGAGATTTTAGGTCAAAGATAGAGAGTGAAGAGCACTATCAAGTGCTTTTGTCACCCTACTAACTAGAGAGATTTGATGGGGCTAAACGAACAAGTTTTTGGAACCCGAATTGTACCTTAGACAGCTCTCTTCCTGAGGATAGCAGTGTAGGTCAGGGACAACATTGCAGCGCGCTTCCGTCTCTCTGGGTCGATGTTGTCTATATGGCCAAGATGTATAAAAGTACAATGAAAGTCACAAAAAACCTACTAACTACTTGGCAATTGGAGTTTAAAGAAATAACTGAAATGATAATAAAGAGAATAAACAAGATAACTAGAAAAGTGATGTAGAAGATGATAGAAAGAAAAGTTGGTAAAGACTAACTCACTACAAGTCCAGTTCACTAGCAAGCTCCACACGAATGCATACCTACACACAACAAAGAGAGGAAAAATGTTGGGGTTGTATAAGGGTTTTCCACACTCAAACCCCCGGTTTGGTGTTTTGACCTCCACAGACAGCCAGATAGATCAATAGAAAATGCGATAAAGAAAGTAATGGAAAGGTACCGAATGATAAAAATAACACTATGCTACGTAAATCAAGAAACAATATCACCTTCACAATCAAGGTGCTCTCAAACACGTAGAGGAGGATGCAAGCTTGGTAAGGTCTACATTGTCACAACAATGAAGAAACAATCCCTCGAGATACCAAGTCACAATTCCAATGGTGGAAAAATTGCAACAAGATGTAGAGAAGATGTGTAGGAGCTCAAGAATCATGAAACCAAGATCAAGCCAACGTGTGTGATTGTCTAAAAGATGGAATGGATTGCTAAGGAGAGGAAGTGTAGTTGAAAGATACACATTTGAAGAAGATTAAGGAGGGAAAGAGTCGTTCTCAGGTCAGTAGGAAAGCATAGAGGCGTTACGCTTCCTCGCCAATGGAGAACATAACGTCTATACAGAATCCAGAGGTAGGAATCTATCATGGACGACAAAGCACCACACAGACATCCATGTGTCATGTGCGCATCCCCGACAAAAATTCCCCCACCGACACAAAGGACAAGTGCCAAGTGGATGCATTGAAAATAAGTGATGTGGAATTTCCTATGGTTTTTATTTTCCTAAAGTAGAGGGTGTAAAAGGGGCATTTGCAAGAGGGGTGAAAATTTACTCCTATACATTTTGCCCCCACTTTAGCGAGCATCAGTGCCAATGAATGTTCCGTAAAGTAGATTGGAAAGTTTAGAGATGTATACCTGAACTATCAAGGAAGTAGACTACAATATGGCAAGCTCAAAAGTGTAGGGAAAGAAAATAACTCCACAGGTACTCTCTCTCGAGGAGGTTCAAACAAAGAACTTTGTAGATCCTCAAAACTACAGAGTTGATCAAAGTGCACCAAAGCTTCGTAGACCAACGATGGAAAAATCTCGCAGGATGCAAGCACTTCATAGGTCCGCGGACCTACAAAGAAGGTGCCCCCAGGTACTCTCCCCTGAAGGAAGCCCGATGTAGGGGACTCTACAAAGTTGGATTGGAGAGAAGATTCATAGGCACACCTACAAAGAAACATGTTAATCCGCAGACAAAACATGTTAGGAAACAAAAATCATCCACGTAGGCAAGCAAGCAGATAGTCACACAGACAGACAGAAAATTAAAGGAAGAGTTTCAAAGGGGTCCCTCAGGAACCCTTCAAAAGAAAAGGGGGCCACTCAAGGGACACCTAGTTTGAAAGTGTAAGAGTATTTTTCGCAAATCAATTCGACATAAAGGAATCTTTTAAAAGATGTTCACTTCATCAAGTAATTCTAAAGAAAGAAGGTCCCCTCGCAAGGGGAAGGTCAAACTTCACCCGCAGGGAAAGGTGCTCCCTCCTCGAGGAAGATTTTTCAAATTCTTTCTTTATGAACCCATGATGAAGGAAAAATATTCCGCTAGGGGTCCTTGTTGAGGAATGCAATTTTTCAAAAATATTTTGAACGGATTTTCGAGAAAAGATTTGTTGGCCACTAAATGTGTTTTTTGAAAATAGAAGTGACATGATAACCCCCCCTTAGGATAGTACATGTCGAACACAAAGGCACGTGGCATCCTAAGGAGAGAAAAGAAAGAATGAAAAGAGTGATGTTGTGGCCCGCGGAACATAGCGAGATGTAATCGTGGTAATGTTGTCGCACACGTGAGGGACAACACATGACCACCACAACATCACAAAGCAAGCATGAAAGATAAAAGAGCAAAGATGTATGAAGATACATTAACGTTACGAACAAGGGACACAGGGGCGATCTGATATTTCGAGGTCAGAGTTACTCATAAATATAGATAAATATAATAATAGTATATAAATGAACTGTCATCAACCCCCTACTATATCAAACTATATGAAGAATGTACAAGAAAACAAAATAAAAAATAAAAATTTGGGACATGGAAGAGAAGCCTAAATGCCCCCAACACTTTGCATCATCCCCAATTGTCAAAAATCGATACACAAAACAGAGAAAGAATGATGTAACAAATAGAGGATGTTTTACGACATAAAAATACTCCTATATCCAAGAACCTACGAGGGTGAAAAAGGTCATCTAGGAACACATAACGTAAGCACGGGGGAACACAAACACACACACAATCTAGTCTACAGATAAAGAAGAGGTACCCCCTAGTCCTCATCAACCAAGAGGCCATTGGCCTCCCAATCTAGATCAATGTAAGGGGAGGGTGGATGAGTCCACAAGGGAAAAATATCAAGGGGGGAACCCTCTGACCCTCCCAAAACAAGAGCCAAGGAAGGAGGCCCCTCGAGGTCCCATCCACTCAGTTCTTGTGGGGTAAATGTCAGTGATTTTTTGAAGATCACTGATAAGGCTAGGACCTCGTCTAGAGAATTAAACATGCACTTCATAGGAGTTTCATGTGTTAACTCAACGGGCGAGGGAGGTGGCACCTGAGACTCACTGTTAGGCTCACCGATAGACTCTGGAGTAGTGACAAACCCCGAGGATGCTAGAACTTCTTTTGTCACTAAGACGACACATGCTAATGCAGAACTACCCTTCAAACAAGGTGAACTCCTCTTTCGACCCTCATTACTAGTGTTACCTAATTTTTAGCTTTCAGCTGAAATCAGGTAACTTAGTGTTTATTATTTTTGTGTTTTCGTTTGAACATTAAAAGATACATTATATTCTGCTAAGTTCATCAATATGCATGAAAGAGATTGTCAAAAAATAGATTGCATTTTATTCCAATGTTGCAATTACAGACAAATAAGAAAGAGAACCATGTGTATTGCAAATGTAATCTTTATTGATAATCATGAGAGTATAAATATCCCTCACAAGCCAAGGGACTATCTATCATAATGCTAGTAAAGAAGAAATCATACGCATATGGATAACAAAATTAAATCGCATATAACATGAAAAGGGACCCGTCATTTCCTGGTGGAATGACGAATCCCATTGACTTGGCCTCGCATCATCTTGACCCTGCTCTACTTCCGTTTGACACCCTCCTTGCTGCTCCTAGGTTTCCTGCATTGGATTAAAACAGTGTTGTTAGATAAATGAAAGATCCTTGATCAAAATTATATGCAAAACATCCATAAACATGTGATCAAATTTCTACAAGCATTAAAATAGTAGCATACCATAAGTGTCCCTGAAAACAAGAAAGGAGTGATCAAACACACCTATGATATGCTTTGTTTATCTAACTATTTCTTCCTTGTGTAGATTTAGGACAAGTCTTGTTACTGTTCTGATTCAACTAATTACAACATATGGGGTAAATGTGGCTCCCACGAGGATAGAGCTTAGCATGCTACCCTCTATTGTTTTAAGAGGGATAGCAAATTGAGCAACTTGATCAAATCAATGATAGACATGCTATTAATGCATTAAATCAATATGGAATCACACCAATTGATCAACTTTTATTATCAGATTCAAAAGATGCAACACATAATTTAAGTTGTCAAGAGATGCATACTTCATCTCTTCATAATGAATCAATCATATGGCTGCCATCGTGTAAAAAGGAAGGTATATTTTTATGGACATGTCTTTCAATCATCTTAAGTGGATCCAGGATCCATTTTATTAAAAGAAGTGATTTCGGAGATGCATCAAGTTCAATTATGAAAGAGAAAATCAAGGCATTCCCAAAGCCATCATGAGGCATATGGGGCAGCAAGAAGTAATAGTCCAAGGTATTGCCAAGTCCTCACCTCAACCCTATTGGACAGCCATACATCACATAGGATGGTGAGCTTTCAGGCCACCAACATAGGTGACATGTGTCTGCCCACTAGGATTAAAGTGAGGAGACGGTGTTTATTTGTTGCACATGATCAAACAGACTGGAATGTTGTGGAAACTAGGTTACAAACATGTGGGGCAGCAAGCAATTGTTGTGGAAACCATGACGATTGGGGCAGTCAAAGAAAGGAGAATACATGCTACATCTCATAGTAGGACAGCCACAAGGAAGTATGTTATGGGACAGCAAGGGAGACCCTTCTTGGACAAAGAAGAACTATCAAGCATTGTTCAAGCATAATCAGTAATCCATGAGAAAACAAGGGGCATATGGGCATGTCATCACACTCAAATGACAGCCATTTACATCAAAATACAGGCATGGTGGAGGTAGCAACAATCATATTCCTATGTAGGAATGATGTGACAATGTTAAGAGCATGAAACAGTGTCATGGAGACATTACCATGGAAAAGGGAGCAACAACATGCTCATTTCAATAATGAAATTGGAAGAAGACATTGCTACAGCTAAGAAACCATAAGGCAATCCGTAAAATTGAGGAGCAATCTAGAGGGCGACCAATATCAAGATCAAGATTATAAAAGATTGGCAGATAGAGGTAAATATCTTTGATAATGCTAATTGCAATGATAGTCAAGGGTTGTCAAAAAAAAATTATATTCTATTCTATGTAAAGACTATGCTATAAAGCACAAGGTGATCAGGAAAGTGCATGGTTAAGGCCACAATGTAGTTGTTGTCTCAAAATGCAATGCATAAGAAAGAAAAGCACATTGGTGCAAATGAATAATTATGATGCATTGTATATTATCATTGTATAAAACAGTGAACTATACATTGAGAAATAGAGGAATAGTGTTTTATTAATAAGGACAGCACCTTCATGAAAATACCTGGTAACCTGAGTATTGAGCTTTTCATAGGTTGTTTGGGATGTAGACAAAGACATCAAATAGTACATTCATCACTATCCTCAATAGGAACGGTTGCATCAGGAGGGCAACAAAGATATGACAGCTCTTATGTCATAAATTTCCTTCAAGGATGGCCATGGCATTTCATGCAAAGATTAATGCATGGCTACAATTAGCAGACCAGTGGAAATAGTAAAAAGAAAAGATTATGATAGAGGCATCATTGTCTGTTGTGGAGAAACAGAGGCCTTCATAAGAGGCACAAAGGTAATTTTTGAAAGATAGTATACATGGTCAAACTGCCATAACAATACATAGTTGAAGCTCTTAAGGTATGGAGTACACCAAATGGGGCAACCAAGTGACAAATAGGATTGATAATAGAGTAAGAAGACAACCACCACAGCCAAAGTCCCAATATAAGATAGCCATAAACCACAGAGCAGTGCCATAACACTCATGTCAAAGTAAGATTTCATGAGAACATTGAAGGCATTTTGACTTGGGATAAATCTTGAATATTTTGAACAACCAAGCTTTCATGGGATACAGTATAACAAGAAAATTACCTTGAGAAAGCAACCACTTCATGAATGCCAATAACATTGTTTCAAAGATGAATATGGGCATTACCCTCTCAACAAGAATTACAATCACTTTGCTAGATATGTACAGTGATAATGAAAGACAGTGCTATGCATCACAAGTAGCCACCAAACTATAAGACGAGAAGAGAAATAAATGCAATGAGTACAAGATAGAGGCATCCTTCAGTTTCATCTATGTTATTGACCTCCCCAATGAGAGGAAGTGTGTTGCCTTGGGAATTGAAAGGTTCAGTGAAGGAAAGGTAAGGGATTTTATCTTGAATCTCATTGTAAGACAACCTTTTCATAAGTTTCCAAATGCCAAAACTCATGGCCATGAGAAACCAAAAAAATGCAAGTGAATACATGAAAATGAAGCATGGAAACACAACTATCATAAAATGAAATAAAAAGGACAACACTCTCTTGTGAAACAGAAGTACCCATTATTTACATGAAGACCATGAATGCAAAGAGAGAAACTAACTTTCAGCATTATTCTTGTATGGAAGCTCAAATTTAAGCTTCATTTGCAACAAATATGTGTTTTTTTTTTCTCAAGGCCAAAAAACCCACTTGGGGTTAAGCAAAAGATTGCAAATATAGAAAATGGCATTCAAAACTCAAGTATCTCTCTACAGTCGTGGCCCAATTCTAGGTTTTTATTTTTCAAAAACACAAAACCCATTTGGGTTTCAAAAAAATCTGAAAATCCAAAGAGGAATTGAAAGAAACCCACTTGGGGTTAAGTGAAAATTTGCAGATACAAAAGCATTTTTTAAAGATATCATGAACATTGTGAAGAAACGAAACAATTTTTTGTAAAAGAAATTCTTTTTACAAAGGCAGAAACCAAGCTGGGTTTGTTTTCAAATAATTGCAAATACAAAAAATGCCTTTTAAGAAAACAGGTTTTCTTCCATGGTCGTGGCCAACAAGTTTCTTTTTTCTTCAAGTTCAAGAAACCCACTTGGGGTTTGGCTAGAAATTGCAAAAATATAGTGATGATTGAAGGAAATAATGTAAAGTTTCATTCTACAGGAAGTGAATACAGAAAATGACATTTGTAAAGACCAAGTTCTCTTTCAGGTCGCGGCCAACAAGTTTGTTTTCTTCTATACATCAAAGAGCCCATCTAGGTTATTATGGATTGCAAATACAGAGCCATTCAAACAGCTATCATGAAGTTTTTTAAAAGCAAATCAAATGTATATGAAACCCTACTTCATTCTTCATGGTCGTGGCCAAAGGAACATATTTTCCTCACAAACAATAAAATGCATTGAGGGTTTCTTTGTTTAACTTCATACAGAAGAAAATAAATATTTTTTGTTGCTTTATTTTCAAATTGGAGGTTGGAAATGAGCTCTTTTGCTCAAAAATCAGAGAGACCTGGGTTGAATGGAGGCTTACCTAAGCTTTTTTCTCATTTTTTTCACAATATATTCTTTCTACAGAAAGCTTCCTTTAATCTTCAAAGGGAAAACCAATGGCGACTGAAACAAAATGAATAATCATAGAAAAGAGAAATGAAACACCAAAGTGGTCAGAGATATGCTTATGTCCACGGCTTTTTCCCACAAATGGCCTTCAAAAAAGTGATGAAACACATTTTTTTCAAAAGAATGCTTTACTTGCTATTTTCTGTGGAAGCCACGAAAATTTCATCAGAAAAATGCCAAAAAAAAAAAATCAAAAATCAGGTTTTGTGTGCAAGCAATGAAACCCTCATGGCGGTTGTAGCTTCTTCCAGAAGGCTCAAAGCAAAAAATGAAATGTTTTTTTTGCTTTGTTTCATTATTTTGTTAGGGTTTGAACCCTACATTGGAGGCCGATGGGACTTTTCCCATTGTTTTAAAAAAGTGAAAACACATTTTAATGTGTTACATGGTCGATGGTGAGTATTATGACTTAGGCTTTTGCCTTATGACTTTTTATTGACATTTAAAATTTCTCTAAGTCCTCCATGAGGAAACATGCGATATACCTTCTTAATGTGCCTTCCAAGAAGTGTGGAGTCTCTTATGCCCATATAGGCCAAATTATTTGGGCCTTTGTTTTGCCTTTGAAAATCAGAGAATGTTGACCAAGTGATTGACCCTCAAGTGCAGAAATGGAAGTGAGTTTGAATTTTCCTTAGAGGGGTTTTATTGTTTACTTAAATGCTTTCACAAGCACTTGATTTATCTTTTATTTTGCATCTTTATCAAATGTCAAGGCATGATTTAAGTGATTTGTAAATCACTTGTATTTTATGATGCAAATATTGATGGTGGGGCCTCTTTTGCATTCTATTTTGAAATGTAAAGTAATTTGTTTAAGTGATGGATTATAAATCACTTAAGCATATTATTACTGTTTTAATGAAAATTAGAGTCTTGTGTTTTCAAAACACACATATAGCATGGGTCAAGGTTGTGGGAGACAAAATTATGACTGGCAAACATGAGGAGAGTGTGTTAGTTGTGCCTTTAACTGTTTTGGAGAGAAGTGTGCTATTTTATAGGCAGTTTTGCCACACTTTTTGTGTGACTATGGTCTTGTCTTGACCTTGAACCATTTGGAGGACTTTTTGGAGTGATTTTAGAAGGTTCATTTTTGGCCTCGGTGCTGCATCTGACTAGAACCTTCCAAATGGACATGTGTGAGGGGAATTGATAGCTTTTGCTTAAGTAACTTCATCTTTGTATTTTGAGAGGGGTTGTTTCTTTCCAACAGAGTGATAGTTTGGTTTTGTGGGTTATCTTTTCAATAGGAGCAATATTGTAACTCAGATGGACTTGTGATACAGTGAGTACTTTGAATCAATAAAATAGAACATTTACGTTCTCATTTCATGTTTTATAGCATGTTGTTAGTGATTGATCAGTTTTTTTTGTGAAAATTACCTTTCCTTGCAAACTTTTCTCATGTTTAGGCATCTATTTAGCAGAAAATGCATTGTTACAGGTTATAAGTTGTTAGTTAATCCAAGTACTATTAGTTGTGAGATTTTTGTTTTCCTTCTAAGAGTCTTGTTTAGAAACCTCCTTATAAATTACTTATGTGAAATGCATGTGAAAATGAGTTGTGTTAACAAGGTTTTATGATATTGTTTTGAATGTGATAGGATGTTATCAGGTCTTAGTCAGTTTTTGGTGTATCACCTTAGATAGTTTCAGTTAATGTTCATGTTTTATGCATTTCTTACCCTTTTACTCAGAAATCATTAGTTAGGTGGCATCAAAAGGGGAGTCGGCCCATAATCTAGAGGTCTACTTTCAAATAGGACACCCACAACCTGAAAGTAGACCCATGTTACATCCAAATCTGCTAAGTTATTTCATAGCTTGGCATTAGGGGTGCAGATTTGGATCACTAACAACTAGTAGGGCCATCCTCCATCTTTCGCTTCGTCAAAGGATGCAACATCCACACGGATGAGGCAGAAGGCACGAAGGAGGAGAAGAAAACCACAACGTACATCACCAAGGCATTTGACATGTCCACAGGCTTTCTAAAACAACGAGATGTCTGGAAGGTACATTAGAAGGGGTGGCTCAATAGAAGGAGAAACAAATACCTGCACCCTCTTCGGGTGAGCATTACTTATGCTCGCAGTGGGATCCAAAAGAAAGACTGAAATTGAAGGAATTGAAGAAGAGGGGATGGGAGAGGAGGATGTAGCAAAAGGTGTCAAAGCAGAAACTATCGATTCCACTTCCTTCCTCTACCGAGCAGCCAAACCCTTTCTCCAACGCTTGCGCTCATGCGCAAGGTTGTTTCTGGGACTCCAAGAGCTAGAGGTCAAAAGCTGAGATGGAACGGAAGGCTCCTATTCGACCATCGAAGTATCCATCATGTTCCTTTCCGACGAAGGGAGAGACTCCTAGATGGGAATAGGAGGGAGAGGTTGAGGGGACAAAATGACAATGGGGGAAGCAGCCTCTAATGCCTCAACGGCTGGTCTCTTCCCATTCACTGCCTTGGAGTCAGGAGTAGTATAAGGCTGCAGAGGCCAAGACAGAGAGGACTCCCCGCAGGGACCCTTCCCCTTACCATACCAAATAAGCGGAGGCATTGTGGGTAAGATGGGAAATTCAAACATCAAGCACTTCGGATTTCACCAAGCGGGCACCATCAAATTCTCCAACAAACTCCTAGGAGCAGAATCTGATGATGTCGCAGCAAAGTGAGAGGAAGTGACAGGCGGTACAACAGTAGCAGAAGAAGAAGAGTGCTAAGTGTCCTCCTTTTCTCTTTCCAAGCCAAGGTTGCCTCATTGTCCGCCTTGAGTGAAATGGCATAGGTAGGAGGGTATCTCACCTTAGGCGTTATACCCCCACTCTTGTACTTCACATAGGTTCGGTACAAGATATTCATCCTAGGAGGATATGGACCTACGGAGACAGGCCATACATGATCCAACGAGTAGCCACCATGCGCAATCAGTATCTTATAGCCTGTGTCATGGACTACATGCACTGTACCCTCATGGATGAATTTCAAACACTTATGAACCACTAAGGGAACCACATTCATAGAAACCAACCAAGGGATACCTAGTTTCACTCTAAAGAGCTCAGACCCTAGGATTATTTCAAAGAGTGCATTTACAAATTTAGGTTCAACTAAGACAAGGTGATGCAGCTGATGGGAGGCATGGAAAGCCCATTGTGTGTACGGATGGTACTCCTAGACTCATCATACCCATCTTTGTGCAAGAAGTTAATCAGCATAATCTCCTCGATGATGACATTCACCCAACATGTAGGGTCAACAAGAACACCTGTTACAGTGTTTCCATTGATTCGTACAGGGATGTATAAGGGAGATGGTTCTCTGTTATAATTTATCGGCAAGTCCTGTGAGGTGAAAGTTATGCCAAGGGAACAACTCGCAGGTTGCGCAGATGGGATGGGAAGATGTAAAAAGGAGGCCATTACATATACTAGATAGAACTTTCAAAGAGCCCCCAAGGGTTTTTCAACTAGACAATGACTCAACTAAGGTTTTGTTTTTCGATGCTTATGGAACCTTCCAGCTACGCTACTAGTTGTCGTAGGTTGGGTTGCAAGGTTGAACGCCTCACAAAACTCACACCCACAACACTTCTAGGATACGAGGAAAGGGTCTTTCAGCATTGCTAAATGGAACCAAAATGTAGAAGAGGGGGACCAACCACACCAAGGCTCCAGGTCATAGAGAGCCAAGAGTAGAAGGCTACCCTAATCTACCTCAAGTTGGATGAGAGCTTTCAGTTCAAGGAGAGAGAATGAAGAGGTGCTTCTGTCACCCTACTAACCTAGGAGATTTGATGGGGCTAAATGAGCAAATTTTTAGAACCCGAAATGTACCTCAGATAGCTCTCTGCCCATTACCCAAGGATAGCAACACAGGTTAGGGACAGTGTGACGCATTGGCATCTCTCTAGGACATTGGCGTCTGTACAACTAGGAAGTGTAAAAGTATAGTGAAAGTCACAAAAAACCTACTAACTACTTAGTAGTTGGAGTTTAAAGCACTAACTAAGATGATAATAAAAAGAATAAACAAGATAACTAGAAAAGTGATGTAGAAGATGATAGAAAGAAAAGGTGGTAAAGACTAACTCACTATGAGTCCAAATTGCTAGCAAGCTCCACAAGAATGCGTACCTACACACAACCAAGAGAGGAAAAATGTTGGGGTTGTATAGGGGTTTGTCACAGTCAAACCCTCGCTTTGGTGTTTCCACTTCCATGGACAGCCAAATAGATCGATAGAAAATGTGATAAAGAAAGTAATGAAAAGGTAGTGAATGATAACAATAACACTATGCTACATAAAACAAGAAACAATATCACCTTCTCAATTGGGGTGCTTTCAAGCACATAGAGGAGGATGCAAGCTTGGTAAGGTCTACATTTCTGCAACAATGAAGAAGCAATCCATTGGTACACCAAGTCCCAATTCCAATAGTGACAAAAGTGTAACAAGACGTAGAGAAGATGTGTAGGAGCTAAAGAATTGTGAAGCCTAAATCAAGCCAACATGTGTGATTGTCTAGAAGATGGAATGAATTGCTAAGCAGAGGAAGTATAGTTGAAAGATAAGCATTTGAAAAAGATTTAGGAGGGAAGAGCCATTCTCAAGTTAGCAGAAACGCACAGAAGCATTACACTTTATCACTAATGGAGAACGTAACATCTCTACGGATTCCAAAGGCAGGAATTTGTCAGAGACGGCAACACGTCGTGCACATGTCCGCATGTCGCATGCGCGTTACTGACAAAAATTCCCCCACCGACACAAAGGACAAGCATCAAGTGGATGCATTGCAGATAGGTGATGTGGAATTTCCTTGTCGAGTTTGATTTTCCTAAAGTAGAGGGTGTAAAAGGGGAATTTGTAAGAGGAGTGCAAATTCACTCCTATACAGAGAGAATCTACACTTCTCCATGAATGAGTTTTTGGCCTTGAGGTGTTGACGATAATTTTCCAAATGTATGTTGAGCATGGATTACAAATGGTATAAAATTTTGAGGTCCCCGTGTTGAGATGTGGATACACAGATGAAGGTTTTTTCTTTAAGGCCTTATATGGAGCCGACCAATCATGTTTGATGTTTGTGCGAAAGATTAATGTGTTGAGATCTTATGTGTGATCTATTATAGGTCCATGCCGACCTATCTTAAGATATTTTGAGTTATGAATTGCGGTACGTTATGTGGGTAAATATTTTTTTGCAGTCGACAAGTTGTATTTTGGGTATTACATCTAATTCAACTAACCTAATTGATCTGGATATATATGTTGTATTGTATTCAGTGTTTTAGATTGTGGATGCAAAATGTATTTTGTGTGATGTGAATTTGAGCATAGCAGTGCGAAGTTAAGTTACAAATGTTAAGTTGAAGATCACAATTGTGTGAATGAAGAGCGAAGCAGGGTGTTGAGCCAGAATCAGACAAAGATTGTTGTTGTGCTCTAATGGAACTGTAATTCATGCATACATAAGATGCAATTGTAACAGTTCAAAAATAGGTTGTGACCCACCATCTCTCTTCTATCTTTTTCTTTGTGGATAGTGAGTCCACTTGGACAGTAATTCCACCCGTAGTGAGTGTTTATATAATAAGCTATAGCCAATTATAACAAATTTTGAGCTAACCCTCACTATGATTTTTCCCATTTTGGGTTTTCCATGTAAAAACTATTGGTGTTCATGTGTTATGTGATGTTGTGACTGTTTCATTCTTTCTTTCCTTATTTAAGTTGAATATATATTAGTGATTGGATGTTTAATGTTTGAATGGTTTAAGAGAATATTGATTCACCCCCCCTCTCAATATTATAAGTGTTCAACAATTGGTATCAGAACTTGGTTTCTTGGAAGAAGCTTAACCGCATTGGGAAGGTCTTGGAAATTGAACGCATGGTTGATAGAAGGCTCCCTATTCCTCTAAAAGAGATATATGTTGTTGGATACATAGAAGAAGATTGCATGCTTGAAAAAGATGGAGAACTCAAAGTTGCTCTTGAATATCTTGAAAAGATTGAAGGTGAAAATAGAGATATGAAGGAAAATGTCATAAGAAAATTAATTATGTCGGAAATTGAGAGAGAAAATCAAGAAGTTCAAAGAAAGGAATAAGTTAGTGAATAGTTGAAACAAGCAAATGAAAACATCATCGAACTAAAAGTACAAGTTGAAGAAAAGAAAAGAGTTGAGGAATGTCTAAATGCATAAGGCTTGAACAAGAAGTGGTAAACGTAAGATCAGATCTGGAGAAAGCAAGAATTCATGAAGACAAATTCAAGGTGAGTTCTGAAATTCTTGATGAGATGATTGTAGGTCAAAAAAACATCCAAAGAAAAAGGTGGTTTGGGATTTGAAAAAGGTGAAAGCTCAAAAGTAGATCAGACACCTAATTCAGAAGAGAAGATCAATGAACCAAAGAAGATTGAATACAAGAACAATTGAAAGATCTGAAACCAAAGAAATGAAGCTAGAAGACCTCCGATTAGACAACCAAATGCTTAAAGGTACCCATCTTTCAATGGTTTTTGTTACTCTTACAATAAATTTGGACATAGAGCAATGGAATGTTGAAGCAAAATGAATCAGAATGTTTCATCCTTTAATGGTCAATGTTGTACATGCAAACTATTTGGTCATAGAGCAAGTGAATATAGAAGTAAAATGATGAATGCATATAATAATGGTAGAATGATTCAATATTTCAATGGTTATTGTTATACATGCTATGGACTTGGACACAAAGCTAATCAATGAAAATCTAGAGTGAATGGAAGGAATACTGTTCAGAATAATATCACATGTCATAATTGCAGTAGACCTAGACATATTGTTAAATTTTGTAGAAGAGAAAATGCAAGGATAATCCGATAAAAATGAATGAACCAGTTAAAAAGGTTAATCCGGTTGAAGTAAAGAAGGAAATGGAAAAGATTTAGAGAAATAAGGAAGAGATGGAAGACAAGGGAGAATTTGTACCATCCTCTGGTGTAGATGTTTCCTCTAAAAAACTAAGCCAAGAGCTATGGCTTAGGGGGAGCTTTAATGGATATTTTTTGTCCCCTGTCAGAAAAGAGGTGATGAGGCTGCAACACGAAGATATGTGACGTAGATCAACGTGCTTTATCTATTGGTGAAGATTGCAAAATAAAATATACAAATGCGAAAGTTTTTGGAGCTTTGGAAGTTGTTTGTGCATACAAATTAAGTGTTGCCAGCTTTATGGGTTGAAGCATTCAATGCAGAATTAGGTCAAATCGAAGGGTTATAAGAAAATTCAATCAGGAAAAATCATTTCACAAAAGCATTTGAGAAGGAGCATAGTTGTGAGAAGAGAATTCAAAGTGCATAAAGCGATTTTAGATTCAAAGCATCGAAACCCAAGTTTGATGAACGGAGTTAAAAAGGTAATTTACGAATCTTGTGTGCCCTAGTTTTTAGAAATATTTGTTTGAAATCAATTTGGTTTTATATTGCAATTGCTACAACAAAGGTTATAGAGGTTACGGAGAAACCACAACCCAAATTCAAAAGATACCCTATGAAAGCCATAGAAGATGACCCTTTAGGTGCATTCTCGCATATTCCATATGGGGTTTACCAACTAAGGATATTAGGGAATATATTCATCGAAAAATGGAAGAGCATTCTCCCAATAAGTTAAGTGATATATGGTCAAGTGAATCAATTGGTGAAGAATTCACCCTAAAGCTAGAGTATAAAAACCTAGTTGAAAAGAAACTGGTTGTGTGGCAGTCATTCCCAAATTTCTTTTATGATGTTAAGTGGATCAGAATGGCCTTGAGTAGAATTCATGATTAAATCTATGCTCCACTAAACCTTTCCTCATTCTTAAATTTGTTAAAAATAAAGAGGTGATGGAGAAAACAAGTGCTACATTTGACCAACAAGCCCTTGCAGTAAATCCCATTAGAAATTCATATGTAGGTATGTTGCTATGGTTATTGTTTACAAAATCTACTTTACCAACAAAGATAACTTTGTTTCTACCACCACAATAAATTTGGCACATGAGATGATAGAAAATGGTGTAGACTATGACTTGTGTGAGTTTCCTAGGGAACAATTAATGGAGAATCTAAATCAAACCAATGAAAATAAATATGTGTTTAAGTATGGCACTTTGGTCATGTGTTTACTCTTCTGCTTTTTGAAGGAGTTTCCCATAATTGGAAAGGTAAATTGGATAAGTGGAAGACGTCTTGCACATCAAATTATAGATTACATGAGGATCATTGGAGATGTCAATGCCCAATATGATGCCCTTACTGCTTTCTTTGTAGTATTTCAAAAGAGAATGCATGAGAGAGAAAGGATTTGAAGGAAAATGGTGGAAAGATACAAAAATGATATCACATTCTTGTTTTCTACATATCGTTGTATCATGGAGGAAGCGGAACCAAGATCTGTTTGGGTTCCTGAGTTAGGTTATGAGGTGATAGAGGCAGATCTTATTGGCTATATTGATATTTTGTTCAAGAGTCTAAAGGATGAAACAAAACCTAGATATGAGACTGATGAAGAAAATTCCATGGAAATCCACATGCAACAAAAGAAACCACATATCAAGAAGAATGTTGATGCTATGGTTGATATATATGCACAAGAAAATGGCATTTCAAAGGGAAAAGTATAGTATGCTAGACAAAGAGCTAGAGCAGATATGAGTGTTGGAGAAGCTTCGAGTAGCTCAAGGAGATCTAGTAGAACAACTACCACTCCACCATCTGTTTAGAAGTCCTCTTGGGATTTTTCGTCTGTTGGAGTGAAGAGAAATTCTACCAACAGTCCTCTAGTAAGGGAGAAATCCCCTCCGATTGTGCATGCTACCAGGGAAAAGAAGAAGAAAATTGCCACCATCGCACCTCCTACTTTCCTTGAAAAAAGGAATTAAACAAAAGGATACCAAAGAGAAGGGTATTGGTATCAATGTTGTAGAAGAAGAGGAAGAGTTGGAAGGACCGCAATTGGTCTGAAGAGGAAGAAATGAAGCTTCACAATGTGAAGCCAATGGAAAGAGGAAAAGACATGATGTCATTGACACCAAAGTGGGGAAGAGATAGAAAAGGAGAAAGAAGCATTCAACATTCACATGAGGGAAATGAAGAAGGAAGCCAAGAAGGCTTCTTCGGAGAAGAAAAGGAATGCAGAAGCAAAGGAAACTCCGGTTAAATTCAAAAAGTAGAAACATGTTGAACTAGTAAGCCCTCATTCCTCCATGAAACTTAAGGCATTTTTTAATAGCATTTTACAAAATGAAATGTTGAAGGAGACCATAGCTTTGTATAAGGATGCAGATGAGGTGGATAAGGCCACCATCATTAAGGCCATAATCAAATATATTGTTGTACTAGAAGTTGATATGCAGATTATCAAGGATATTCCTGATGACTTATGGAACATTCTGTTAGAAAGGAGACAAGAAGCAACAAAAGAGAATGAAATGCTAAAAGATAAAGCCTTGGAAAGAGTTGGTGCTCCACTTGCTGAAGATGACAAAGCCACATTGGCTACTGTATTTAGCAAGGAACTAAGGACAAAACAAAGGGTCACTACCCTTACGGGAAAAGACAAAGTTGACCTTGAGAGAATCCAAAAGGAGAGTAATGATAAAGCAGAGGAGATTGTGCAGAAGCTAGGATTGACTCTGGTGGTTGAGGAAGAAGTGAATAATGATACAATTGCTCCAGAACCTAATATAGAGGAAGAAGTGCAGACAAATGATGCTCAACATGAGTGGGATACAAATGAGAAAGTTGCACATGATAACACACCTCCGGAAGCGGAGGACATGACAAAAGAAGATGACAAGGATACAATGATCGGAGAAGCCATTGCAAAGGAAAATGTCACCACTCCTCTTGTACAAAATGATGAAATTACTCCTCTGAAAAACATTGTAAATACTATAGAGGAAGAGAACACTAACAAGGTTGATGATAAAAATGATGATGTGGAGAATGAAGAAAAGGTTGATGAAGAGAAGGAAGAAGAGCATGAAGAAAATCAAGACAAGAATAATGATGCATCCAAAGATGAAAAAAAAGACAGATCAGTTAACTTCAGAAAGGCTGCAGAGGACAAGGGAAATTTTAACATGTTCTATCATCCCAATTGCTACAACTATCAATGCAACAAGGAAATGCGGATTTGGACAAAACATTGTTGCAAAAATGATGGTGTTTTCATTGATGTCAATAGGAAGTCTACTGACTTGTGTTTTCATTGATGTCAACTATGGGATGAAGATGTTGAGGACATTGAGAAAATTATGAAAGAAGGAAAACAGGTTGTGCATGTGCACTTGACACCTAGACGAAGTTTTGTGAGTACATGGAGCTATTCATTTGTTGCAAAGTTTGAAGATGAGTTGGATTGAGGTAATGAACTAAGATGATGGTTCTGGTACTTGCTTTCCAAGTGCTTTTGAGAAAATTTGATAAACTGAATAAGTTGTGTTGTGCAAATGATCATAGTGTGTTTTGTATTGTGCTTTGCGTTCTTTTTGTGTTGATGCTATGCTTGTGCGGATCTTATAGATTATTCAAGGTTGACAAAGGTTGCTATATTCAAAATTTGGGTTTCTAGATCGTTGTGTAGTGAGGGATATTTTCACCAGTGTGTGAATCGGTTGTTTAGTAATATTTTTGTTTTCGGGGAGAAATGTATTTGCTCCACTTTTCTACGCTATACGGTTTCAAGTTGTGCAGATTTGGGAAGTTGCTTATAATGTCTTTATCTTTCTATGATCAAGTTTTTACTTGATTTGGTGCAGTTCAGTATGAGTTTTTGTTATCAGTATGCGAACAAGCGTTATCAATTATCATGAGTTAAAGTATTTGTTGATGCAAGCTTAGATAATATATTTGATCAATATTAAGATGTTCGTGGATTGTTCTGGATTGAATTCAAGTAAATTATATTTTCCAGAACTTTCGGCTTGATTTAAGGAAGTTTGTACTTAATTTTTATGGTGTTTTTCATGGGTGTTGGCTGACCTTATGTTTAACACTACATGTGAGGCTTGTGGAAGAGTGCTGAAGTTTATTGGGATCTATTTAGGTCCTAATTAAGGATTTTTGAAGGTTTCCTTTCATTCCTATCCACCATGGGAATGTTTTGCTGCCAATTTAGTTTGAATTTGAATGTATAACGGCTAGTGGGCGACATTGGAGAAATTTTTGAGGTAGAGATTGATATAAATATAAATGGTTTTGATACAAGAGGGACTAGGAAAGAGTAAGAAGCAAGATAGATGAGAAGAGTGATGCGAGTAAAGTGTATGTCATGTGAATTTGAGCAGAGCAGTGTGAATTTCATGTTAGGGTTTTGAAGGCAGTGAGTTGAAGGTATCTAAAATATTTCATGTGAGATTGTGAAAGTGTGTGAGAAATTGTGGTAGACTCCTTGTTGCATTGAGAAGTGTTTCTCTGTGTAACATTCTTCTTTTATCTTCTTGTATTCTCTATGTGGAAGTGAGCCCTAGCTATGAGCCTTTCTAGACAGTGTGTCATATTCTAGCAATGAGTCTCTTTGTACTAGTTTTGCAATTACTTATATTGTGAGCTAATCCTCCCTATGGTTTTTCCCTCATTGGGTTTTCCACGTAAATCTGGTGTTCTTATGTGTGCGGTATTGTGAATTCAATCTTTGTTATTTGCATTTCATGTTTAATAAATCTAACAGAATAAAGACTAAATGAATTCTTGTGGATCTAATTACTATTGAGGGTTTTGAAGGTTTAATTTGCTACAACTAATTCACCCCCAACTCTCAATTGTCTTGTTCAATTCAACAGATATCTCCCATCCACAAGCTTCAACTAGGAGACATGTTCCATGCATCCACAAGAAAGGAAATACTTGAAACACATCAAAAGAGCAGAGAGCTTATGGAAGAAGCAGTTAAGGTATTACAAGAGACCATACCTCAATCAAACATTGACACCACACTCTTCGATATGGAAAATTTCAAACTGCTAATTGATTCTTTCATAACATATGCATCCAGACTGAAGGAGGAAACTATTAAAAAAGTGGAGAAACGTTAAGTGATAAGAAGATGTTGGAGATGAAAAATAAATGTGCAATTGCACATAAAAATTTCTCTAAATTGTTGAAGGATGCAAAAGCTTGTGTTGATGAGGCTAAGGAACTATACTAGTACAACATGAAGTGTCCTGGATCCACACAAAGCATAAGAAAGGAGATGGACTCCATTAAGTCCCAAATCAATGTTGCCTCTAGTGTATATGATCTGGTTGTTGACATCATCGGAGAGACAAGGACCACAATTGAAGACATGCACAAGAAGTTCTTCCAACTACACAATCAAAAAGAACACATCATCTTACAGTTTGAAGAGGTAAGGGATACGATCAATCCAAAAACTTGTGCTTATTTCAAGAGCTTTTCTTAGTTCAAAAAAATATAAGAAGATGAATCTAGTACCCGCTACTCTGGAAGAGGGAGAGGAATTATTGCTTGAGCTTGAAATGCATAATAGCTTGCTTGTGGAAGCCAAGAGAGAATGGGAACTTGGTTGGCAAGCCTGGGAAGATCATCTGAAGAAGTTACAAGTGTCAACCACTTCCAGTTAATTCATTCCTTATCTTTCTATGCATTTATGTTCAGATTCTTTCTATAGATGTGGACAATATAAAAAAAAATTAGTATGTTTTTTGGTTTTTGCTCTGGTACATGACTCAAGGGGAGACAATTCATTATTTTCCCAACTGTATATATGACTATATCATTCAAGGGGAGTTCTAGTAAGAGTCAAAAAAGCTTATATAAGTGCCCTTTTCCCTCCATGTCAAAGGGGAAGAGTATTCTTGGAGTTTTTGGCATGTTTCCATCAATGACAAAGGGGGGGATTGTTAGAAGTTTGGGGAGATTGTTGAAGTTTTTCATTGATGATGTTGTTAGGCAACATGACCATGGATGGTTCATACTGATGTGATATAGTGTTGTCACTGATGTCAACATTGTTGTGGATCATTTTGATTAATCCTAATAGGTTTTTAAGGTGTTTTGGAAGACATTTGTGCAAGTTGAGTTGGTTTGTAAAGATCAACTGCATAGAAATTTGACTAAGTGTCAAATCTTCCAATTCAGTGTAACAATGCATCAGTTTTTGGGTCTGCACCACTCCACAAATGAAGACATCACTCTACGCTTCTAACATCATTTTTTTGGATGTTAGATGCACCTTAATCCAAGATTTCATCTTGTTTGGACAAGTATTTTGAGATATATGAGTAATAGAGCTCGGTCTAGCATAGTATAGATGCTTTCTGTATAGTGTGTTTGTGTGGGAGAATTCGCACTTCTCTGTGGATGATTTTTTGGCCTTCAAATGTTGAAGATAAGTTGTCAGATGTCCATTGAGCATGGATTCTAGGTGGTATCAAGTTTTTGCATCCACGTGTTGAGAACTGGATACACATATTAAGGTTTTTGCTTTTAGGTCTTATATGGAGTTGACCTATCACATTTGATGTTTGTGCAAAGGATTAATATGTGTTGTGCTCTTATGTGGGATCTATTGTAGATCCATGGCAACCTATCTTAAGATATTTTGAGTTTTGAATTGTGGCACGTTGTGTGGGTGAAGAGTTTTTAGAGCCAACAAGTTGTTTTTTGGGTATTACATCTAATTAGGCCGACCTAATTGATGTTATACTCGATGCGGATATATATGTTGGATTGTATTTAGTGTTTTTAGAGTATGGATGAGAAATGTACTTTGTGTGATGCGAATTTGAGTAGAGCAATGCAAAGTTAAGTTACAAATGTTAAGTTGAGTACTAGAATTGTGTGAATGAAGAGCGAAGCAAAGTGTTGAACCAAAATCAGACAAATATTGTTGTTGTGCTTCAATGGAACTATAATTCATGCATACATAAGATGCAATTGTAACAGTTCAAAAATAGGTTGTGAGTCACCATCTTTGCTGCAAGTATGAGTAGTTGGTGTTGTCATTAATGTTTGTAGTTGAGTGAGATTGTTACAAGTGTGTGAGTAGTTCATGCTTTGATTAGTTGCATTATGTTGTCATTAGTAAAGCTACTAGTGTCAACCTCTATTGTTGCTTTGATAATCTTATGTCTATGGATGTAGAAGTGTTCAAGATGATGAGGATGTGTCTTTGGTGCTTCGTTTCCATGTGTTTTTGAGAAATTTTGATAAAAAGAAGAAACAATGTGTTGCAGCGGTGTTCTGGGTGTCAGAGTTGTGTTCTAATTTTGCTTCACATTTCTTCTAGGTTGAAGATTTTCTTGTATGATTCAGATATGGTAGTGAGAAGTGTTTCAAGGTGTTATATTCAAGAGTTTGTGTGCTAGATTGTTGTACAGAAGAAGTTGTGTTCACCTATGTCTGACTGTGTATTGCAAAGGTGTCTAGGAGAATGTATTTGCTCTACATTTCTTCGTACTTGTGTTTTAGGTCTTGCGATTCTGAAGGTGTGTAGATGGTGTTGGTAGTTTACCTTAGTCAAGAAGGTTTGAGGATTGGTGCTTCAAAAGATGGTTGTTCAAGTAACGGTGTATAGCAGAGTTGTTTGAGTGTATACACTTGTACATTCTTCTAGTGGAAGTTGTTGCAAAGGAATTTGTAGGATTTTAGGATGTTTGTGGAGTATTCTAGATCATGTTTAAGCATGTTGTTTGGTTCGCAAGTCGTCCTTGGGTTTCAGGTAGCGTGTCCTTAAAATTTTAATGGTGTTTACATGAGTAACGACCGACCTGGTGTTTACACTACATACAAAGGATAATTATTATTTGTGTAAGTGTGTTGTAGTTTGGTGTTGTTGATTTGGGTCCCAATTAAGTTTTTATGTCGTTTGCATTCACCTCTATCTACCATGTAAGTGTTTTGGCACCGACCTATTTCAAATTTCCACGTTTGAGGTGCATAGCCAACCTTGGAGAGGACTTCAAGGTTGAGAAGGGTGATGCAAGAGCATCTCGGGTTTTAGGCAATTTTGCATCAACCAAAAATATATGCATTCATGTTTTCATTTCAGCAGTTATATGTCGGACCCAATCTCAATGTTTCATACTACATTATACCACCTTGTAACATCAGAGATCACGGAGCAGGATATTTGATCTTCATGGCAACATCTAAATCGTATCCAGAATTCAAGTTTTTTGGAGATTCCAGTACGAAGTTATCGCTAACTAAATATCACCTGTATTTGGACAGAAAGCATTCACCGACCAGTCTTGGCTTTTCAAGGGTGCCAACATATTCCATGACTTGTGGATCTCAAGAGACCATTTCATAAGGATGCACATTCATCGAGGAACCTTAGTTCCGATCCACATCGTGTTTGTACAAGGATCAAAGGAAATTCATTTATTTTGGACAACCTTCACATGTTTCATATATTTCAGAGAGGAGGGTCACATCTTGGAGGAGAAAGAACATATACAGAGAAAAGCAAGGACAAAGACTCATATCGCAAGGAAGAGAAGGATTCCAGTTCATACCAGAAGGGAAGAGATGATAGAAATTCTTACCACCATAACAGAGGAGGCTACAATTTGTACCGCAATGACAGATACCAGAGAAATGAGAAAGGATATCACAAGAGAACTTTCAAAGGAACATGTTTTAAGTGCAGAGGTGAAGGACATAGAGCATTTGAGTGTCGTCAAGAAAGTAAGAAGACTGAAAATCATGCAAGAACCGGATATGCGGAGGAAGAACCAATGAAATCACCAAGTTTCGGAGCAAGTCCTGAGAAGGGGGAGTCATTATTCATGAGGAGAGCATTGTTCCAGGAGAAGGAAGCACCACAGAGGAAAACTTTGTTCCAGACTAAATGCAAAGCAGTTACATGTTGCAAAGTTATCATTGATAGTGGAAGTACAGACAACCTAGTTTCTGAGGAAATGGTGACAAAGTTGAATTTGGAAAGGAGGAAACATCTTAAACCTTATAAGATAGCCTGGATTCAAGATGAGCACAAGATACTAGTAAGAGCAATGTCTACTGAAATTCAAAATAGGATCATATCATGATGAAGTGTTGTGCGATATAATATCAATGGATGTATGTCATATGTTGTTGGGAAGGCCCTGGCAGTATGAAAAGAAAGCTATACATGATGGGAGAAAGAATACTTATACCATAACATCTGATGGACAGAGGATCACTTTAAAACCTTTGGAGGATGAACCGGAAAGTGAAGTATGTGGAATAGCTAGAATCAATTTGGTAGATGGAAGGAAATTTCTAGATGGATTGAGACATGAGAACATGTGTTTTGCTTTGATTCCAAGGAAGTGCGGAGACTTAGATGTAGAGAGAGTCCCAAGAGGAGAAGAACCATCGGAGAAGGAAGTCACTGAACTGATAACAGAATATCGGGATCTTGTATTAGAGAATGTGCCAGAAGGATTACCACCAATATGAAGTATCAGTTATCATATAGATCTTATTCCTGTTATATATTTTTTGCCTTAGCTCAAATGGAGGAGCTGCTTGATTGTTATTTAACATTAAGTGGAATTGCAGTGTCATGTTCAAATGCTATTTCGCATTACTTTGTGCATTGAGTAGCAGTTATGCATTTAAAAGAAGAATAGAGTTTCAGAGTGCCATTCAGATGTTGCAGATTTAAAAGAAAGACAGAATTGAGTACATGTGCAAAATAGCATTTCAGATGCTTTTATTCATTTCAAAAAAGAACTCATATTTTTACAAGGGCTTCATTTAATTTCACAATCAGAATAGTATTACAACATTGCATAAAATGCCTTTTCTTTTTAACTGAAAAGCAGAATTGAAATCAAAGATCCACACAAGCCGTGGATATAACTGTGACTGTGACAATGCATTTCTAATTGCACATTGCACTACTGAAGATGCAGAAAGGAAAACACATAAGAGAACAGCATAATCATCATTGCCTGTTTTGG
Source organism: Sequoia sempervirens (assembly GCA_007258455.2). Taxonomy (NCBI): domain Eukaryota; kingdom Viridiplantae; phylum Streptophyta; class Pinopsida; order Cupressales; family Cupressaceae; genus Sequoia; species Sequoia sempervirens. The sequence goes on from VDFB02047230.1 coordinate 267,923,286, forward strand.
CCGATGGTTGACGACGATGGTGCACCTCGCCTTCTTGAGCTCCGTCGACCTATAAGAGGAAAAGAGGGGTGTCAGTGGCTCCGATTATGATGTAACTTATATGAGGCACCTACAATAGTACAGCATACTATTAGCAATGCATTGAAACAATCAGTCAAGTGCAGTATGAAAGAAGTGAGCTGAAGGAGAAATAGCAACATCATAATCAACATGTTCTATTTTTTATGCTAACGTTGTTTGTTTCCTTGTGCAGGTATAGGTAAAGTCATGAAGCTGAACATTGTTTGAAGACCAAGCATGTGGAGTAAAACGGGCTCCCACAAGGGTAGAGCCCGGCATGCTGCCCTATTCATTAAATGGGCTGATTTTAAAAGATACTTCATTATATACATGGAATGAAATGAAATACCACTGAAGTATAAAACAGAGTTATCCACCAAGCAACGAAACCAACTGTTCATTCATAACGATCAAGGTTCTTTCTAAAGGCTACAGGTGAACAGTGAGTTTAGTTCACTTAAGGAATTTAACAGAGTGCGTTTGCATCAGAAATTGCTGAATTACTTCATTTTCTGTGCTAATTATAATCATATGTCATGTGAGTTTCAATTCATTATTTCTCTTTTGGATAGTGAACAGGCATACATATGCCTTAATGTTTTGTTCTAATTTTCATCATCAAAGAGAATAGTTTCTGAGAGCAGTTTGTGCAGTGAAATATAAAAATGCATGAAGAGTACCATGTTGCTCATAAGAACAGACACAGACAGTGCATTTGAAGTGTTGAATGAATCTCTAGTTCTGAGTTGACTGGTAAAGAAATATTGCATTATCAACAGTAATAACAAGGAGATCATCCCAAAATAATATTGGAGGAATAAGTTTTCTTTCCAGAATGATTCTGAGTTACTAGTTATACATATAAACCAGTGAGTTGAGGAAGTTTGTACAGATGCAATGTTTCAATCCGAAAGCAAAAAGGTAAAACCTCTACAGAATTTGAATATAGAAAGTGAAGGCTGTTGTGTTAGGGTTAAAAGAGACATTGATGGTTATACACACAATATACATGGGGAGTTGAAGTATTGAGCTAGTAATCTTCATAGACTGTCAAGGAAGGGGCGAACATTTTGTTTCTCAGAATGAAGGTTGGATGTTCTTTTTAAGGATAGTCTACAGCTACATGTCAATGACAATTCTGTGAATTGAGCTCAAGTATTATAACTATCAAAGAAGGTTACAAAAATTCCAAGATGGAAAACTGGGTATATGAGTCAGATGGATGTGAATTAACACACAGATTTTCATTGTTTCCATCAAGTTCTTTTCATATTTCTGAAAGCATATTAAAGCAAGCAGCAGGGAGGTTAAAAATAAAGACAAATACCCATGACATTGTTTTGTTTTAGAAGTGTGGAATAGGCCATTGTTTATTTCTAGCTCGAGCCATATGAGGAACAGCAGTTTCTTCATTTTTTCCAACTGCCTTCAGAAGAGAGGAAATGTTTTTTTTTTTTTCTATAATAGTTCCAAAGACCCATTTTCAGTTAGCATCAAATACAGAAAAATGGAGTTTCTCTTAAAGGTCTCGAGTACCCATTTCAGGGTTAGCTTCAAAAGTGCAAAAAAAAAAGAACAATAATAAAGATTTTCAGTATAACCTTTTTATCTACAAGAGGTCTCCCCGAAAGCACATTGTCTTGGCGACTAGGAAGTAATGAAGAGTTTCGGCAAGACACAAGCTCTCTACAAGAGGTCTCCGCGATGATGGTAAGTTATAGCGACACTCATAAGATAGAGACCAAGGGTTGAGCTCTCAAACTGATGGTCGAGCTTTAGAAGGACAGAAAACATGATAATCTATGATACCCACATGGGTCTTATTTTAAGCAGTAGTATAATTACAAATATGCAAATTTTTGTACTGGTTCGAGCCTCAAAGTAAGAAGAATACAATTTTCATATGATTTTCATAATAGCCACAAAAGAGACAGCAGGGGAAAAGCAATGAAATGCAATTCTGTGATATATCGAGTTCAAGAAAGAAGAAAGATGCAGTTCTCTTTCGAAATTTTCAAATACCCACATGTGGGTTTATTCTCAAAGTATAGAAAATGCAGTTTCCTTAAAAAATTTCGAGTGCCCATCTTCAGTTTAGCCTAAAAATGCAAAGAGGATAGCTACAGAAGTACCCATGTGAGATCTTGATTTAAAAGGCAAGAATATACAACAAATGCGAGCTCCCAGATTTTAGTTGAAATATAGGAGAGTGTTGCAGATTTATTAAAATTTCTTTAATACCCATATGCAGAAATATTATTAGTTCGACATAATGGAAATTTACTGTTCTAGGTCAAGCCTAAAAGTCGGGAAATTGTTTCTTATAGTGTTCTTTTGGCACGGCCTGAACATGGCCAGAAGTTCATGAAATAAAGAGAGTTTTTTAGGGTTTCTACAGAGCAAAGAGAGTTACCGGTTCGTATTTCTGATGGAGCTTTCTAGCCGCGGCTAAAGTTGCAGACGGCTTCCAAATGCAGGGGTTCGAGTTCTCAAGTGATGGCTGAGCTCTCACAGAAGAATAGAGCACTACAATGATAGATGTGAACACAGAAAAGCAAAGAAGTGATGACATTAGAGTGTGTTAGCCACGGCTTTGAGGCCGAAATGAGCAGAATACGGAGCCATGAAGTCTAAGAACACAAAGCTTACCTCTGCACAGTAAAGGAAAACAGGAATACAAGTCGAGCTTTCATGGAGTGGACTGTAGAAGTCGAGCTCGAACTCATAGTGGCATGGAGGAGCAATGGAAAGATCAGAATAAAAAAAAAACAAACTCATGCAGGCCGCGGCATTATCTCTTTTTGATATTCGAAATAATGAAGTAGAAAGGCTATTATGCTTCAAAGACAAACTTACCCACTAGAGTTCTTGGTCAACTGGAGAGCAGGGCAAGATTACTGAAGCACACGAGCTCGAATTCGACACCATCATGGCGGCAGTTCCTTTCAAACAGATTTTCCTTCTTTCCAAAGTCACGGGTGTGAAATGATGATAATTAGGGTTTGACCCTGTTTTGATCAAAGCCCTAATTCGAGCCTTATGAAGTTCCAGAATGTTCATTCAAAATGCACATGTTGAATATCAAATGGTGGTCGAACCCATAATGCTTTCCTTATGATTTATTCAAACCTAAGTCTAAATCAATGATTATGTAAGGCCGAAATTCTATGCTAGGGTGATGTCTTAGGTATTGAAGACTTATTGTTTTTCCTTAGAGAAGTATGGGTTTATGCCTTAGGGTATTGTTTTAAATGGAGAGGCAATTAGGGAAGATTTATGAATGCCTTATGCTTAGTGCCATATTTTTAGGGTTTCTCATTTTATTTGGTTTTATGAGAAATCAATGAGAAGTTTTGATAGGAATATGACATTATGTAGTGTATTTTTATGATTTTTGAGAAAATCATAATGTTGTAATGGAGAAATAAGGGGTTCTTTCTTTTTGCAGAAGATTTTCAATCTTTAATTGCAAAAATAAGGCAAATTGTAAAAATCTGCATCTTGTAAAAGCATAATCATAAAGCGATATTCTATAAATTGCTTTATGCTTTCTTGCTATCTTTAGTAGATCTTTGGTTGACTTTTCCTCTTGGTCGGATTTCAGACTTGTCTTGGAGAGATAAGGTGTTTTTGTGCTTTTAAAGCAGATTTAGCCTATTTTTAGAGGCTTGACAGGTTCATCATAAAAGCATTGTGCTTTTTTCTGCTTTTAAGCAGTTTTTTGAGTTTGTTTGAAGCCTTTTTTCCTTGAGCTTTTTCTGAGCTCGGATTAGGGTTTCCTTGAGAGTTCTTTTGATAGATTTAGTCTTTCAACTCTCCATTCTCAGCAGTTGAGATCAGAGTTTTTCTTGCTCATACACTCTTGAGCTTGTAAACCTTTTTGGTACTCAGTTTTAGATTCAGGCAAAGACTCTTTTAGTTTTAATAGAACAGCAGATTTCTCCTCATCTTTTGTCTCAGATTTTGTAATGGCAATCTGATGTAATTGTGTTTTCAAATCAGAATCCTTTTATGTCTTGCTATTATAAGGTTGTGTTTCAGAATTACATGTTTTAGGTTGTATGCTGTATCTGTTTTCAGATCTTCATGCAAATCACTGATGAGATATGTGCTAATGAGATTGGGAGAATTATTGTAATAGATGAGTTGTTATGAGTGGTTAAGTCTGGGTTTCCTTAAGTTTGGTGAATCATCTATTAGTCATAGGCTTTATTTTCAAGTCATCTTTTATCCCTTTCCTCAGAAGTTGTTTTAGAATAGAATTCATCATTCGGAGAACCAACTCACTCTGGAGATTTCTCTTTCTGCAAGATCACCCACATCTGAAAGAGGTTTCCATGTTTCAGTAGTTTGCTGAATATTGCATTTAGCAGGGTGCAAAACTATTGATAACAATTCCAAGAGCCAGTTTGTCAAACAAAGTTTCACACCAGATCACATCGGCAGTGAATACGGACCTAAACAAGCATTACATGAATTGTTGAAGAAAGGATTGATCAGAGAGAGTATGAGCCCATGTGTGGTACCGGTTGTACTTTCACCTAAGAAAGATGGAGAATGGAGGATGTCTACAGATTCGAGAGCTATCAATAAGATCACAGTGAAGTATAGATTCCCATTGCCTAGGATGGATGACATCATGGAAAGTTTGAGTGGAGCAAAGTATTTCACCAAGATAGACCTGAAGAGTGGATACCATCAGATCAGGATCAGAGAAGGAGATGAATGGAAAACTACTTTCAAAACAAATGAGTGGTTGGTCATGCCATTTGGATTAACTAATGCAACTAGTACCTTTATGAGGTTGATGAATGAAGTGTTCAAGAGATTCTTGGGTAAGTTTTTCATTGTTTATCTGGATGATATTTTGATTTTCAGTAAGAATGAGGAACATTTCGAGCACATCAGACAAGTATTTCAGAGGCTGAGAGAAGAGAAGTCGTTGATAAACATCAAGAAGTGTATTTTCATGAAGGAAGAACTAGTGTATTTTGGATTTGTGATAGATGCAAAGGGATTGAAGATGGACCTGCAGAAGGTTAGAGCAATAGTTGAGTGGCCTACACCTATGAATGTTGGGGAAGTGAGATCATTTCATGGACTAGCAACTTTTTATGGGAAGTTCATCAGAAATTTCAATGGTATTTGCACACCGATGACGGAGACAATGAGGGGTGACCGAAACGAATTCAAATGGACGTCAGGAGCATAGAAGATTTTTTAGTTGTTGAAGCAGAAGGTGACAGAACAACCTTTGTTGGCATTACCGAACTTTGATAAGGAATTTCAAGTGGATTGTGATACTAGTGGGAGTGCAATAGGAGCTGTGTTATGTCGAGAAGGGAGACCAGTAGCTTACTTCAATGAGAAATTGAATGATGCTAGGAGAAGATATTTAGTTTATGATCAGGAATTCTATGAAATAGTACAGGCCTTGAAGAAGTGGAGACATTACTTGTTACCTAAGGAGTTTGTGTTGTATACGGATCGTCAAGCTTTGCAATATTTGAAAAGTCAGCTGAAGTTAAAGCAGACACACATGAGATGGGTAGAATTCTTGCAGAGTTATACGTTTGTGTTCAAGCACCAAAGTGGGAAGTCAAACAAGCTTGCAGATGCATTAAGAAGGAGAAGGAGTTTGTTCACAGAGATGAGAGTTGCAGTATTGGGTTTTGAGGAACTAAAGCATATGTATAAGGATGACATTGATTTTGCGGAGGCATGGAAGGCTTGCAAAGAACCGGTGGAGACAGATAGAAGCAGATGGTTGGATTATTTCATTCAGGAAGATATGTTGTTCAAGAACAATCAGCTATGTATTCCTAGGAGTTCAATGAGGGAGAATTTGATCAAGGTAAAGCATTGTGGAGGATTAGCAAGACATTTTGGAACTGATAAGACTGTAGCATTAGTGAGTGAGAACTATTTTTTGCCACAGTTGTATAAGGATGTCAAGAAGTATGTTTAGAGTTGTAGGACTTGTCAAGGTGCAAAAGGAAACAGCCAGAACACTAGGAAGTATACACCATTGACAGTACCAGAGAGACCATGGGAGGACATAAGCATGGATTTTGTGTTGGGATTATCTAAGACACCAAGGCGATTTGATTATGTATTTGTGGTTGTGGACAGATTTTCTAAGATGGTGCATTTCATACCTTGTAAGAAGACCAGTGATGCAGTACATGTTGCAGACCTATTTTTCATGGAGATTGTGAGATTACATGGACTACCAAAGAGTATAGTATCAGACAGGGACACTAAATTCATTGGGTATTTCTGGAAAACATTGTGGAAGAAGATGAAGACAGACTTGAAGTATAGTTCAGCATTTCACCCACAGACGGATGGACAAATGGAAGTAGTAAATAGGAGTTTGGGGAACTTGTTGAGGTGTTTGACTAAAGGAAAAGTAGGAAATTGGGACTTGATACTACCACAAGTAGAATTTTCATACAACAATTCAGTAAACCGGAGCACAGGGAAGACACCATTTGAGATAGTGACAGGACAGCAACCCAAAGGAGTGGCAGAGTTAAGAGATATTAGTATGGAGAATAAAAGGAGTGTGGAGGCAGAAGAATTTGCAAGATTCATGGAGACAATGCATACTCAAATCAAGGATAATCTGGAGAAGATGAAAAATACCTACAAGGAGACAACGGATAAGAAGAGGAGACATAAGGAGTTTGTAGTAGGAGAGGAAGTAATGGTATATCTGAGAAAGGATAGATTTCTAGTTGGGACATATAATAATTTGAAGATGAACAATTTTGGACCTTGTAAGACCATCAGAAAATTTGATTCTGGCAATGCATACGAAGTGGACCTACCGGAGGAGTTTCGCATATCACCCATATTCAACATTGTGGACCTATACCAGTATCACGAAGGAGAGTCGCCGGAGGAAAGAGAAATTGGTTTTCCAAACCAGATAGCACATCATCTGAAGGAAATTGAGGAAGTTACAGACTGCAAAGTTGGTCATAGTACCAGAGGAAAACAATACAAAGAATATCTAGTGAAATGGAAAGGAAGACCGGAGGAGGATCCATCATGGATTCCTCAGGCTGAGGTGGACCACATTGGTTTTCCTCTAGCCCCAGGAAAGTCAGAGGCTCACTTTTCTTAAACCTTAAGTGTCTTATGCAGGAGCATCCAAGGTTTCAGGAAATCTTGCATCAACCAAAAATATATGCATTCATGTTTGCATTTCAGTAGTTATCTGTCAGACCCAGTCTCAATGTTTCATACCGCATTATACCACCTTCTAACATCAGAGCTCGCAGAGTAGGATATTTAATCTTCATGGAAACATCTACATTGTATCCAAAATTCAAGTGTTTTGGAGATTCCAGTACGAAGTTGTCGCTAATTGAATATCACCTATATTTGGATAGAAAGCATTCACTGACTAGTCTTGGCTTTTCAAGGGTGCGGGCCTATTTTGTGACTTAAGGAGCTCAAGAGACCATTTCATAAGTATGCACATTCCTCGAGGAACCTTCGTTCTGATCTGCATCATGTTTGTCCAAGGATCAAAGGAAATTCATTTGTTTTGGCCAACCTTCACATGTTTCATATATTTCGGGGTTTAAGACCTCTTGAGGCCGACGCGGACCTTTTCTGGAGCTGGGAATTAGTATAAATAACCATTGTGTAGTTGCATTAGAGATCATCATTATCATCATCATTCTCATTAGTGGTAGATAGTAGTTAAGGGCTTCGACCCACATTGTATTCTGAGCTTAACGCCAGATCATTCTATAATTTTGTAATTTTGGAAGTCGGAAGGCAAGGCATGTTGCCAATGAATAATTGATCATTATCTATATTTACATATGCGGTTGTGTTCTTGTTCATTGAGTTTTTGTTGTGCTTACTCTTGCTGCAAGGTTGGACAGTCATATTCCTGGACCCTCCATCGTTGACTACACCAGAGGGTATAAGTATAAGTTGAGTTGTTGAAGGATGTCAAGATAGATGCAAGAGATGTGAATGATGTGAAGTGTAGTGTGTTAGAGTGCAAAATTGAGCAGTGCAGTGTGAGCTTTCAACTATTAGTTTACTGGATGCAATGAGCAGAAAGTGGCTATGATTCTTCAGTCAGATTGCAAAGGTGTTGAAGTCATTGTGGTGGATTCTTTGTTGCATTGAGATGATTTTCTCTATGTAATGCTTCTTCTCTATATTCTTTTCTATTTTGGAAGTGAGTCTTTCTTCTTTGGGCAGTGAGCCCTCTGGTAGTGAGCACTATTGTATTCAGTGTTGATATTACTTATATTGTGAGATAATCCTCATTGTGGTTTTTCCCTTCTTTGGTTTTCCATGTAAATCTAGTGTTCTCTTGTGTATGGTGTTAAGTTTCAGTTTTTGTTATTCGCTTTTCATGCTAACTCATCATAACACAATTAAGGTTTAAATGTATGAATGTGGATCTGAATGTTAATGAGGATTTTGAAGTTTCAAGGTACAACTAATTCACCCCCCTCTCAGTTGTCTTGTGCATTCAACAATTGGTATCAAAACAAGGTTCAATGGAAGAAAGCTTAACCACTTAAGGTACATCTAGGATGGTGCACAAGAAGGAGATCCCTATGTTTTGATGGAACAAACTATGCATTTTGGAAGACAAGGATGGAAGGCTCTCTAGAATATCTAGGATATGATATCTAGAAATCAGTTAAGGATGGGTACACTATGCCTAAAAATTGTCTAAGCACTAAAATTGAACTCAAAGCCTATGAAACCAATAGTAAACCAAAGTATGCTCTCTTAAGTAGTCTTACAAATTTGGAATTAGTGAAAATTATGAATCTGAAAATTGGTAAAGCAATTTGGGATAAATTGGAAAGTATTTATGAAGGAGATGATATGGTCAAACAAGTTAAGATGCAAAATATAAAGACCACATTTGAGAACTTGTGGATATCCAAACATGAGAACATTACAAGCTACATGTAGAGGGTAGATGAAGTGGCCAGTTCCATCAAAAGTCTTGGAGGTAAATTCAAGGAATCAAAAGTGGTAAAGAAAATACTTAGAACCCTACCTAAAGTTTACAATCAAAGAGTTTCTGCTATTGATGAATTTGCAAATCTAGATGAGTATTCTAGAGATCAATTGTATGGTTCTTTAACTACATTTGAGATGAGAGAATTTGGTCCAAATAATGGTACAAAAGTTGAGACTACTTTTAAGCCTGCAAAAACATAGAAGACTGAAGAACCAGATCAAAAAGATATTGATGATGTAGAAGTGAACTTTGTAAGGATGAGAAGGGGTACTGGTAAGTAGAGAGGTAAGTTACCTTTCAAATGTTTTAGTTGTGGAAAGATAGTTCATTGTGCTTTAAGATGTCCAAACAGAGTTGTGAAAGGAAAAAACAAGGACAACAAAGGTAAGATGATTAAGAAAAGTTATTATGTTAGAGAAGATCCAAGTATTTTTTATGATGAATCTGATTATGAAGATGATAATGATGAATGCTTCTTCAAGGCTTTAAAAGATCAATTTTTTCTATTAACTTTGAAAGATATGTGAAAGAATTCCCTCTAAAGAGAAAGGATAAGACTGAAGGTACATTGGTATCTGTTTTTTATGCTAGACAAGAAAGAACTATTGGATCATTGACAGTGGTTTCTCAAATCATATGACCGGAGATAAGAGTAAGTTTGCTAAACTTGAAAAGTATGATGGAGGACTTGTTAAATTTGGAGATGTTTCAAGTGCTAAAATATGTGGAAGAGGTTCAATCAGTTTTGATGGCAAGTATAATACTGAAGATGTTTACTATGTTAAAGGTTTAAGGAATAACCTTTTAAGTGTAGGACAAATGTGTAGAAAAGGATACAATCTTATGTTTCAAAATGATAGATGTGAAATCAGAAATGTTGATGTAATTGTAGCTTCGGGCTTCATACTTCCTTATTTATTTGTGATTATTTAATGGCAACATATCTATAAGATGGCCGACCTCCTTTGTAATTATTATTTATTATTTGCAATTATTTTTATGGTGGCCGACCTTGTCCTTGAAAAGGTGTGACCCCTCTAAGCAACATGCATATATAGAAGGTCACTTTCTCTCATTTGGGGATCAAGCAAGTTCGATTATTCCTTCTCTCAAGTGTGATTTCTATCAAGAGCAGATCCTTCCATCTAGTGTGAATTTCTTTAAAGGAAGATTGTGAATCTCTTCAAGTCCATAATTGTGTTCAAGGAAGGGCAGAGTGTTATCTGTTGTTACAACCATTGTTGGTGTTGAATATTGGCCTTGTGTGTGGCCACATTGTAAAGTGTATTGTTGTCATTACTTATATATATATAAGAGATATATTGTTGTTGGGTTTTTCTCCCTCAAGAGGAGGGTTTTCCTAGGGTATCTAATGTGCCTTTGTGTCTGATTTTGAATTAATTTTTGTGCATTAAATCTGATCATAAAACTAACATGGTATCAAAGCGGGTTTGAACAAGATCTTGATCATACTATTATTACAGCAATACTCTTTAGTTGTTTCCTTCTATCTCTTCGACAAGATGGTGATCGGTCTTAAGCTTGAGGTTAGACTTGAGGGAGCATCTAATTTCACATCTTGGAGATTCAAAATTATGCTCACCTTGGAAGAAAGTGAATTGGCTGAGTTCGTGGAGAGCAAAGTTTTTGAGCCTGCTGATGAGGAAGAGAAGATTCAATGGAAGAAGAAAGATACTAAGGCAAAGAAGATGTTAGTTGATTTCATGAAGGATCATATTGTTCCCATCATCTCTAAGATGAAGACGGCAAGGGAGATGTTTAAGTCTTTGGAGGAGATGTATGAGATCAACAACACAAGCCGTGCACTTGCATTGAAGCAACAACTTCATCATGTGAAGATGGCGGAAGGAGAATCTATCATCGCTTACTTCATGAAGATTTCTGAATTGAGAGATCAGCTCTCTTCTATTGGTCATTTTGTTGATGTCAAGGATTTGACCATGCTTGCCCTGAATGGTCTTCCTTCATCTTGGGAGTCTTACATTCAAGGAAGCAGTGCAAGATCGAAACTTCCCAAGTTTGATCGTTTGAGGGTAGATTGTATTCAAGAAGAGTCTAGGTTGGCTGCGAGAGGTATTGGTCGAAGCTCTACAAATGAAGACATTCATCTTCTTTCTGCTCAATCCTCAAAGAAGAAAGAGAAAGGTGGAAAGAAAGGATATTTCAATAGGAATAGAGATAAAGGAGTTGATGGTGCTCCTACATTCAAGAAGAAGTGGGACCTCTCCAAAGTCCAATATTTTCATTGTGACATGTTTGGTCACTACACAAAGGATTGCCCCACCAAGCCTAATCAACATGCTTCATTTGTGGATGTCGATGAGATCTCTCCTCAGAAGGATTCTAGGGAATTTCTATTCTAAGCCATGGGCCTATGATCAAGCCGTGAAGGTTGTGTGTTGATCTGTACACAAGAGCAGCGTATCTTACTACGTCCAGTATTTGCATCCATCAGAATATTTAAAGAGATAAGTATTCTTTGTTTGCTGAGTTATATCATTTATTTGGATCTTGTAATTAGTAAAGAGAGATAGTGGTTTCTCTTGAATTGTGTTCACTAGCATAGTGGTTTCATTTATTACATGTTGGTTGCGAAGATTTTTTAGTGACTCTGAAATAAAAAGAGAATTGTAATTTCAATGGTGATTGGTCGGTCACATCGATATCATTCTCTAATGCATGAACTATGATAGAGCCTTGAACTCTTGGAGAGAGTTGGTTCTACATGCTAACTGCATATTGCATTCAAGAAATCTGTAGTTGTGCAGATTGTCTTTTTGTTGTATTGAGTTTGGCACTCTCGAGAGGAGTAAACGATGGAAGGAAGAGTTATATCAAAATTCAATAAAGATAAGTTTCTTTATCCCTTCATTCTGATCCTTTGATATATTTCCCTTTAGGATGATTTACTTATTCATGTTTTAATATTGTTCATAAATTCTTATGTATTCATGCTTTAACCTGAGATAATAAACCTTGTATGATTCTAGTCTTGATATTTCTTTGCATAGTTATAAACAATTAGTAATCTCTCTCTATAATGCTTCCAAAAAGATCTAGGGGCAAGAAAGTGATGAGAGATTCTTAGTGATGAAAAGCTTGAGCCATCTTATGAGGAAGTCATGTCGACCAAAGAAATGATCAAGCATGAAGTCACAACTTGCAGCCATGAGACTGAGTTGATGGCTAGAGGGAGTTCACTTCCAGAATACTTCTTTGCAATCTCTAAAGTAGGAATCAAGAGGGAGCTTCGTAACTCACTAAGAAGAAGTGAAGATTACTGTATTGCAGGGCTAGGTGCTAAACCCTTACAGGATCCCTTCAGCTGCTGAGATCATAATTGCTCATAACTGCCATATGGATTTGTCATTGGTAGCTCCGCAAACTTATTCAAAATAGAGTGATCTACAATGAGGTCGAGGAGGTCAACACTGAACTCTCTACAGTACCAGAGGTGTGCACTGGAAAACATTTATCTAAGGCAAGCGTTGTAGGCAATCTTGGAAGATGAGGTCAGAAGGTTGATGCAAGTACTTAAAGATTCAGAGGGAGCCTACTATTGATATTTTGAAGAGATTTAGTATGATGGATTGCAAATCCATGTCTATATCTATGGAAACCAACTTGCACAAGTTGAAGGAGGCTACAGCTAGTTCAAACCTGGTGGATCCCACAATGTATAGGTAGTTGATTGGATCCTTGATGTATCTAGTTAACACTAGACCTGAAATCTACTATGCAGTAAGTGCGCTTAGTCAATTCATGTATGAACCGAGGCAAGTACATCTTATTGCAACGAAACATGCCCTGAGATATTTGTGTGGGACAGTTGGATATAGGTTGAGATATTCTTCAAGTGTGATCCTGGAGCTGCATGGTTATACAGATTCTATTTCGGCAGGTTGTGTTGTTGATCAGAAGAGCACCTATGGATGTTATTTCAGTTTGGGGTTTGCGATGATCTCCTAATGTAGCAGGAAGCAGTCTGCAGGGGCACTGAGTACCGCAGAGGTCATGTACATTGTAGCATGTGTGGAAGTTTGAGAAGCAGTGTGGCTTCAGAAGCTCCTTGCAGGATTGGTTGGACAATCGTTGCAGTCGATTGTCATCCATTGTGTTAATTAAGCTATGTGGATCCTTATGTCAATACAGTGTTTCATGACAGAACTAAACATGTTATTGAGGAAAGCATTTCAGTTGAGGTATATCAGCACTGATGAGCAGACGGCAGATATTCTCACCAAGCCTCTCTCCAGGATAGAGTTTGTGTACTTTCAAGATAAGCTTGGTATGGCGGAGAATACAGCCTTAACTAGAAGGAGTCTCAGTATCAGTGATCCTCATTAATGAGCTCTTCGCTGTGAGAGAAGTTCGAGGTGAAATCCCTTGATTAATGAGTTTTTCTCTGTGAGAAGTTTGAGGTGAAATCCCTTGATTAATGAGTTATTCCCTGTGAGAGAAGTTCGAGGTGAAATCCCTTGATTAATGAGTTCTTCTTTGTAAGAGAAGTTCGAGGTGAAATCCCTTGATTCCACCCTTTGGGAGCCATGGTGGATGTCATGTGTGTGACTCCATGACAACATCACGGGAGAGAGTATGTGATGATTCCTCTTGTACTTGTGTTTTTACCCTCTGGGAGAGCCATGGTGAAAGTCATGTTGAGGTGACAACATCACGCAAGTAATGAACACTTGTACATACCATACATGGTTGTAGCCATTATGGTTGATATCACGATGAGGTGATATCTGATATCACGATGAGGTGATATCATTTCTTTTCCACATATGGTTGTAGCCATTGTGGTTGGCATCACGATGAGGTGATGTGTCTTGTGCAACAGGAAGTATTCCCCCCTAGCTGAGTGGGAGTGTTGATGTTATTGCAGCTTCAGGCTTCATACTTCCTTATTTATTTGTGATTATTTAATGGCAACATATCTCTAAGATGGCCGACCTCCTTTGTAATTATTATTTATTATTTGCAATTATTTTTATGGTGGTCGACCTTGTCCTTGAAAAGGTACGACCCCTCTAAGCAACATGTATATATAGGTCACTTTCTCTTATTTGGGGATCAAGCAAGTTCGATTATTCCTTCTCTCAAGTGTGATTTCTATCAAGACCAGATCCTTCCATCTAGTGCAAATTTCTTTGAAGGAAAATTGTGAATCTCTTCAAGTGCAGAATTATGTTCAAGGAAGGGTAGACTGTTATCTGTTGTTACAGCCATTGTTGGTGCTGAATATTGGCCTTGTGTGTGGCCACATTATAAAGTGTATTGTTTCCATTACTTATATATATAAGAGATAAATTGTTGCTTGGTTTTTCTCCCTCAAGAGGAGGGTTTTCCCACGGTATCTACTATGTCTTTGTGTTTGATTTTGAATTAATTTTCTGTGCATTAAATCTGATCATAAAACTAACAAGAAAAGGGTTTGGAATTGCAATTGTTGTTGGAAGGACATATGGAGATGTTTATTAGCTCAAGGGTGTTAATAGTCTCAATCAAAATTGGTTATGGCACAAGAGAATGTGTTACATTATTTTTGATAATTTGGTAATAATTAGTTCAGTTCAAGAAGTGAGAGATCTACCAAAGATTACAAAGCCTATCAATGATGTCTGCAAGGATTTTTAAATTGGAAAAAAAATAAGAAGTTTCAAAGGAAAAGAACAATCTTCTATCAAATTACTAGAATTGGTGCATACAGACCTTTGTGGTCCCGCAAGAACAAGAAGTCTTCAAGGTGACAGACATTTCATGTTTTTTATTGACGATTATTCAAGAATGACATGGGTTACTTTTCTCACAAAAAAATTTGAAGCCCTAGAAAGGTTCAACACATTTAAAGCTATGGTTGAGAATGAAATGGATATGAAGATCAAGTGTTTGAGGTCTGATAGAGGTGGAGAGTTCACCCCCAATGAATTTAACATGTTTTGTGAGAATCATGGCATAAAGAGGCACTTGTTTGCCCCTAGGACTCCCTAGCAAAATGAAGTGGTTGAAAGGAAAAACAAGAATGTTCAAGAAGTTGCAAGGACTATGATAAAAGAAACTAACTTACCAGAAGTCTACTAGACAAAAGCAATTCATATTGTTGTTTACATACTTAACAGAGTTCAAGCAAAGGAAAAAAACACAAAGACTGTCTATAAGTTGTGGTATGGAAGGATACCTACCATTAAATACTTTTGAGTGTTTGGAAGAAAATGTTACATCAGAAGAGATGAAGAAAAATTGGGAAAGTTTGAAGCAAGGTCAGATGAGGGAATCTTCCTTGGATATTTTACTAAAAGAAAAGCCTATCGATGCTACAACAAAAGACTAAGAAAGATTGTACAGAGTGCAAGTGTCAAGGATGATGAATATTTTTGGAACTCGGTGGTGATAGATGGATATAAATTAGATGACCCTGATTGTAGAGAAAAAGAAAAGGCTAAGGAAAAGGAAGTATACTTTGAAGAAGAGGAAGAAGCTTCAAATAAATTAAAAGAAAAAAAAAACCCTAGAACCCCTAAGCATGTGCAGAGAAATCATTATGAAGAACAGATCATTGGAGACAAAAGAAATGGTGTACTAACAAGAAGGAAAGCTACTAAATAAGAGGTAAATCTATGTTTACTTTTTGAAATTCAACCTAAAATAGTAATTGAGGCATGCAAAGATGAACATTGGATGATGGCTATGGAAGAAGAACTATTGCAAATTGAGAACAATCAAACTTTGGAACTTGTCCCAAGACCTGCAAACAAAAATATAATTGGATCTCAGTGGCTATTCAGAAACAAACTGAATGAGAATGGAGAAGTGGTAAGAAACAAGGCAATGCTTGTGTGTAAAGGCTATTCACAAGTTGAAGGAATAGATTTTGAGCAGACATTTTCCCTAGTGACAAGAATGGAAGCTATTACGATGTTTCTGGCTTTTGCAGCACACAAGGATTTCAAAGTTTATCAAATGGATGTGAAGTCTACTTTCGTTAATCGAGAATTGGAAGAAGTGTACATGGAACAACCGGAAGGATATCAGTTATCAAATAAACCTAATATGGTATGCAGATTGAAGAAGGTATTATATGAATTGAAGCAAGAACCCAAAGCTTGATATGCAAGTTTGGATAAGTATTTGATACAATAAGGATTCAATAAAGGTACCACAAATAGTAATCTTTACTTTAAGGTTGAAAAAGATCAGATCTTGATTGTTGTGTATGTTGATGACATAATTTTTGGAGGCAATAAAGCTGTGTAAGAAGTTTGCAAAAGAGATGCATAAATAATTTTAGATGCCTATGTTTTGGGAGATGAATTGCTTACTTTAACTACAAATCAATCAAACAAACAAAGGTATATTCATTTCACAATCAAAGTATGTCAAAGAGATGAAGTTTGGAATGGAAGACTCTAAACCGATATGTACTCATATGATTATTGGTTGAAAACTGAGTAAGAATGATGAATCCCCTAAGGTTGATCAGAGCAAGTACAGATCAATGATTGGTGGACTGCTATATCTAACTGCTACTAGACTAGATATCATGCATGCAGTTTGTCTTGTAGCTAGATTTCAAGACGATCCTAGAGAGTGACATGTTGCAATAGTAAAGAGGATATTCAGATACTTAAAGGGAACTTTGGATCATGGCTTGTGGTATCCAAAGGATACTAATTTCACTTTGAGTGCTTACACAGATGCAGATTGGGTTGCTTGTGTTGATAACAGAAAAAGTACAAACGGTGGTGCATTCTTTCTTGGATGTAGATTGGTATCATGGCTAAGAAACAATATTCAATATCTTTATCCACTGCAGAGGTTGACTACATTGCAACAGCATCTTGTTGCACACGTGTGTTATGGATAAGGAAAACATTTAAGGATATCAAAGTACTGTATGGTGAGCCTATTTCTATCTTGTGTGGCAATACATGTGCAATAATATTTCAAAGAATCCAATGATGAATTCAAGGACAAAACACATTTCAATCAAATATCACTTTTTGAAAGAGAAGGTTGTGGAGAATGGAGTAAAGCTCGAATATGTGCCTACAAAGGATCAGATTGCTCATATATTCACTAAGGCTCGTCCTAAGGATACTTTTGAGTATCTTCGGGAGAAGTTGGGGGTTATTGCCCCTCCTTTGAACTACATGCATAAGGAGATGCATTAGTCTAGTGGATCTCAATATTCATTCTTTATTTGGACTAATGTTGGTGGCTACCTCTCAGGGGGAGTAGGTAGTGGTATTGTTGATTGTTGCACTCAGAAGAGTGTGTGTTGTCATTTTCCAGTGGTTTTTGATTTGGTATAGTTTGGTGTGTGCCCCTAAGGGGGAGTATTCAGAATAGTAAAGGAAAGAAGTTGTAGTAGTAAGTAGATTGTTTGATGACAAAGGAAGAGAATAAACAATACAAAAATTATGTCCTTTGCCATTGATGCCAAAGAGGGAGAGAGAAGCATGTGAAAATAATAAGCAATAAGGGGGAGAGAGAGTCATGAGAAGTGATGTCAAAGGGGGAGAGAACAATGCATAAAAGATAAGTTATTCAGGGGGAGAAAAGAGAAAAAGAAATTGGTATTGTGTCTTTGATGGTTTTTCACATCATCTGTTTCCATCAATGACAAAAGGGGATATTGTTGCAAGTATGAGTAGTTGGTGTTGTCATTGATGTCTATAGTTGAGTGGGATTGTTGCAAGTGTATGAGCAATTGATGTTTTGATTAATTGCAATATGTTGTCATTAATAAAGCTACTAGTGTAAACCTCTAATGTTGCTTTGATAAGCTTATGTTTATGGATGTAGAAGTATTCAAGATGATGAGGATGTGTATCTGGTGCTTGGTTTCCAAGTGCTTTTGAGAAAATTCGATAAAACGAGGAAACAGTGTATTGCAGTGGTGTTCTAGGTGTCAGAGTTATGTTTTGGTTTTTCTCCCCATTTCTTCTAGGTTGAAGATCTTCTTCTACGATTCAGATATGTACCACAACGAATATGTTATAGGACTTCAAGATGATTCTTTGATTATGGATCCAACCATTAAGGATGAGGATGTGTGCAACAAGTGACAAAATTTCAGTCTTAAATACACAATTAGATCTATCCTTTGCAGCTGATAACACTAGTGCAAATGATGGGAATGTTGAGAGCGTATATGATGATGTTCTCCAATCAGCTAATGGTGACAATTCTATATCTTATTCTAGTGATTATGCTTATGATGACTTAAGCACTTATGAGTTGCAGAGTAAATTATTCACAGGGGTAAAAAATCATGAGTACAATGAGCATCATTTTACTGCACAGAGCAATCAGCCTTTTAGCACTCAGGATTTAGGTATGTTATATTGGCACCTAAGTATGACAAGGATCCTATTTGTGATGAATTTCCTTTTGACTATAGTGTTGTTCTAACTTCATCTTCACGACTATGCATAGAGGATGGCATTGATGATGATGTTTTTTATCTCGAAAAGAAATTTGATTTCACATTGCATGTAGCTGATTTTGAGCAAAGATGTAGTGGCCTTGTTGATTTGAATCCTCAACCTAATGTTGATCATTTTCATCAAGATGGTAAAGGAGAGGTTTATGAAATTTGGGACAACCATGGAGAAATTGATGACAACTATGAAGAAAGTTCTTATTTTTGCATGCATTATAACAACTAAACAATAAACTTGCAAGAACTTAAAATTCATGAGTAAAGTTAGAGGAATCAATTCTTGGTGTTCGTTGAAAATGAACTGCAGGTTTTATATAGTCTGCATAGTGCACATAGACATGTGGAAAACATAATTCAAAATGCACCAAGAGGTCAAAATGAGCTTAATATTTCCCTTCTTGATTTGCAAACAATGACGAACACTATGGAAGAGATTAAAAAAACCTACTTGCACATTATCTGTGACAAAGATATGGCTACAAAGATTGCAGATGAGGCATTAAATTTATACAATGAAACCAAGGCTAAGGTCGATGAGCTTATAGTGGGGCTTAGTGCAACTAAGGATTCCTTGAAGAACGTTCAAATGTCTCTCGTAAAAGAAAAAAATCAAATTTTGGTTGTTGAACAATACAAGGAACAAGAGAATAGGGAAAGGGCAATTGTGATCAAACATGTAGTGGAAGAACTTGATTGCATTCATAAGGAGTTTAATTTGTTACATTATCCCAAGAAATCATAAAATGGGAGTCTGGATCTACAGGAGGATTGGTTTGAGCTTGATGATAATCTTCAACTGATTGATAACTCACTTTTTCATATGAGTGTTGATTTGACATTTGATAATCGACTCTTTGATTTGGATGATGGAGATCTTTCAAATTTCAGTCAGGAGATTGGAGTTGATCATAGGATTTGGGACCCAGGTATAGTTTCCAACAATGAGGCGATGAGTCAAGATTGAAGTTGTGGGTAAAATTTCACAATTGTTACTGTTGTCCACTTTCCAATCAGCTTACACAGGACTTCAATTCTTGACACACAAATGAGTTTGTATTAATTTCTAGTCCTGCAATGCAATGTTTGTGGTTTGCATTGATTGGTAGAGATCATCTAGTCATAGGAGATGACTTTTCAGATACTTCCATACTCGCAACTCTTATGTTTCCAAAAGGATTTCATATTGATTAGCGTTGTCCTTGTCTTCCCACATTGTTAATAGTGACTTCAGTCTATCAGCAGATAGATTTTGAGCTCTTGCAGGCTATGGTGCAACCAATTGTGGGAGATCTTCCAAGTACAGTATAGTCCACTTCCACTTGGGTGAGTGATCGTTAGTGTAGTTGTTTGATGATGTTGATATGCATATCCTCATATCATGCCTCGATGATTGCAATATGTTGGATGTGTTGGAGTTCAGTGTTCCCCTTTTGACAATTGGAGATTAAGTGTCATCGATATTTTTTCAATTTCTGGGCACAAAAGTTTTCCCTAAGTAGTTAATTTTGGAGATGGTTTTGCTAACATCTTCAATACCAACCCCTTGATAGTGATTGATCAGCTTCATCTTAGGGACATCATGAGGGGATATGTTGAGGTTTATGTTTTATGGTTGAGAAGATTTCCATTTTCGTTGCACTAGATTGAGTCTAGCAGTGAGATTGTTGATATGGACTTCACTGAGATGCCTTGGCAAGATATGTTTTATGGTATAGATTTCAGCCCTTTTAGGTTTTCCGGTTTGGATTTTCATGATGATTACTTTTGGGGGTTCCAAGAGAGGAGACAGTAGTCTGGGCATGATGGGCTTACAATCATGATTAGAGTGGTGTAGCATTAACATGGTGCTTCTTTCTCGAGATTGACTTGAAACCCTAGGATCACATTAGTTTGCAGTCCTGTAGTTGTTGGGAATGAGAGAGCCAATGTTGACTTTCTTGAGCTTATTCTTTTGGTGCCTTGGATGGGTTTCCTCGAAGAGAAATTCCCTAAGGAGTTGATCAAGTTTTCGCAGTATTTGATTGCTCTTCTTACTAGTAGTTTTCAGGAGGTCTCTTGCACAAGTGTCCAGCAAGACAATGCTTTGAGTAGATAGACCTACAAATCTCCTAGGTTGACTTGGGACCTTGGGATCATTCTTGGTTACAGTTTGGTTCAATCTATTGATTATGGGGTTGTATTGGAACTGCTTGAGGACAAGCAATCTTTGGGAAGGGTGGACTATAATGTCCTCATTTTTAGGTTCTCCAATAGTGCAGTTGTCACTGACCTTTTGGATTCGTGTTAGCATGTTCTGAGGAGTAAATTGAGGTTACCAATGAGCGTTTGCTAGTTTTTCAGGGTTTTTTTCAGGTCCTTTCCAACAAAATGGCTATTTTTAGTAAGTTCCAATTGGGCTCTGATTTGGTTGCATTGGGAGATTGGACTCGCTATTTTTATCAAATTGTTATTTTTAGTAAGTATTGTTTTTAGCACATAGTTTTGCCTCTATTCCTCTTTCAGTTAGTACAGTACTTTTCAATTATGGCCTTGGTGAGTTTTAATGGTGGATGGGTTAATATTTGATTATTATCACTGAAGTTTTATAATGTTTTATAAGTGAGGGGGTGTGGGTTCATAAAGTGTACCCCTTCGCCTAGTAATGTAACGTTTTTAAAAGAGGGGCAATGTTTCTCCTTATGTGGCGCCTAAAAGGGAGGTTATTTATCATTTTTTAAGGCTAATGTTATGCCTCATGAGTTGCGATGCCTAGGGGACTTAAATATTAATTTTAAAAAAAATAAAAAGTGAAATTTTGGAGGCAAAAAGTTGGACACCCCTCTTAGGGTAATTTCATGTCATTTCATAAAGTGAAATGAGAGGGAAAAATATTCAAATTCAAATTCAGGTTGCCCTATTTCCTCCCTCACTTTATAAATATGAGTTTGAGCTCTCATTTGGTCATGCATGTTTTGACTTAAGGAAATGTTGTTGGAATGAGCTCAGGGAGTTCCTTGTTGGTTGAGGACGAAAACCCTCTTCATTGTTGATTTCGATGGTGAAACATCCACCCTAGCTGGTAGGTGTTCTTGGTTTGATGTTAGCAGCGATTTCAGCTTGGGCCTAGATTTGGTGATTTGGATGTGAAGAAGATAAAAATTTGTGAAGTTACCTAATAAGTGTTTTGAGAGTTTTGGCTTGGTGTGTGGCTTATGCCATTTTGGAGTGAGCTTGGACCCTATTTAAGTCATTTTCTAAGATCTAATATAAAATTACTAAGTTTTAGAAATTGTATTTTTTGAGTGGTTGGGAAGCTCAAACAATTCATATCTATGTGGAAGAATATCATTTTGGGTATTGTCTAATTGGCTTCCTCATAGCCGGGTGCTCCTTTTAGAGTTTTCATTTGTGGTTTTGGGTGAAAATCTGAATTTCAAGGCAAAATTGCCCCTCCTAGGGAGTTGTGCCAACTCCCTGAGTTTTTGGTTTTTACTTTGGGTTCGAATCAGAAGCTACAAAGATCTGTGAGCTTCCTATTTGAGGCATCATTGCAATGTACAATAGTGGTTTAATGAAATTGAACAATTTAGAGTGAATGGAACTTGCACATGTTGTGTTCATGAGAAGTTTGGAATGTATAGTTGCCTTTTGAATGAACGAAAAAGCACTTTGTGGACTATTAACAAGTTTGAAATTAATCTCCTCAATCTAATTTCAAGTAGTAGTTATTCTTGCATGCAATTGTAATGTTGAAATGAGCTATGAAAACAAACACATTTTACATCTTCGTCTTATTCCATAAACAAAACAAAAAAATCAAGGGTGGTCATTCCACGGCCATGCAACAACAATAATTTTATTAATTTCATTTCATTTGCCCAAAATTGGGTGCATCCTTCTAGTGGGGTTGTCCCTCATTAGGAGCCCCAAAAAAAATGATAAAAATTTATTTAATATTTAATTAAATTTCCAAAATTAAAGCGGCACATGTGAGGGGGTCGTCCCTCTTTGGGAGCCCGAAAAAAAATGATATAAATTAACTTAATATTTAATTAAATTTCTGAAATTAACGCGGCACATTTGAGGGGGACATCCAATTCATTTTATTTAATTTTCCAATTAACACTCCTCCAAAAGATGCATTACATAGGTCGGCCCATGTAGAAGATGCACCATTATTTTGGCAAAAATTGTCCATACCATCAACAAGCCCTTTCACATCAATAACATTTTTCCAACAAAAGATTAGAACCTTGATTGGATTAGGAAAATAATTAGGAATATGGTCCTAAATGATGGATTGAGGGAGGATTAAGATAGTTGGGATTAGGTGGATTGGATAATTGGGGATGATTAAGACAAGATGATTAGGGGGATAATTAGAATGATTATGAAATATTAGGATGGGATGATTAGGATGATTAAGGATGATTAGGATGACATGCGGATTTGATAAATGGATTTGAAAGAAAAGTATGGAAGATTCGTTGGATTTGGATGAAGGTTTTGCTTGCTTGATTAGGAGGTAGATTCAATCCACACAAACAAACAAAATGGCTTGAGGAATTGGGAAGATAGGTATGCACTAGTTTAGCACAAGAAGACATATCAAGCACTTGCACAAGCCTAGAATTATTCAAGTGGAGTGTTAACTTAGTGTGGGCCCACCAACCAAAGACTAATACCTCAAGATTAATGCAAGGCACTTATCTTTCAAGAAAGATGTCAATAGATAGGGATCCAATGGCACAAGGGCTCAACTTTTCCCTTTCTTTGGAGGTTCTAAGACCTTTCCTAAAGAGCTTTTATCTCTACTCAAGGAGATGCACGGTGAGTAACTTCAAGTATGATATTGTGCCTTGCACCACACTAAGTAACGGCCAAAAGGTCTTAAACAAAGATAAACAAGGTTTCTAGGGAATCCTCTAAATACTTCAAGGGTGCATGAAGCCAAATCTATAGTTGAAAAGCACTAATAACAAACAATCGAGAAGAGAGGGTAACCGACACTCCACCTTCACTTCTCCAAGGTATAAAGCTCTTGGAGGTTTAACCCAAATTGACAAGATTCCACTTTCAAGAGAGATGTCTTTTGATTTACCTCACGCTCATTATACTCCATTGGAACATGGGAGTTGAAGTCATCCCTTAGATTGATGAAATCCTTAGGCTTGGTTTTTTAAAAGGAATAATCCAAGTGTTTTTGGTCACCCAAGATTGCACGAAGCGCAAGGGGAGAGCATACACACATTGGGTTCCTTGGGATAACAATGAAAAGAAAAGAGTAAGTGATGCTTTTCATCCTCAAGATCACACAAAGGTGGAAGAGGAGAGCATACACACCACTCACCCAAAAACACAACAAGCAACATTTATTAACATTAAAAAAACAACTGTGCAACTAACACTCATCAAATGATAATGCCTTGGACAAATGTAGTTGACACACAAATGTGTTAGTAGTTTTACAAAGGTCTTGGAGTAACAAATATGGTTGAAAGAGAACTGATAACAAAACCCCTACAAAGATCAGAAAAAAAATTATAATACAACAAAATAGATGTAAAGAAAATGTATAATACAACAATTTCAATTTTTTAATTTCAACCAATCAACTAGATTCGATTATTTTGCAATATCTTTGGCCTTAAAATTAAAAACATAAAAACAAACCCCTGCTAAAATTCTAAGAGTTCCAAAAATGTAAAAAAATATCTAAAAATCCATTGATTTGTGCCCTAAAAAAGCAAATTTATGAAAAAACCCTAATCAACATAGATCTGATTATTCAATCAATTTTTCAACCTCAAAAACAAAAATATAAAGAACATATCCCTATTAAAACTCTAATAGATTTCTAAAAATATAAATATTTTCAAAAAATTCATTGATTTGAGACCTAAAAACTAGATTTATGAAAAATAATCAAATGACAATAAATCACCAAATATTGAATATCTAAACCTGATTATTTTACTAGAGCATCATAATATCATCCAAAATCTTCAATCAAAAAATTGTAAAAAAAATGGCAATTGTTTGAAAGATATGATGAAATCTTTGAAACCCTAGGGTTTTTCCTTCAACCTACAAAAGTTAGCTCCAATTTTTTTCTACATGATAGAACTAAAAAACAGCAATATGAGGTTAGCAAAACCTTAAAAAACAAGAATTAAACAGTGAGGGCGTCCTTATGGGTGTGCCAAAATAAAGACAAGAAAAAAAATAAAGGTAAATAGCATAGAAGATAATGTAACACAACACAATACCTTCACCTAAAATCCTTCTTTCTCCTCAGATAGAGCTCAAGTAGAGTGTATCCTAGCTCCACTTGATTTTCTCTTTTGATCGAGGAATGTGATTGCTTATAAAATCAATAACATGATAGTAGGATTGCTAGAACGATAGATAAAAAGGATAGCATGAATGTAAGATAATGGAAGATTAGTTAAGCTATGGAAAAAGTAGATAGAAATGCAACATAAGATTAGCATAAGAGGAGATATCAAAATAGGGTGAGATACTTCTCATTTATAGAATTTTCATGAGAGAAATCAAAGGCCAAGATGGATTGGTTAATGGATGGCTAGGATTGAATGAGGATTGGGGCTTGGATCAAAAGTTGTAATGAGGGATAAAGGCTAGGCTTAGGAATGGACTAAGGCAACATCCTTATGTGAATGGTAGACATGAAAATGTAGTATGAAATGGATGGATAAGATGAAAAGTTAGTTTGACTTTTTAGTAAATGTCTAGGTTCAATGAATCTAGACAAGATCTTAATTAGTCATATGACTCACTATTTTATTTATTTAATTAAAATGGAGATAAAGGTGAAAAATAAAATAATTAAATAAAAAATAACATTTATTTAATTAAATGGGAAATAAAGGTGAAGGTTAAATTAATTAAATGCCTTAGAACAAGGTGGGATAAAGGTGATGGATAAATAAATTAAATAAATAATAAAGATTTATTTAATTAATGGCTAGAATAAGGTCAAAGTCAAGTGTGGTCAAGGTATGGTTAATTTTCAGGTCTCTACAAGAACATATAATAAGTTACAGATTAAGAAGTTTGGACCCTGCAAGATTGTAAAGGAACATTATTCAAGAAATGCTTATGAAGTGGAGTTACCAAGTGAAATTAACATTTCACCCGTGTTCAACATTGTAGATTTGACACAATATAATGAAGGAGGCATGGAAGATGTACCTGCAGAAGAACAATGGAATATTCTAGCATCTACTCCTAAGAAGGAAGAAACAGAAAAAATATTAGATAACCGAGTGGGTAAAAGTACAAGAACCAAGCAATATGAGGAATATTTAGTCAAATGGAAAGGAAGGTTTGTTGAAGATTCATCAAAGTTGTTTAATGTAGAGGCTGACCATCTTGGTTTTCCTCAAACACTAGAGATGTGACAAGGTCACTTCTCAAATTACCTTGGGTGTCTGATGAAGGAGCATCCAGGGTGTAAGGGCAATCTTGCATCACCCAAAAAAAGGTTTTCTTTTTATTTCTATTTACTTTGGAAAATACCCATGAATCTCATTTCCTTTAAAATGTCCTAAATAGTGGATTAGAACTTTCAAATTTTCAAAAAAAGGGCTAAATTTAGCAAGGCATCTATTTTTAGTAAGTTTGCATATCAACACATAGGGACTTGAAATTTTCCCCAAAGTTTCAAAATTGAATTATGCACATTGTGGGTGAGTTTCGAGTCAAAATCAGATATGTGAAGATTTTAAAGATTTTCATTTTAAAATTTCCTGAAAATATCTTTGTAATTGAGATTTAAGGTTTCAAACAACGCTTTGGGGCCCCAAAACTCGAGGAAATTTGACAAATCAAAGTTTAAGCACGAAGAGCACTCCAAGCACTACAATTTAAAAAAGAAAAATGGGCTCATACAAGTGCCCAAATCAAAATTTATGGCTCTCAAAAGTTGGACTATTTTTGGTAGAGAGTTACAAATTTCAAACTTTTGTTTGAAGGTGCCAAAGGGCTATTTATGATCATTTTTCAAGCATTTTTGGATAATGGAATGATGATGGGAAGGTGGTAAGTCCTAAGGAAGGCAGGAGAGCAAGTTTGAAGGTGGATTTGAAGAGACAAAAGATAGAAGGCTCCAAAAAGCAAGGGAAAAAAAGTTGTAATGTGTTGCAACCTATCAGGATTTCATCCTCTATTTTGTTCTTTGATTTTTGTAATGTAATATGAATTCAATTCAATAAAGAATATTCATTTTTTCATGTGAGAAATTGGTGGTTTGTGTTGTGTGACTTGCCCCTTCATCACCTTAAAATGACTCTTCCCTCTCATTTCGAGTGTCTTGAGGCCCCTAGGTCAACAAACTATGGATTGGGTACCTTTTGAGACCTAAACCTTAAGCTCTAGCCATAATTTGACCTTTCTAAAGTCCCTTGGAAAAAGGGTGGAAAAATTATAACTTGTGGGTTAAGGCAAGTGACTTGTCACTTCTAAACCCACTCCCCCAAGTTCATGAATGAGGCCTCCCAATGCCTCACATATATGAGTCGATCTTAATGAGCTTGTTGGGGTAGAGTGTACAAGAGTACACCTCTCATCTCAACACTCCCACATGTGGGAACATTGTGAGAACCATCCATCCTTAAGGTTTGGTGAGAAGGGAAGAGGGAAGATGAATGGGATCCATGTGCCACATCTTCATTGGAGGGTAGGTGACATGGTACCCATTACATATACTCTTATTGAAGTCTTTGTATGGGTTCTTTAACTTTTGGTTATATCTTTCTTTGAAGTTTCGCTTTTGGGTTTGAGAGAGAAAGAGAGGAAGCTCTTGGAAGTTTTGGAGGATTTCTGGAAGGACTTGAAGGAGCCCTCAAGAAAATTTCATCAAGCCCCTTTCATATTTTGTGAAAATATTTTGAGGTAGGATTATTTCCCTTAGAATGCAATAGGTAATTTTGTTGTAAATATGGTAATGGGGGTTTTGGATGTGTTTCTTGTTGCTTTGTTGTGTTATTTTTTGTGTATGAGATAAGTGTGTGAAGGGTAAGACTCTCACATTCATGAGAGCAACCGATGTGTTGGGTGAGGGAGGTATGGAACCTCTAAGGGGATGATGTTTTCTCCTTGAGGATGAACGTTTGTGGGTATGAGTACTCTTGGTTCTTTTACAAATTTTGAGGAGAAATGGTGTGGTATAATTTGGAAGGAGTTGTGAAGTATATGGAGGTTTTGAATCCTCTTGAGGAAGTTGCTATTTCTATGAAAAAAAAAACAATGGTTATATGTTTATCCCCTTTGGACAGATTCCATCTCCCCCATTTCAATGAACCTTGTGATATAGAAATGCCTATACCTATGAATTCTTTTTCATTTAAACTGTTCCATCTTTTTATAGACTACATTGAATAAAGTTGTATAGATTTTTTTTATGTAACTACATGGAATAGATGTTTATATCTAAAATAAACTACAAATGAGATTTCAAAGTATGATAGTTACTAGAAGTAATCTAAACTTTTAGAAATAATGTAAGGGTGAATAAGTGTGGGCTGAAAAACTTAATTCTCAATGAAGAAAGATGGAAATTTTACTAAATATTCAATGATAAAAAAAAGAGTAAAAATTTAATAAACAATCACAATAACTTTTGATACATTTTTATGTTGAATTTGGAGATTTTGTAAAAATAAAGTTTTATATATCAACTTTATATTTCCAATGAAAAATCTCAATGTGATATCAAATGAAAAAGATACACCTATTTTAGTGGAAGAAGTTTATGTTGGAACTCAAAGACAAATTTCACAAGTAATGTGAACAAATAAAATATTAACAACGAGATGCATAAAGTGATTAGTGCAAACTAAAATCTTCTTTAATAAACTACACAAAATCTACCAAAAAAAACTTAATCATTAGCCAAGTGTACACTTGGATCCAACATTTAATAGCATAGCTGTTATACCAAGATATAAAAAAATTATGCAAAAATCAACACTAAACATTAAATTATAAATAAAAATACAAGAACAATTTATAATAAACTCGTACCATAATAAATGTGACAACATTTTGCAATGTGAAAACTATTTGATGGAAGAAAGACCCATGTGCATTAATGAATATGACAACTTAAAGGTTTGTAATGCCTACAATCTCTCCATTGCAAAAAAATGAGTCTCAAGATAACAAGATAACTAAGTGCTACCATAAAGAAAAAGGATGAAGATATTATATTTTATAGAGGTGAGAACAAGAATTATGTATGTAACTACAAGCCTCTATATTTTTCACCTTGCATTAGAGTGTGTTTATGTCATATTCCTTATGACAAGAGGTGTGCACACATATGTGTGCAAAAAAAGGAGAAAGTTGTAGGGCAGTCTAAATTAATAAATATAATAATAATCCTACTCACATCACTAAGGACAAAACGTCTTTAAATTTAGGAAAACATAATAAACAAATTTTGAAAAAGGTCGAGTACGAATTTTCCATAAAAGATACATAAATCTATCCTATGGCTCTACACCCTAATTACTAAAACTCAAATAACTAAGGAAAGATCAATTCTAACACTGTTAATAAAATATACTACATGATTGTCGAAGGGGTTGTGGAAAATTAGTAGGAGCACTTGCTTCTCATGTTGGAGACCAAGGTTCAACCAAGGACATCTTAGCACTGGTAGAGCATGTTAGAGTGATATTCCTAGTCTAGTAATAATATGAGGTAAGATCGTAGGTGGCAATGAAGGAAATAAATAAGGAATATGGAGTAGTTGCACTACAAGAGGAGATCGAAGGAGAAAGTGTTCAAGCTATAAGAGTGAAAGATGGAGAAGGTGAGAGATGCCTTGCAAGATGAGAAAGAAGGCAAGAAGGAGATGCATTCAAGTTATAGTAGCATTATAAGAGTAGAACTTTGAATGTAACTACATCAATGTCCCTGACCAGTAAAGCATTAGTTAAAGTGCTTACCCCATAAAATTAATTGTATGCGATTTGGGTGCCCATGAACAAACCCTCACAATTTATGAGTGGGGGTCTTAATCAAGGAATTAAATTAATTTTGGCTCTAACACCAAAATATTAGATCTATTTTTCCTAGATTTGAGTCATGATTTAACTATCTAAATTAGAATAATAAAAAAACATTAACAAGATGTAAAAACAATAGAATAATGGAAAATGAGAACTATTTAAAATTTTAATGTAGAGAAATTTGAGTGAATCTAAGAAATTAATACAAATAATATATTTGTTATATTTAACCCTACTCTCCCTTCATGACCAAATGCAGAGGTCCTTAGGCTAATCATCACAAGGAGGGAAATCAACCACATAGATTCTCTTTTACCTAACTAAGAACCATCCATGGTATACCATGAATTCTTAGTTAAAATATTTTGAATGCCTACTATCCAAGTATTTTAATGCAAAAAATGGTATACTACATATCCTTTGTTATAAGATTTTGAATGCCCAATATCTAAGTATTACAATGCAATAAATAGCTTTTCAAAGAGTTAAAAAAAAATCAATATAACCTTTCATAAAATCCTTAATTACACCAATCAATCAAGTTAATCCTTAATTATAACTTTTACTGCATTTACATAAGTTAAAGAAATATTATATCCTTATATATATTTGAGTAAAAAGTTTCATAATGCACTCAACTTGAATTTCACGAATTTTAAAAAATTGCTAATTATCCAACAAATCATACAACTCCAATCAAGTAATGGCATGTGTAACTCACAATTTTTCACATTACTATTTTCATGTCATTACTACATCATTGATGACTTCATTGTCGCAATGTCCACATTAAACTACCAAACAAAATTGAGTGAACTATGTTGGGGGTTCTAAACCCTCAAATCAACATACAAGTCACATTGTATTTATCAAGGGTTGAATCCCCAATAATGCCTTCATACTAGTGGTGTCATCAATCAACATAGAACACATGTCACTTTTCGCAAAGGTTGAATCCCCAACCCTCCAAATGTCAATTCCATTGTACTATTGGTATGGTTGGTTTAGGATACAAGTCACACTAACTATAAGTGGTGCCGCGATTTTATTTAAATTTGAACCTCTCTAATTTTTTAGTTGTCAATTTGTACCACCAACCTACGCCAATGTGTTGGCCCTAAAAGCATAAAATTTGCTAATTTTTAAGGGGATTTTTGATGAAAGAAATAAACAAAATTTAGAGTAACAAAAATGGCCATTAGCTAGACTTTTTAAACAATCTAAATATGCTATCAAATTTGAACCATGTTGCACCAAATAATATGTTCCTTTAGAAATATTACACTAGGATAGCCATAAAAACCCAATCTTGCTCAATTAAGATCCACCTTTGTACAAAATTTGTAAGTAGTGTAGGTATGAGATCATAATATGTCCTTTGCGAGCACATATCATTTGATCTATCTTTTTCATAAAACTAACTAATTATATAAGAAAATTTCAACCTAACACACTGAGATATTAACAATCCATTATGTACCCTCATAGAAATTAATGAAATGAAACCTAGGTAATTCACTCCCTAATGTTGGTGTAGGTTTTAATTTTCCTAGTGGGTTAATTTATTTTCCCTTAGTCCTAAGTTTTTCCTACACTTTATTAAGCTTTGTTAGGATAATAAAGTGAGTTTATTACTAGGAGATAAGTGTGGTGTCCCTTTCCTTAAAGGGTGGAACACTTTCCACTTTTGGCAGTATCCTCCACTTTTGGTGGTCCATCTTCACTTTTTGTGGTTGATTCCCATTGGTTGGATTTGCCACCTACCTCCTCTCTGAAGTTCTATATAAACTTACTACCTAGCTTGTATTTGTATCTTATATGGATCTTTTGCATGCATTCATTCATGTATAGATTCAAGCTTGGAAGCTCTTAATGCAATTTTGTCACATCCACATTGCATAATCTTTCGAAGTCCTAGTTTGCATGCTTATGTTTTTCTAGTTTAACTTTGATTTTCTCTTTAAAAGTTCCTTGGGTTATTCAATCTATTTCATATTTCTAACTTAGTATTAGAGCTTTTGTTTTGAGAAATCTAAGTTCATAGATTCACAATTGAGAGATTGATTTTTCATGTAAACACCTTATAAATTCTCGTATCCTCTTCTCTTGCATTTTGAATGATTTGGAGAATCATAAAGGATTTGCAAAGATCTAATAACCTCTTCATATTGCATATATGTTTTGTGAGATCCAAGTGATTGCAGCATTTCTAGTTATACTGACAGCATTTTTGACTATTCCAACGCATCCAAAAGGCTCAAGAAAGTCAAGATTGGCTTTTGTTTCATCCAAATTGGAGATCATTTGACATAGTTGCAAATGGCGGTTAGAAGCTCAGATTTGGCAAACAAATTTTTACTAGACCCATTTTCATTTTTGCTTTAAAAATCTTGCTTTCACTCAATAAAAACAAAAAGATTTATGGGTTTTATTCTTAGGGTCGAAACACCATTTGGGCATCCATTAGATTTTGCATATATTGAGCAGATCTAGAAAAAAATGTCCAAAACGTGTCGCGCATCCATTTTTCTACAAGCTAAAGGTTAAATAAACTTCATTTTTTCATCTTCTACTTGTTGGATCAAAAAACCATTTATGGGTTTTGTTCTTAGCATCAAAATAGTTCTCGGTTTTTGTTTTTGTCTACACACAGTGAGTAGATTTTTCAGAAATTACATCAAAAGTAAAACTTTTTTTTTGCTAGAAAAACATCACTGCAAACTAAATTTAGCCAATTTTTCAAAAATTCGTAACTTTTTGTCATAGTGTCCATCTTTCGCAAACGAGATATCATTGAAAAGCTACAGATGACCACTTTCCATCCATATAGGTATTGAAAAAAAAAATTGCCATTTTGTACCAGATATTTCAAGTTGAAGTTGTCTTGTGCTAATTTCTTCAACAGGTCATAACTTTCACCCCAGTGCTCCAATTTTTAGAAACAAATAGGCATTGGAAAGGAATTGAAGAGCACTACATAGTCATAAGGCTAATTTTTCCAAATTTTGTCTCAGGTTCATGTTGTATCAGAATTTGTAATTTTGGCTATTTTTGGCTATTTTGAGCCCATTGAGCATTGTATCTTGAAAAAAGCTTTGTAAATGCACTAAATTATAAAGCGTCAACCTTATAATTTTTTTATTTTTTTATTTTTATTTTTTTGGGAGGGGGGGGGAGGGGGGTGGGGGGGTTGGTGATCTTTGATACTAGTGAAAAGGGTGGGGGTGTTCTTGACATTCTTGTGTTGACTTTCTTTCCTTATTTCCTTTTATATTTCTTCATCATGGCATCAACAGCAGTTCCTACTTTAATTGCATACAACTATTTTGAATGGAAATCACAAATGGATGTTCACTTGAAAAGACTTGGTTTGCTTTGAGTAACAATGGGACTAGAAACTGAACCAACTAAAGATGAAGAAAAGTCTATGTGGTTTAACAAATGTGATGTAGCATATGGAAAATTGTGTGTCAGTATCTACTGATTTGCTCTTTCATATTGAATCTTTGAATACTCCAAATGAAATATGGAAAAAGCTGGAATCTCTTTTTGGCACACAAGATTCTATGAGGTGTCATATATTGGAGAATGAACTAATCAGTTTAAATCCAGACAACTTAACAACAATTCAAGATTTCTTCACCAAATTGAAATCACTAAGGCTACAACTACAACAATGTGGAATTGATAAGAAAGATGAACAACTGATTCTAAGTATTCTCTCAAAGCTAAGTTCTGAATATTCAATGTTTGTTTCTACCTTCTATGCTACTAAGGATGCACTTGGGTCTCAATTCAAAATGCCATCTTTGGATGATTTTGCTACTTCTCTCACATGGGAGCAAGATAAGCTAATTCAGATTGGCACTCTTAAGTCTTTTAAGTCACATGCCTTGGCTACCAACCTTGGCACAAATGAACAAAGAGGACAAAGTACTAATAAGGATAAGAAACAAAAGAATAGCAAATAGAAGAAGAATCTGAAATCAGCTACTCCAAAAGCAAGTAATGAGACCTCATCTTCAAAAGGTGACAAGCCTAAGAAAGAGAGTGTCAAATGTGCCTATTGTAAGAAACCTAGTCATGATTAGCACAAATGTTTGAAGAAACAACTTGATCACTTGATGCACATTCTTGAGAAGAATAATCTTTGTGTACCTGATTCCATCAAACAATGTTCAAAAGAGGGTTCTCACAAGGCCAAAGACAACAGCAAGGGGAAACGAAAGAGCAAGACCCTTGTAACAGTTGCTTCTCCACCATCCAAATGGGTTCTTGATTCGGGTGCTTCACACCACATGGCTTCAATTCAAGATGAACTTGAAACTATGGAGCCATATACTATGCCTTCCATTTTGATGGGTGATGACACTCTACTTAAGGTGTGTGGGAGAGGGTCTGTTGATATGGGGGAGGACACATTTAAGGATGTTCAAATCACTCACATAGGTATAGGCAAGAGAGTTGAGTTTGCTCCAAATTAAGTGGTGATTCGTGAGATGCAGAATTATTCTACCATTGCAATTGGGAGAGCAGATCATCAATCTCAAATCTATTTGTTCTCTCACTTTGTTCCTGATCCTCCTTCAACTATCCTACTCACTCATTCAGATGATGTGAGTAATTTGTGGCATCAACGGTTTGGCCATTTGAACTATCGCTACTTGCTGTAGCTCAGCAAATAGGACATGGTTATAGGATTGCCTACAGTTTGCTCTTCTAAAGGTGTTTTTCATGGTTGCATTCTTGGCAAGCATCTTGAAGAGAAGTTTGACAAAGGCAAAGCTTGGAGAGCCTCACATCTTTTAGAGTTGGTACATAGTGATTTGGTCTAGCCATTTCCACAACCATCTTTACATAGAGCCCGATATGTTGACATTCATTGATGATTTCTCTAGGTACATCATTGTGTACTTTCCCAAACAAAAGTCTAAAGTCTTTAATTCATTTTTGGAGTATAAGGCTTCTGCAAAGAAACAAACTGGAAAATCTATCAAAGTTCTACATACAGGTAATGGGGGGGAATATGTCAACCACAGGTTTGTGCAGTATTATGCTTCAAATGACATTGATTTGTAGCATACAATCCCCTACAGTCCTCAACAAAATGGAGTTGCAGAACGAAAGAATCGGTCCTTAAAAGAGATGGCTAATATTATGATACACTACAAGTCTTTGGCACCACCTTTCTAGGCAGAAGCTATTAACTGTGCATGTTTTATTCAAAACCGCATTCCCCACAAAGTTGTGAAGGGGGTTAACTCCTTTTCAGGCTTGGACCGAGCAAAGAAAGGTAAGGCTATGGATTCGCAGAGCAAGCCTTGCATATTTTTTGGTTACCCAGATGATGTCCAAGGCTATAGGCTTATTCATCCTACCACACATTAGTTGTTCATTGAGAGGAGTGTCCAATTTGAGAAGAGTTCTTCTAGTCCTCTCCACACTTCTCCTGCCACCATCAGTTTGGAGTCCATGTATCTTGATGATAGTTCTTCAAATGATCATAATCCTTCAGATCGTGATGAGGAGTCTTCTTCCTTCACTTCAAATGATGATAGTGATCATGAGGATGTACATAGTTCATCTCCAGAGAATGATGATTCTCCTCCTGACTCTCCTCCTCCACCCGTAGGGCCTCTTTGGGCTCATCAGACTTTGCAGTCAACAGGTGATTGGATAGGGGATCCTTCATATCACAAAAGAACAAGAAGACGGTTTCAGGATGCTTCACATGTCTTCCTTGCTTCAACATCCAATCCACAGGCTTTTCAAGAAGCTTTCGGTGTCCCCGAGTGGGATGCAACCATGCAGGAAGAGTTTAGTTCTTTGGAGAGGAACCACACTTGGGATCTTGCCCCACTTCCTAAGGGAAGGAAACTTGTTCGATGCAAGTGGGTCTATCGAACAAAATATGTAGTAGATGGGTTGGTTGACAAGCATAAGGCTTTCTTGGTTGCCAAAGGATTCTCCCAAATTCCAGAGATTGACTACTATGAGACTTTTGCACCGGTCGCCAAAATGAATTCAATCCTTGTTCTTGCTATAGTTGCAGCACATAGATGGAATGTTCATCAGATGGATGCGAAGTCTGCTTTTCTTCACGATGATCTTCAGGAGGAGATATACATGGAGCAACCACAAGGGTTCGTTCAAGATCCTTCACTTGTGTTTCATCTTTGGAAGTCTGTCTATGGCCTCAAACAAGCCCCTCGGGCTTGGTATGCCAAGATGGACTCCTTCTAAAAGTGGGGTTTACTCGATGCCATTCCAATCCTAATGTCTTCATATTGCAACAGGATGATTCGCATACCTTCCTAGTTCTCCATGTTCATGACTTGTTGATCACATGGAGTCACTCATCCACCATTCAGGTAGTGAAAACCGCCCTTCATGACCATTTTTTGATGTCTGACTTGGGCTTGTTGCACTACTTCTTGGGGATTGAGATCACTCAGTCTTCCTCAAGTATCACTCTTGCACAATCTAAGTACACACTTGATATGCTCCAGAGGTTTCATATGGTTGATTGCAAGCCTGTGTCAACTCCATTCTTGTCGAGGGTCAAACTTGAGGTTGTGTTAGATTCACCCTTGGTTGATGGCACTTTGTATCGACAACTTGTTGATAGTCTCATCTATTTGACTCATACTCTGGGTGATGTCATAATAGTGGTTTACAATTCCTAAGAGGAATGAATTTTAGCTGAAATCACATATTTTTAGAAAATATAATGATTTAAGCCTTAAAAAGTTCCATTGTAAGGATTCCAATTGAAGAGGGTTTGATCAAATCACCTTAGATCAAAACCCCTTGGATAGAACCTCGCTAGTTTTAAACCATACTTATAAATGCGTCTCCTTTACACCTATCAAAATGCTGATAAAAAATCACTTTTGATTTAGCTTTTGGGGGATCAAATGAATTCATTTAAAATTTATTTTAAATAATTATGGTATTCCTCAGAACAAGCTATCCAATGAATATAATTTTAATATGTTTTGGTTTTGTTATGTATTTGTTTTTAAGTTTTATTAAACATAGGTTTTCATCGAAAATAAATTTCTTTGTTCTTCACATGTGGAAAAATAGAAGATTATCAAAAATAAAATAAAAAAATGAGTGCATTAAATATTGAAGTCCTTGATCCAACAAAAAAAAATTAAATTTTGACATATACAAAAAGTTACATATTACATTCTGAATTGTAATTCATTTGACTTTGAAACTTGATTAAGGAAAAAATATTCAATAAAAACTATCTAACTAAGTGGAAGCACTAGATATCGAAAGTTACAAATCTAAATTTGAAAGAATTAGAATTTTATCCTTCACGAAAAAGTTATGCTATACAAGGCCACTTTTTAAAAATGTTGTTTTCTCAAAAGAAAAGAAAAAATTCGTGGAGATGGAAAAGAAGTGCAATTTGATTCCAAAAATTTTGAAAAAAATATTTTTAGAATCTACAGACAAAATTTGATGAGACTCTAGTTTGCACCATCTTCAAATTCCCCACAGTTTAGCCGCTATAGGTGCCCGAATGTGAAGATTTAGTTAAAAATAATAATTTCAGTGTCCAGTTTGGCCAAAAATTGTAAACCACTATTATGGGATCACCCACGAGGCCCGACATTTCATATGCAATAGGCATGGTCTCTTGATTCATGCAAGAGCCACATGAGCTACAATAGAAAGCAACTAAGTGGATTCTTCACTACATCAAAGGTATTCACAATCATGGGATTCATTATGCAATGGGCATAGATTTTGACTTGGTGGGATAGACAGATTCAAATTGGGCAAGTAATACTAAGGATCGCAAGTCTACTTTAGGGTATCGTTTCTCCCTTGGTTCTGGTCCAGTTTGTTGGTCGAGCAAGAAGCAGTTTGCTATTGCTCTTTCATCTATAGAGGTTGAGTATCGAGGAGCAGTTAATGCTACTATTGAGGCCATCTGGCTTTACAACATTCTCACTGAGTTTGGCATTCCATTTCGAAAGTCCTGAATCATCTATTGTGACAACCAGACTGTAATACAGATCTCTCGCAATCTAGTTCATCATGAGCAGACCAAGTGCATCGAGATCCATATGCACTACATTCGAGAGTTGATTCATTCAAAGATCATTGATCTCAAATATTGTCCGACATCAGATCAAACTGCAGACATCTTCACCAAACCCTTCACTGAGAGCAAGCTCCTTCATTTGCGAGCTTTGCTTGGGGTGTGCTTGGTGTCATCTTTGGGGGGGGAGCAGAGGGCTTCTTCTTCTTTGGGAGGGAATTTGATATGTACATGGGTACTTAACATGGCCTCATTTGTCAGGACCCCTCATCTTTTCCATCCTCCTAAGTTGTGCTTAAGGGGGGGTGTTGATGTAAGTTTTTATTTTCCTAGTGGGTTCATTTATTTTCCCTTGTCTTAGATTTTTTCTACACTTTATTAAGCTTCCTTAGGATAATAAGGTGAGTTTATTACTAGGAGATAAGTGTGTGGTGTCCCTTTCCTTAAAGGATGGAACACTTTCCACTTTTGGTGGCATCCTCCACTTTTGGTGGTCCATCTCCACTTTTGGTGGTTAATTCTCATTGGTTGGATTTGCCACCTACCTCCTCTCCTAAGTTCTATATAAACTCACTACCTAACTTGTATTTGTATCTTCTATGCATTTTTTGCATGCATTCATTCATGTATTGATTTAGCTTGGAAGCTCTTAATGCAATTCTGTCACATCGACATTGCATAATCTCTCGAAGTCCTGGTTTGCATTCTTATATTTTTCCAATTTATGTAACTTTGATTTTCTCTTTAAAAATTCCTTGGTTTATTCAATCTATTTCAGATTTCTAACACCTAATCTCTAATACCACACATGATATATTGTAACAAGTTTATATAACCAAACCCACTATTCATGGGATAACCAATGAATGTATAAGGAAAATCATTTCTTGGTTGTGTCCTTCAAGGGGTTTTTTAAGTTAAATTTTGATGGTGCTTTTAATGGTAATATGGAATAAATCAAATAATGAAGTAGAATGCGAAGCAAGTGTTGCAACTCTTTTAATGGACTCAAATTTGGGTTGTAAAAAGTTAATTCTTGAGGACAATTCATGTATACTTTTTTAGGGCTTAAATTACAATCATCTAGAGGTAAGTTCATTCCTCTTGATTGATTGGATGAAGTTAAAAGTGAACCAATTCCTCTCAATAGTTGAGGAAGTGACAACCTGTGAAAGATGATGAATGTCAAGTATCCTCAACTCTGGTGCATCCTTGCTATGCCACGTCCACCACCCAATAGGGTTGATTTGTGCTAATGTAGCTCTATTTGTCCTCGCCTCTGGTTTGTTGAAGGTTGGACTACGAAGATTGATAAATAAAAGCCACTATGTGCGAAGTAAAGGAGATTCCTCTTCAATATACATTTTTCGAAGGGTCTCATTGTGAGATGGAGGCACTCTTCCAAGCTTAGCTACACACTATTTAGGATTTAGTACATAGGCTATCATATGAAGCGAGGTGTTCATAGTGTTCCAACGTCACATCACAATGGGCCTAAGATGCTCCTCATAAAATCCCAAAGTAGGGTCCTTGCTCTGAAGTGTGTTTAATCTACCCAAGATTGCTATCAAAGGTCTCATATATCTCTCCAAGGCTAAGAGAGTTAGTATCAGCATATCTTATTACTCGCACAATTGGCTCAACGAAGGAGCAAACATATCTACAAGTTACAAAATTAAAATATTAAAAAATAATGAAAATATTTTACAAGTTAGAAACATTAATAAATCCACATATTAAAAATGAAATAATAAAACTAGTTTACTTCTTACCTCATTGTGGACCACCAACCATTATCAAGGATTTTTTGTTTCACACTTCTTCCATCAGATGTGCTTGCCTCTGACCATCTACCCCTCTGAATTAGCCACCATTAATTGTAAAGCCTCCTAGACCTCAAGCATTCTCTCTAACAAAATGAAATAACTAGCATATCTATCATCCACGGGCTTAAGGAATTTCTTCCTCGAAAAATTCTTGAACAAAGCAAGTGAATTGTGATGATTGCAAATGAGCATCTACACATCTGTAGTCTCTAACACAACTGCCTTCAACCAATCTATTGTCCCAATGTCCTTCAAGGTATTTTTCAATGCATGAACACATGGGGTCCAAAAATGTGTTTGTAAGCACCTTCCACCATCAAGCCAACTAACTTAAACACACGAGTTGAGTCGGTCACTGCCTATACAACATTAGAGGCTCCAACCTCTTTTATGGCATCTTTCAAATTTTGAAATTGGAAGTTTGCATCCTTCCTCTTCCCTAAACAATCAAAAGCTCTAAGAAAATAAGAGTAAGTTGAACTTGTGACAATAATATTGATGGATGGTTGTTGTTTGATATCGGTCCACCCATCCATGACAATGGAGCATCAATCCCTTATCCAATTTTGTCTCATCTCTTCCATCAACACTCACCTAGGAATATTCTCTATCAAGGAGGGTCATGTGTAGCTTATGTTCTCCAAGTGGGACAAATGAGGAATCGATAGGTATCACATGCTTGAACATTTGTTTAAAATATGGTGAGTGTGCCACATGAAATGGTATGACATGAGCATAAAAAACTTAGCAATAAACAAATCAACCACATCTTGTGATTGTATGTTAAACACTTTTGCAGCACTAGTAATTCTCTTCTTTCCCCTGGTAGAAGTAGAACCCTCTCCCCCATGAATTTCGACATCCACAAATCCTATAGGCAATGACACAATAGGTTGTAAACTCTCCAATGGAATTTTTGTTGGAAAAATGTTGCCATTGATGCCAAAGAGCTTGTCACTAGTGAGGAGTTAATTATATGTGCAAAATAATAATTTATTGTACACATGGGCTGGCCCATGTCTAGAACCCCTTTGGAGAAGGATTTGTAAAACAAGAAAAAGTGTATGAAATATTAAATAGGGACAACCCCCCTCATGGTGTTGTCCCAAGTTGGGGATAATTAAATTAAAAATAAATAAATAAATAAATTTTTGGTGCTCCCAAAGAGGAACGACCCCCTTGAGATGTGTGCCCATCCATGGGCAAAGAAAATAAAACAAATAAAAATTATTTATTGTTGGTCGACCCCCTTGGAAGGGTCGCCTCCCTTGGGTGAAGAGGTGTTTGGACAAGTATAAATAGAGGTTTGAGAAAGAAGGAAAGATAATCAATTTCAAGGAATAACATTCATATGAAGAGCAAAAATAAAAAATATATTTGAGCAGATTTACAAGAGATGTGAGCAGATTTATAAGAGATCTTTAGCATCAATTTTGTGAGCAGAAAAAAGAAATAAAAGGAAGAACATTGCAGATTTATGAGCAGAAATTGTTGAAGATCATAAGTAGTTTTGTGAAGCTGTATGAGAGTTGATTCAAGAAGAGTTCCCAAATAATTATCATATTGTTATTTTGAAGGTTGGTGCCTTCTATCTAAGATTGGAAAGCCGGTGCCTCTCATTGAAAGAGATCAAGGTCTCTTGCTGAGTTGGTGCTCAGTGGTGGGGATTGGAATCTCCAGTAGGTGACGGCCTACGAAGTTTGTAATAAGTATTCATACAAGCAATATTTTGTCGTGGTTTTCTCCCATAAGGGTTTCCAAGTAAAATCATGTGCCTCTTATGTGTTTGGATTTTTTGAGATTGTTTCATTATGATTTTTAAAATTTAAATTAGTAAAAGTTTGACTTATACTGATTCAGCCCTCCCCCCTCCCCCTCTCAGTATAAGTGTGTGTTTCATCAATTTTTTTCTTTCTTGCTTTCCCCTCCATATGCAATCTAATTGCCTCAACCTTCTCAGCTGGAGTTAATTTTTTCACAAACTTTCACCCCTTGACAACCTATCCACAAAAGATGACAATAAACTTTCATATAGCTACCCCTATAATCTTTTTTGCACAAATGGCATAGCCATACTCTACTACCCCTTGAGTTTTTTTTTCCTTATCTTTGTCAATTCGTGATGCAAATTGTAAGAGAGGTTTCTTGAGGTTAAATGAGACTTTTGCATTGGCTTTGAAGAGTTTGAAAGGAGATTCAAATGGGTTTTGTACTTGCTGACCCTGCTACACTCCCACTCCCTAAAGTACCCCTAGTGGATGTCACACTTCTATGAGTTCTACCTCTACTTTGTTGTTGCATTTGAACTTCAACCTCCTCACTATCACTACTCTCACTACTAATGGTTTTTTTTTTGTGAAGAATTTAAAAGAGAGTCGAAAGTTCAAATAAAAGAAAAAATAAAATCAAGATGCCCTCCTTGTGTTAAACTATTGAAAAAAAACATTAAAAATGCAAAACAAATTGAAAAAACAAGTGTAAGATAATCTTACCTTTAATGTAATGGATTTGATGCCCTAATGCCTTCTTTCCACTGTTGCTTTCTCCTCTTTCCATTGTTGTGCTCTCCTCTTTTCACTGTTGCTCTTCAATACAAGTTTGCAAATGTTAAAATAAGATAGTTTTTTGTTCTTTTTGGTTGTTTTCAAGGGTGAATTAGGTTTAGTTGTTTAAAAATTTAAAGAGGTGGGAGATCCGTGTGGGCCTACCCACCCTTTTTTCCCTTTAAAAATATTTATAAAAAAAAAAAAATTGAAATCATATGTTGTTAGGTTGTATGGGACAACTAGCCATCCTTAGGACAATCGGGAGACGTCTAGTCATCCCTTGACATCCCCAACTCTAAGTGGGGTGTTTTGGAAATGTACCCCCTTTTTTTTTTGCAAAAGGGACAAGAGGGGGGAATGTTTCCTAGGTGTCTCAATGTCCCTAAAACGTCCCCTAAAGGAAACAAGCATACTAGAGCAAAGGACACATCCCCCGGGAGCAATGCTCTAAAGGCTTTAAACTGTGATTTTTTAGGTCATCTCAATTTTATTCAATTCTAATTTTTCCAGCAACAAGACGGACTAG
The DNA here is from genome assembly GCA_007258455.2 of Sequoia sempervirens. Taxonomy (NCBI): domain Eukaryota; kingdom Viridiplantae; phylum Streptophyta; class Pinopsida; order Cupressales; family Cupressaceae; genus Sequoia; species Sequoia sempervirens. Next base: position 267,965,809 of record VDFB02047230.1, read on the forward strand.
TATTCTCTAGTGCCAAATGATTTTGATCTTTATGATGGCTGAGGCATTTGCACAGCAATAGCTTGGGCAGCAACAAAAGCTTGCAATAGTAGCTTGCACATTGTTGTTGCTACACAAGCAATTGTTGTGCAAGCTGCAGTTTGAAATATCCCAAGCAATATTTGTGCAATTTTCTGATATTTTTTGTAATGCAAAAATGATGCCCTAATTTCTAATTTTTAATTTCTGCTTAAACCCTAAAACGCTGATGTAATTTTCTGAGTTTTATAATGCATGAACAGCAGCACATAATGCAACCAAAAGATAGGAAAGCTTATAGCAGATAATAGTAACATTAGATCACCAACTTTGCATGATTATATCCTTCAATATGAGCCAACAAATGTCTGATATAAACCTCGAGTCTGCTGCTACAAAATATGAATACAAAGTACTGAGTAAAGTGGGCTCCAAGCATGCGCCACAACATGAAGAAACCCCAATAATATAGATGCAATTAACCCTAGTTGAGCGAAGTTGCTCCAGCTACAAATATGCAACTAAATGATGATGAAACCACTCAAAAAACCCTACCAAGGGGTGCACTGGCCTACTGGACTGATATTAGGGCTTTGCCACCCTAGAAATATGAATTAGAGCCTCCAACTTGCACAACTCACCCTTCAAATCAGAAATCCAAATGCTGATGCAAAACTGACATGAACTAGCAATTATCTCCATTGAAGCACATAGGAACCTTCGTCATGAAGTTCACCCTTGAAGAGGCTAGGGTTTCGTCCAACTTCTCCTTAATGCAATAGGGTTTTCATCCTACAGCATATGCTGCTCAAAAGTGCAGACCAAAGTAGAAGAACAATTTCGAATATGATCCTGAAATACTCCACAAGATATTGTATTTATACATGTTTCCCTCCTCCTCTATGCTGGCCAACCTAGACAGAATTGCTATTAATTTCTTATTTGTTTTCCTTCTCAAGGCTGACCCCTTAAGTCTCATAAGCGCCCCACTAATTCTAGCTGGCCAAGACTTAAATTTTATTGCCTTCAAGAGGGTCGACTCACCACTTGCTTCCTCTTTGCCAACCTAGGAAAGGGGATTAAAGAGGGGCCATTACACAGTTGTTGAACAGGTAGTTGTTGCTATGCAAGAGGTTGGGCAAGTCTATGTCGCGATGCAAGTTTGTACCCAGTGGAAGTAAAAAAGTCTGAGCTATGTCAATAACCCTGCACATTTCTTGGGAAAGGTGTAATGGTGGTGGTAATATTGAATGTTCTGAGCACTGTAGAAACCAAATCTCTGTTGTAAGCAATGGTGTAAGGTATGGAGATGGTGTGTTTGGTCTTTATGAGAAACATGGTGCCTTGCTATTTCTCCTATTTACAGATTTGCAACATTGAACCATAGCATAAAGTCTTATAGATTGAGTAAATATCAACAAATACCTTTGTGCTGGCTTTACATCAAATTGAGAGGATAAAAATCCTTGTATTGTACTATTTAGTTGAGAATAGTAGTATAACTCAATGCATGACTGAACTAAATGATTGCAAGCAATCTGGTTTATATTGCATATGATCACATCCATCTACTATAGGAAAATCCAATCTAGTTACCTTGATCATATAAAAAAGCTTGATGATCTAGCATTATTTCATTATGTATAATCCATTGCAAAACATCAAGAACTGCAGCCCCATAGTTGACCGACTGTACTTCATAACAGCTAGCCTCATTGGCTCCGCCCACTTTATGTTAACATTTTAGCTTGACATTTGTAGTTTCTAGTGTGCAATTGATTTTGAGGGTTTGACTTTGAAGTCAAATTATGTAGCAATGCACTATGCAGTGTATACTGTAATCAATGATTTCAAAATTAATGAGGAAATTCCATATTTCAATATTCATGGTGTACACTCTAGTTTCCTTTCACTCTCACTCTCTATGCAATTGGGATGGCTTCAAATGTAAAAAACATCAGTTATTATTTTTTTTGAATTGGGTTGCTGATAATATCTTGAGAAATTGAAAATATGTTTTATCTTTTGGTTTGCCAAAATATTCCCAAGAAAGATATTTGCTTCTAACCTATTCTATATACATCCCATGGCAAACTATTAAGTTTGAAAAACAATTTCTTGGATCAATGACACAAATAGAGCAACCGAACACAAAATTGGTATATTGGCAGACTAAAACAAACTATTGGTCACACCTTAGGAGATACTGCATGTGGATATCTTCCTAACGAATTCCATAGAATATATTCTCCTGCCAAAACCTGTTGGTTTGTAAAATTATTGTTAATATAAAGCCATCAACTAATGGATTTAGAATCATCACAAAGACATATAGAACCTATGCTTAAGGACACCATGCAAACATGAATTTTCGTTACAATCACCAAAAGTGATTTAAAACCTAAATGTTGAAAGGATAAATGAACTTAGTTTTGTACTTAAGCATTTTATTTTAGTTCATAACCCATACCTGTGCTGAAAACTCACACGGTACTTTTGCAACAGGATATACTGTAACCTGCATGGAATCCAGGTAAAAGTTGTTAAAGATAATCCATTTAATTAAGAATAGAGAGTTGTTAAAATTATTTTGATCTAAACTTAACTCATGCAACAATTTAAAAAATTATTTTTCCTAGCCACTAATAGACCTCATCTCACAAACTAGCAATTTCAAATAACAAAAAAAAATAGCTTGGCATTGACACAGGCGCCTTTGCTCATATAAAGCACAAGAGCAGTCTAAAACGACTGGAAACTACAAGATATAATGCTCTTCGTGTAATTTCCTGATTGTACAAATCACTAAAGCCTTAGGTCACAAACAAATAAAACAGAATCTAGATTTGAATAAATACAGTGACTCTTCCGTATCAGCATATCAAACCCAAAATATTGCTAGGTAGAAGCAGCATCTGTCAAGCCATCCATCAAATATATGTTGAGCCCACATTATCAAGGCGTCATCAAGAGTGAACCAGATATATTGACTCTATATCAGAAGATATGTGAGCCCTACAATATCAGTCATCAGTCATTGAGGTTACTAAGTCTATACTGAGAGCTATGTTGAGCTCATATTTTTAAAAAGACAAGCATGCATGAAATATTGAAACAAATCAAAATACTTGGAGGTAATGCATTGTTGTGGAGACATGCAGAGCACAAAACACTATTTGGAAAAGTTTACAATTTGACAATAGGGTGAATGTTGGATTTTACATTAGAACAAAAATTTAACAACATGATCTGGTATTGTCCGGAGAGTTCTTGAAGGATTGTCCCTTAGGAACTCGAGCTGAGGTGGGATGATAAATCCTCATTTGAATATTGTTCAGAGTTTAAAAGTGGATGTTTCTGGACACATCATGAAAATATTGTACTCTCTAATCCCAATCTAGATTGAAGAAGATTTGGAAGACCAAAGATGTCAGAGCATTAGAGCGAATTAAGTGGATGCTTACACACAGCTGGCCATCATTAAAAATGGAGAAGCATACACTACAATTTTGGTAAATCTAAATGAAGTAGAGAGCTGTCTACATCAGGTAAAAAGTAGATTCCTGATATATCAAGGAAATGTATACACATAATTTTTTCAATCAAGATGACTTGGAAATTCATCGATCCACTACAGAAATTTCACCACAAATGGAAGACTGTAAAGCTAAACTAGGTGGGCACAAATAATATCACACATTCAGATTATAACATCACAAGTACCCTACAGATAGGAAGCCAAAATATTTGATCATTTTATGTAAATTTTTATCCAAATTAGTGCTCCATCCCTTGCATAACAAATAATTGTATAAACAATTTACAGACACCCACTTCTACTTAAAGAAGTAGCATCATAAGAAACTGGCCTTTATCACCTAGTTAAGTGAAAATCAACTTTCCCTTTTTTCCTAACCTTTATTATGGGGAAGATTCCTCATCTCAACCTCTCATTTCTCTTAACAATGGCAGAAGACTTTCAGAAGTTATAAACCTGTTATGAAATATTTAATTGCTAGACTAAATATAAATTAATAGGTAAACATGTAAGAAATAGCCAACTAGGTAATATTCATGTCACCCTATGTATCATGGGCATGTGTCCCATGTCCTAGGGGAACAAGGGTTTCCACAATGTGCAGACAGCTAGAAAACATCCCCTAGCCATCCTTGATAGGGCAAGAATATTGTTCCACGTCTCATCCAAAAATTCAGGTCTTAATGTAAGACCAACAAGGTCTTGGTGTCACTAGCTCATCGGGGTATATTTGAGACACCTAACATGTATATTTGACATCAAACTGGTATCAATGGGATGTTAACAGTATTGGTGCAAGACAGGGATGGAATGGAACATCTTTGGAATGCATCCATTCAAAGTTGCAGACCTGAAAACTACCCAGAAAGACAAGAATGACAAGTTGTTGATTGCACAGGCGGCAAACTTGCCGTTCGCCCCAGCAAACTCATCACAAAGTGGCTTACTAGTAAAAGAACAAGCACAGCACTGTGCAGGCAGTGAGTAAGCAATCGAAATGCCAAACATTTCATCTTCATTTCTGATAGTTGATTTTACATCTTCTCACCTTCAGGAAATTGAGCATATTTGCTATGCTTATTTATGCATCTGTGATGTTTTGATCTCTATTATGCCATGTTATTTATGACTATAATAGTTGTAAACCATTGTATATGGTAGGGGTAGTTGTCGAAGTGTGTTTTGAGGTCTTAGCATTGTAATATGCTCGATGGTGCATATGCATGTGTCATAGCCACTCCAATTATCAATCAGGTGGTATCAGAGCAGTCAAATTCCTTTGAGTTATTGCTATTTGCTTGATTACAGAAGTATGCCATCCACGGCATCAAGTGGGAAAGGAAGTGAACCCAAAATAGTATCAACAGGTTGAGAAAGGTGAGGACAGTGAGAATGGAGAAAGATGGAGATGCAAAAACAAGATTTCAAAGGTTGTGTTACACCCCAATTGTGTAATTATTTACTATTACTATGTAGGGTAAATATGAATGTAATGTGAATTCTAGAGATGAATAAATTGTGCTTGTACTTTGTTATTTGATGCGTTATATGAATGATGTCATCTCATTTAATGTTGTGTGAAAAATACTGCATATATGTGAATGGATGATTATTGAATTGATATTCTAACTTTGGAGATGTATTACATATACTGCATATTATGTGAACATTTGACTGTCGTGGGCATGTGTTAGTGGTTGCAAGTATATGTTCAATTCCTCCAAGCGTAAGGGAAGTATCACTCGGGAGAAGAACTTGGTCAAGTAACCAGTAATGTAAACTATCTGAGCTTATACACACACCACAATAGAATAATTGAGTTGAGTCATTATGTGGAAAGTTGGTAAGTCATTCTTAGTTGATGTGTCTGCATTAGTAGAGTCTTGTTTACTGTTGAGTGCATTATTGGGTGATGTTTATCTGTTTGAGCTTAAGAGTTCTTTCTTGTATTACTACGTTTGTATTGATGAGTAGGATGTACGTGGAGTATGTGTATATATATACACGTGTATGTCAATTGGATCTAACAACATGTATATGCATATATATAGATGTACCATACGTAGATGTTTATCAATACAATAGTAATTGTGAATGGCTATATGTGAATCAAATGTGTATATATATATATATATATATATGTATCGATACACACATACGATGGCAAATGGACATGCCCATTCGAATGTATCGATATATGTATACATACATATACATGTACATAGAGGCATATACTTATATACACACACACACACACACACACATATATATATATGTATACAGTCAATATATACTGATAAAACTATGTGATTACTACCTTGCTTATGCTTATTTGCATATTGAATGTATACATTCATAGTTGGCATATGATATATATATATATATATATATATATATATATATATATATATTAACAATATTATATATATATTTTCTCTTGCTTGAAATAGACTATCTTTAACAAGATAGAGGCCAATTAAATGTTACATATGATTGTACTTTCAAAGGCCGAGTTTTACTCATGCTGCCATGTATAAAGGAACACATATACTTCAAAATAGCTCGCAGCAATAAGTCAATATGTGGAGGAGACTTAGTCGATGCCATAGCTGGGAATAACTTTGACTTAGTAAACTCTTCTGACGCCTTGTCATTGGTAAATATCAAACAGCAAGTAATGAGCTTGAACAGCAAGTCGACAACTTGGTCAATTTGATAAATGAAAGGAGTCAACTCGTATGAAGCCTAAGTCGATTTAATATGTCTGACACATATTTGATATTGACTGATTCAAATAAGCAATTAACCTACCAACTATTGGAAGAGCTATTTTATCATGGCGCCACCTTATGAATCCTATCTTCTGTAGATGTTCATTGTGTGAGCAATTTGAATTATGCTTTATCAACATGTGCTGTTTTGAAATAGTCTTTCACTGCTGTCACCAAGGAGGTCGATCTGTAGTGTTGTTTGGCTGAGTATGTCCTTCTTAGTGCTCCACCTTTTAGCTGTGTGGAGTGAATGGTGTTGCATGGTGATTGCTATCAACACCCATGCCTATTCTATAGGATGGAGAGTGTATTTTCTGCTGTATAAATAGTAGATCAAACTCACTAGTTTGGGACGCATCCCATATGCTTTATGCACAGTATTTTATACATTTTTCTCTGCATTTCATAGCTGCAATATTCTGTTAATTTGAGAGAGAGCTGAAAGTATTGTGAGGGAATTATTATTTTGAGTGAAGTATATCATCAACTTGAGGGAAGAGAGTTATTGTGGCATAGCTGAAGGAATCGAGTTTGAGCTAGTTGTTGCTGTGGGAAACCGATTTGCAGTCAATTGATTGGATAAGCGAAAACAGGCATGAGGATAATTCTTTTTTATTCTTTTAGTTTTGAAAGATTGTTCTCCATGTTTGTTGTGAATTGTCTATTGTGAGTACTTGCATATAGGGAAAGTAGTATTGCTTGTAAAGGAATTTGGAAGCTTCTATTACTGTTTTATAATGTGCTTTTATGTACTCCATAATAGGAGGATTGTGTTTATCATAGGTATTACATACTAGATATGATTGAACATGAATGGCATATGTGTTACTCTTAGCTTGGTTATTGATTTAACTAGGAAAGCTAGTGTTTACTCCTAGGATTGTTTATCCATTATGGGAGGGAGCTTGTGCATTTACTTTGTTAAAGTGGATTTATTTCAAATATGTAGAAATGGTGATGGATTATCTTTGGGGTGATAGATTATCCATTGAAGGAAATACCTATGCGTAGTTTATGACGGCCTTAAGTCAAATCAGTCTTGAGTGGTGTATGTGATAGATGACCTTCACTTGGATTACCGTTTGAGAACACTTTGGCCAAAGTAGTATGACTGCCTCTGGCTCCACTGTCAGTTCACCGTGATCCAGTATTACATGTTAGTTCCAGATTGTGGTTTTACAAATTCTAGTTATGCAGGACACAGCACTATGCTCAGTTGGTTGTCGTTATCTGGTTACTCTACCAATCTCTTCATCAAAGGGAAAGGGCATCTATCGAATGACAGATGTGCGGGGGACCCCATATGAGTCTGTGGTTGGCGGAAAAACGCTTGAGTGATGCTTCTCCTCCATAGCAGGCGACAGAAGTACCAAGATTTGAAAGGAAGGATCTTGGACCGTCTATAAGCTATTTGTTCTAAAGCTCATTTGAGCTATGTATGTAAATGTATGCATTCTTGTTTTATTGCAACTTGTGAAATTATTGTAATGAAATGGAATCCTTCTTGTATCTTGTTATGGCATCTTTGTTCATATATTCTCAATAAAAAAAAAGAAAAAATTTATTGCAATGGCTTGTTACATAGTTTATTTACTCGCAAAGTGAAAACTTAGGAAATTTTTACTTCATTGAAGGGTTGGCATGTTATAGGTTGGAAGTGGATGTGGCCAAGATATCCACAGTTGAGAGGAAGCTTGATAAGCTGAAAAGAATAATGCTTGCCTTTATGGCAAGAATGGGCAGTATCAAGGTGGACCAAGAAGAATGTGATGCCAAGAAAGTGGACTTCTAAAGTGTTGAGCAAGAGGACACTCCAAACTCTAATAAATTCTTCAAAGCTAAGGCCAAAATAGACATCCAACCCCATGATGGAGAAATAAGTGCAAAGAAATTAGGACAGTAGGTGTCCCAAATGGAACTGTATTTGAGTTTGCACTGTCTCACTTAACAACAGAAAATCTCTTTCGCAAGGCTAAAAGTTGTCAGGCATTTTCGTACATCGTGTAAATTTATGCATACTCTTTGGAGATTCAAGTCACACTGGGGTTGAAGAGGGGCAATTTCAAGTTGTTGCAGATACAATTTTACCACCTTTGTCACAAAGAGGAGAGGGTAATGCAATTGCATCATTTGAAGCACACGTGCAGGCTTCCACTAGTGAATTCAGAAAAAAAAAAGCAGTTGAGCATGGAAAGGACATCATGGAATGTGATGTGATGATCAAATATGTGGGATGTTTGTCTGACCATCTACAAAGGGCAGTCCTTATGGCCAAACCTCAAAATATTGATGAGGTGTGTGCCCAAGAACACAACCTTGAATTAGACAAGAAAGAAGCCTCTACCACTTGCAACAAGGGTCATGAGCAGTAGCATCGTGGCTAGAAGAATCTAAAGGGCAAAGGCAAGAAGAGTTTCACTTCCATGGCAAGGGCAAAAAGCAAAGGTAAGAGCAAGTTACATTGTGGGCATGAAGAAGATAAATGGAATTTGCATCCCAAATTAGCACGTTCTTGATTGAATGGGAAAGATGAGAACAATATTTTGGTGAATAAGGGCAAGGATATAAGAGTGATTCAAATAAGAATTATTGCATTTCTCTAAGCTGCTGGTCCTAGTACTGGAATGGGTATGGGTTTGGGGTCAGCCCCACTGAGTATGGTTATAAATTCATGTGTGTGTGTGTGTATATATATATGTTTAAACAGTAATACTCAATATAACTATAAGTTCTAGTCAATAGAGTTGTGCTTAAATGGCAAAGCCATAAGGTTCTCAAGATGGAGACATATGTTCAAATCCCCAAAGTGACATCCATAGTTGGAATTCCAAGTGGTTTGAATAAGTGCCTTCTAAGTTGAATATGTTGAAGGGGAGGATGTCCCCCTTGTGACCTCCACTGGTGTGGGGCTAGTCTAAAAAACCCTCCTTGCTAAAAAAATAATATCAATAATTTATAATATATATATATATATATATAAAACAGTAATTCTGTTAATGCTTTTCATTTGGAAAGCCCAACAAATCTGCTCTATGGGCTAAGTAATGCAAGTTACCATCTGAAAGACCAAGATAAATAACTGGCAGGCTGCACATATAAAACTATCAGAGTCAAGAAAAATATATAAATCCCTAAACATGATTGAGAGAGATGGTCTTCGTAGACAGAAATAATTGAATACAATCCTTTTAAGATATATACAGTCCTTTATATATATTGTTTTGTTTTGTTGGAAGATATGTTAAAGTACAGGAGGAGTTTTGGTAAGTCTTTTCTTAAAGAAAATCATCTATAACTCAATCTTACACTGCAAGTCTATAATAGCATTAAAAATAAACAGTTTAGAATTCAAATGTACACGCCATGGCTAGGAATAGCTTTAACAGAAACTAATCTATAGTTCAACCTTACGATGCATATTTAGGAATAGCATTTAAGAGAAGCAGAATATCTTTTGCATTTAGCATTGCCCTTCAAAGTTCAAGCAAAGGAAAATGTATATCAAAATTAGCATTGCTGACAATGAACCAAATATGATTTTGATCATGTTATTTTGAAGGGCAGTACTCTGATTAATGGAGCACAATTATGGATGCGTGGATATTTGAAACAATGCTTTTATATATCTTTTTTAAATGGATAAAGTAGCTACGTACAACAAAAATTCTATCTATTTTCTGCCCTTTTCAACATTCTTGAATTTTTACCTGTTTTTAAACAAACTATGTACCATTGCATTTGCAACTCACATTCAGTTGTTAAAAATTGCCAACCATTAGGACCATTTGGTCTAGCTTGTCCAGTTACTCTGTAATTTACCTCTAAGCAATTCTTTGGATTGTAAAGATGATTTTTTAGGATCACTTTATACCAGCTTAACATTTCACTGTCCTATGGTGTCTATTAGGTGTATCTATACCAGTATATAGAACCATTCACAGACATAGAAATTTATACCAGCTTAACATTTCACTGTCCTATGTTGTCTATTTATCGTCTGCATTGATGGCATGCAGTTTAAAACTGATAGTCCTGCCCGGGTTCGCTCAAGGTCACCCCTGGGCACCCTGGGTACCCAATGGGTTCTTCACAGGGAACCTAGGGTGCCCAGGGAGGACCCACAGCAAACCCCAGGCTGTCTTGCCCCTGAACCGGGACCCAAACTGAACCCATAGAGGTACACTGGGGGCTTCGAAGAACCCTATGACATAAGCATTTCTTGTGCCATACTAAATAAGGGAGCTGTTTTGGTGAGTGAAGGAAATTCAAATGAAGAGAAGCTTACCAATTTATTCACGTAAAGCTTCAATCCAAAGGTAAAATGTTTGATATGTTGTTTTATTCATGCTCTCAATCGAACCTGATTTATTGAAAAGTAATTGAAGATTTATGTCTAAAAATGGTGGACCATCCCCATCCTTACTCCTTGGGTTGGTCGAAGGAAACTATAAAGTTTAAAGTCACAAAGCAAGGCAAGCTTCAATTTGGGTTTAGTTTGGGATTTGTTGAAAAATTTAACTTTGATCCATTCCCTATTGACATTTGTAGTGTGATCTTTGGGAGTACATTACTTGTTTGAGAGAGATGCTATCTACTTCCAAGCAAAGAACCAATATAGACTGGTCTTGATGGAGGAATATTTCTTTAATGCACATAAAGGTGAGTTCAAGATTGCTTTCACTAGTTCATCAAAAGGAAGAATTTTAATTAATGCAAGTTGTAGATTCTTAATCTGAGTTTGTGATTACAACTGAAGGGAATGGAATAGAGCTTTGTAAGTCCATGGAGCAAAAGGGCATCAAGTCTTGGGTGATGGCTACCTTGTGGAGCAAGGCAATAATGCACCTTAGTGGGATGAAGTGGTCTTCAACCCTTCTTCATTAATTCCAAGCTTTTGGGGACTAAAAGCCTCTTGGATGGGGCAGTGTGAACTGATAATTCAGGTCACGTGTGTAAGATTAAAGTGTATAAACTCAATGAGCACTTTTCAGATATTTTGCTGGCCAACTATTCCTAGGAAAAAGTCACTGTTCCTATTGTCCAAGTTTTTGACAAGTCACAATCTCCAAACCCAGCAAATACTCACCGAAATTCAATGTATCCATACGAAAAACTAACCGAACACAGAACAGGTCTACGTGGCATAAACACTAAAAAAGCACAGTTTTGGGCATTTCAATATTCTTGTGCAGATTGGAGTGAAAATACACAGCTTTTTTCCTTTTTAAAAATTATGAAAATGGTGTGTGCCACAAAGGTCTGTGCAGTTTCGGAGGCCTTCTTTGGGGCTTGGCAGTGGGGGCTCCACCCCTCAACCCCTGTACTGCAATAAGGAGCATGCCAAGGACACTGCTCCTAGACCCCAGTGAGAGGTGCTACCCCTCAAGCCCATTGGGGGCATTGACCCCAAATCCCCAGCAAACTCATTTGATGCATTTTGTAGCTGTATCTTGCATTAAAGTTATGTTTTTTTTCAAGAATTTAAGTATTTTTTAAGTTTTTGAGCTTTGTTGAGTTAGAAATTATTAGTCTATCAAGTCCAAGTTTGCAAACTATGTGTAAGACCAACAAAGTCTTGGTGTCACTCGCTCATTGGGGTGTAGTCAAGACACCTAACACGGGAAACCATCATCAAACCATTAGTATCAAGAGAATTTGGATAGGATTGGTGTAGGACAATGATGGAATGGGACATCTTTGGAATGCATCCATTCAAAGTTTTAGACCCAAAAACCATGGTTGCTGGGAGACGCGTCTCTTGCCCCTAGAGACGCATCTCGAAGACTGGTACACGTCTCCAATACCGGAGACGTACCCATAGACGCCTTCCTTTACAAGAAACACGTGTAAAAGTCTTCCCGAGTCTCCCAAAGTCTCCCGTGGTGAAAATGGCATCTCCCATGAAAAAAAAACCTAAAAACATTAGAACTTAAAAAAATAAAGGCTGCACTATGAAGTATGAACTCTTTGACACAATGACATTTGTGTATTTACACTTTAAAGTTAATGTTCATCATTAAATTACTGCTCTTGTTTTGAAAGTTCAATGACATGATATTTTTTATAAATTATTAATTTATTAATGTTTATTTATATGAAAGAAAGATGGTGTCTCCGAGTACTCCGGTCTCCTATTTTCAAAAAAAGCCATACTGGTACTAGTACCAGTCTCCTGGCAACTATGCCAAAAACCATTAAAAAAGACAGTAATGATGAGTTCGCCAATTGTGGAAGTGGCAAACAAATATTCACCACAAACAAACAACTTGTCATAAAGCGTAAATGATTTACTAATAAAGCAGCGAACACAGCTTTGTGCAGGCAATGGATGAGCAATCAGATCACTAAATGTTTTATTTTCATTTCTAATGGTTGGTTTCCCATCTTCTCACTTTGGAGAAGCTAAGGGGAGGTATCAACTACCTTCTCCGTGCTTGCAAACAAGAGACTTGTATTGGGTGGTGTGTAGAGCCATCATTGAGGTTAACAAGTGTTCACAAGTCTGTTCTGTAACAAGAGAGTGAGAATTTGGGTAGTTCAAAGCTCTTGAATTGAGTTGGAGCTTGTTGACATCAAGTTGCCCTTTTGTAAAGTCATTGTACTTCCTTCTTACATAATGGAACACGGAGTATTTGCTTTCAAATGGAGTTTTTCACCCAAAGTGGGTTTTCTCGAAATTTTGTGTTGTTTCAGATTATGAGCATGTTTGTTGTGTTTATTTCTGTGTTTGTGGTGGTTAGCTCTCTGTTATGCTATGTTATCCATGCCTATTGATAGTTGTAAACCATTTTATAAGGTAGAGATAGTTGTCAAAATGTGCTATGAGGTCTTAGCATTGTAATCCATTCAATGATGATTGCATGTGTAGCATAGCCACCCCAATTATGTGCATAGGATCATGTCCGTGAGCATTTCGAAACATTTCCAAAATGATTTGCAATTTTGGGGACATCCTCAACCTTGTGGGGTTACCATTGAGGATGGCAAGCTGTCCCTCAACTATTACAAGTACATCCTGCCATCTTTAAGGTGTCCCACCATACCATTTAAAAAATACACACAAAAAAGAGTTTAAAAGAAGAAGGCGTCACAGAGTACCCTTTCACCCTCTCAAACCCTTAACTAAGACATATTTTGCATTTGAAAGAGAAGGAAACAAATAACAGCAATCTGTTAGAGAAAAGAGGCACTCAAGGAGGAGATTGTGAAGCCATTAGGAGCAATCAAGGGGTACATGTCACAGGTTTTTATGATAAGGTTTTGTTTAAGTATTTTTTTTTGTTTTCTAATGAAATCTAACTTCTAACGTAACTGAGGATGTGGTGAATTCTACTAAGAGTTTCATGATATATATTTCTAATAAAAGGCTTTTGATATTTATGTGTTCAATTTGCACATGTATATGGTGGCTGCACTCATTATATTCACTGTTACTAGTTGTGTTCCTACTAGTCAAGCAAGATTGGTTTAATTTGATTCTCCTCTTCAACTGGATTGCATGTGGCATCTGCATAAAACAGGCTCATTCCTTTTCTCTGTCAACCCTTTGAACTTTTTTCTTTATTTTAAATTGGTTAGGTTCAGAAGTGGATCTGATTAGACCAGATCTTAGAGAATACTTTTTAGTTGTGATATATGTAGAAAAGCTTAATTATATGACTACATGTTGATCTTTTTTCTAGCATACAAGATCTATGACATTTTAACAATGAAACATATTGGAAACAATTTGTATAAATTATAGTTGTGATTTGTTAGCTAAACTTGAATTTCTCATCATGATTTCAACCCATGGACCCTTGATTGAAGTAGCATTTACATCAGCCTCTAGGTTATCTTGCATGACCAGGACCTAGTAATATAGACCCTGGGGAGATTTTATCTCCTTTCAAGAGAGATAGGGCAGATTCCTGCCCTATCTGAGTTCGTGTGTCAAACAACCCACCAACATGTCCCTTCTATTTAAAAGCTATGCCAAAACCAACTTCAATCCCAAAAAAAAACTTTTCCCAAATTGTGACTATACAAGACATAAATAAACCAAAAAACTATGGTGGCTCAAGACACTACTTATACCACATTATAATACAAGTTTCAAGGGGAGTTACACTAAGGTTAATGCACATTTCTTGCATAGAGGTTGTTCTTAGTCTTGCACTTGACTAGAGCTCTGAAATGAATAGATTACACCATTTAATAGAGAGCCTTCAGCATTTGATGAGATATCCACCCTCTCTCTTTCTTGTGGTTTATCAGCTACTAGGATTGTAGGTGGTGGTCATTGGAGCCAGCCTATGGATGCAATAGACAGGTCCAAGAGAAAAAGAAAGACTTTTGTACATGTTTATGATATAAAGAAGAGGTTATCCAAGGAGAAGACCAATGATGCCATTAGCAAATTAAATTTTGCCAATAGCATCCCATTCGATGTTGCCCAATCTCATTATTGGGAGGCATTCAAAAATGCAACATCTGCAAGTGCCTTATATGCATCTAAGAGAACATATGCTTGGGACTTCTCTTCTAGAAAGCATGTATATGAAGGTCAATTTGATAATTGAAAAGCTGAGGGAGACATGAATGAGAACAAGGTACTCAATCATCATAGACGGGTGGACAAATACTAGACACTAACTGCTCATCAATGTCATTGATACATGCCAAGCTGGTCCCTATTTTCTTAGGGCTATTGATTTTTCAAGAAAATGAAAGGATGCTAATTTTCAATTCAATATTTTGAAGAATGTCAGGACAAGATTGGGGAGAAGAATGCTGTACATGTGATATCTTTTTTGCACTTATTTATTCTCTAAAGTTTGTTGATAGCCTAATAATATTTATTAGTTGCTGCCAATGATCGGGTATGCTAATACATCAATTGAATGCAATTATATGTGAACTTTTATCCAATCAACAAGTAAAATTAAACAAAGTTGGCCAACAACACTAATTTTTATTTAATTTTTTTCTCCAATAATTTCAAATGAGTCATTTATCTATCTTGATATTGGTTGTTTCCGTGAACAGTCAGTGCATGGATGAAATTACTTTTTATTTTTTTGGTTAAGGTGGAGATTCAACTCTATTAATAAGATTTATCGATTTTTCAACTTTATAAAAAAAAAATTGCATTTTAAGGTGGAGATTCAACTTTATTAATAATCCTTATAAATGTGTGTCCCTTGAGCTCGCAGTAACAAGTAAGCCAAACTCTTAAATCAACCCAATCTAGAGATTTCCAATAGACCATGCAAGCCAAATATTGGTGTTAATGGTGGTACACGTTAGCGTCACACATATCATTTCATGATTCTCATTAAATAATTTTTGTCATGTGAAATGGAAATCTACTTTCTACTCGAGAGAGAGGAGGACCCTATGACTACACTGAAACAAAAAGTGGCAAAATTTCCATTATTTTTCATTTTTGACAAGGAGTTAACTAGTTTAGGACCTTGCTTGTTCAATTGCAGGAAACTTAAATTACACATTTTGGAAACTTCACTTCTGTATTTGGATTTCCAATGTGATTTTGACTCATAGGTGTCTGTGATATGAACTCCCTCTACTGTTACTGGTGATTTCCTTGTAGGTTTCGTTGAACATGGATGTTTTATTGTGCTTTGAGTGATTTACATGGTTGATTTTGCAGGTTTTCTTGAACAGGGTCATTCTAAGGTGCTTTGAGCATTTTCTATGTTTGATCACTTTGGGGGTTTAATTGAACATGACCATTAGGTGGTGTTTTCATTGATTTCTTGAATAGGTTTCATTAAGTAGGTGTCTTGAGTGATTTCCATTGTTGATTTTCTTTTGGGTGTGTTTAATCATGATTATTTTGGATCAATTTTTATTTTCCATGGCTGTGCCAATTTCTATGACTATGACCTACAAGATTTTTGTGGGCTAATTTCTTATTTGCATGCCACAAAATTAGTTGATGCAAAGCCCCCTATTGCTCATTTTTGTTTACCAAAATAATTAGTGTAATTTTTCAGAAAAGCGGCAGAGGTTCTGCATCTATTCCCCACTATTATGCGTTGCAGTAGTGTTGATGTGATTTTCGTGACCACACCAACACAGAATAAAGTTGCCAACAGCGACTCTATCCTCTCTTGAACAAAATCTCCTACATGCTAAGATTGCTAGAAAGATCATGCATTCAACTCCAAGGTTCCTTCATGCAGTGGAAGTCTCAGTTGGCTCGATATGATTTTGCTGGTATTTCAAGGGGACTTATCCAATTGTTCGGCAGTAGGCAGCAGACAGCAAATTAAGGGCTTTCGTGTAGTTCGAATGATTTGTCGGGTAAGTGCAAATTTCCTAATACTAACCAGAAATGTACTGAATTTAAAATGGTTGTAGGGATGAGAAGGTTCTAATCTACTCTAAGGCGTGGGACATGGCGATCAATTCTCGCAGACTTCAACCAGGCTCCGCTTTGCCTCACTTCGGACAGCTTCCACAGAATTGGTGCAATCTTCAGAGGAGTAGCTCAAGGTGTTCAAATCACAACTTAGCATGAAAATACCATCACAACGACGCATATAAACATACAAATCATGATCGAAGTTAAGTACACGATATTCCAGTTGACCACATAAGGCAAACCCACTGTCAGCGAGCCCGCTAGTGGTATGGATGAGCGAAGTTTTGTTCAATTCGAGCACCACATTCCACAATTACTAAGTACTTGCATGAAATGAAATCTACTTTACTTTAAGCTACTTCAAGATTCTACGTCAATTGGAAGGACGAAGAAGCCTCGCTAGCTATTCATAACAAAGAAGAGATCACCATCAATGAAAACTCTTTTATTATGAAAGTGTTCACAACAACTTCTTACAAAGTATTCAAAGGGAAGACTTTCCTTCCTTTTCGATCTAAGCTAAACTATCAAACTATGCTACCTTCTATTCTATCAATCTCTCTCTATTCCTTCTCTGCTATTGGAATTTCTAATGAGGTACAAATGAGGGGGAATGCCCCTTTATATAGCTGGCCAAGTCCAGTGGACGGCTCAGATTACAATCAGATGGATGGCCCAGATCGTGCCACCTCAACCTTAAACAAGATTCGCCCTAAAAACTGCCACAAAGATGAGTGGGGCAATAAATGAGCAATTAATGTCCACCATCCTCTAGAAGATTCTTGTCCGGAAACACGTTCGCATGATTCCTGTTCCTCTTCTCGACTGCAAACTGGATAAGTCTGGTCGCCACTGCTTCAACTCCTTGAATGGATATGGCGGGCACGTTCTCGATCTAACTTCAAGCCTGCAACCTCTTTCTCCTGCTCGACGATGATTTTCCTCCTTGATGTTGTTCTTCAACTTTGAAGTACTTGATGGTGACCATTAACGCTTGGGTTTCCATCTTTCCCTCCATCCTGAGCTTTGAAACATTTCTTCTTTGCCACTTGAGTTGGGCACATACTAGGTCTCAACACTTAGCCATTTCTTCCAAGTATTCACTTCATCTCCCCAAGTCATCATGCCTTGGCCTTGGTGTTCACCCTGCAAAACAAGCAAGGAGAAGAGCATCAGAACACTTCATAATATAAATTCACTTCACTCACCTGATTCTCATGCTTTGACTCCCAAGGCCTGAGTGATCTCCTGATCTGATAGGGTTCATCATTTTTCTCTAGCCAACTTTGCTTTCTTCATGCCTTAGAATATTTCCACATTATCATTCATCCCCCCTCAGGGCACATTCGGGGACTTGAGCTTCCGCTTTCAATCTATAGAGAATTTCACCTATCTTATACCCCTTGGGCGTACTCTACTTCTTGTGAACCTCGAAGTTGTGCCTTAGAAACTTTTATCCAACTTGATGACGCATCTTGAAGGGTGTTGTTTGATTTATCTCTTCCTTAGAAAATTTTCCAACCAACATGATACCCCTTCTTTGCCTTAGCCAACTTTCCAGTCCATCTGCCTTAGAAATAATTTATTTCCCTTAGGAAATTTCATCAACCAGGCACCCGAGTAAAATCTCCATCCTAAAGTCCTTGGCGAGGCGTGAAAAGTTTCAAAATCATCTCCTCGATGAAGATACTCAATATTCAGAAGAAAATTCCTCCCCGAAAATGCAAAATTCATGTATATACAGACGAAGGGGGACATTTAATTTTTGAATTTTAACCTTAGAAAAAAAAATAATTTGCCACCAAATTTATTTTTATTCATCTCTAGGCATATTTTCCTTGCTCTGCCTTGACGATCTTCTTCAACCTCATGAAGCTGGCGCATTTTGATGTATCAACTGCCAATTCATCCATGCCTTAGTGAATTTCATCACCTTCTCAAACTTGGGCGTATTTTCCTCTAGAGGTGAAATTTTATGCCTTAGAAAAATTTTATTATCACATCACTAGCATGGGCACATATAGGGGCTTCCACTTTCAATTTCCAATACTTAGAACATTTTCCAACTCCGTCCACAAGTCAAGGCGCATATGGGGTGTCATACTTCAAGTTTAAATGCCTTAGAAACTTTCAAGGCCTTCTCTTCTTCTTGGGCGTATATGACCCTTCAAGCTTTCAATTTCAATGCCTTAGAAAATTTCAAGGCTTCCTCCTTCAAGCTAAGGCGCATATGAGACCTTGAGCTTCCAATTTTCAATACTTAGAAAAATTTTATGGGGCTTCTCTTCTAGCTGGGCGCATATGGAGTAGGGAGCTCCAAATTTCAATTACTTAGAATATTTTCTCCATGTTCTTTATGCAAGTTTAGGCACATTTGGCATGGGTAGCTTCTAATCTTGATGCCTTAGACAAATTTTTATCCTCCAGCTTGTTCTTGGGCGCATATAAGGTATCAAGCTTCAAATTTAAATGCCTTAGAAACTTCTCAAGTCTCTTCCAACCTTCCAAGGCGCATATTCATGGGTGAGCTTCAAATTTTCAACACTTAGTAAAATTTCTTGGTGCTATCATGCAAGTTGGGCGCATTTTACTAGTGGAGCTTCCATTTTGCATACTTAGAAACTTTTCCATGCCCCTTCACAAGCTTGGGCGCATTTTGATGGGTCTAGAGGAACTTTTAATAGATAGAATATTTTCTCATCCCCATCTTCTAGCTTGGGCGCATTTGAGGGGTGTAGGTGGAAGTTTGTGCCTTAGAAACTTTTTCACTTCACCTTCTTGGAACTAGGGCGCATTTTGGGGTATGAGCAGGAATAACTCATGCCTTAGAAAATTTTTCATGGCTTCTACCAACTTGAGGGCGCATTTTGGGGTAGGAGCAGGAATTTCAACATTTGAAACTTTTTCATCCTCCTGCCAGTCTCTTCTTGGGCGCATTTGACAGGGGGTGAAGGAATTTTCTTAGACTTAGGCATTTTTCTGGCTTGCTCGCTCCTGTTTTACTATATTTAGTAAGTTTCTGGTTTTCACCCTTCTGAAGCTTGGATTGATTTGAAATTTTAAGCACAGGATCCTCATGACCTAATTAAGTTGTTCACACTGCCATCTCATGCTGACTTGCTATTTATAGCATGTTTCTGAAGGTGTTTTACTATTTATAGTAACTGCTCAGTTTCATGACTTCCCCAACTCCGTTTGACTTGAAATTTGAATGACGTGACCCTCATGAGATGACTTGCCTATTCACACTGGTGCCCGCTACTGACTTACTATTTTGTTGTACCCAAACCAAATTTTTTGCTTCATCAAGGCATTTTGCATTTTAAAGTCTAAATCTTGCTAATTGTTGTAAAACACAGTTTTGGGCAATATCAAGCATGGAGTTGTTGTCAATAGTTTGTCAGTCAAAGTCAGTTTTATTGACAGAACCTGAAGCAGAGACTCAGAATGGAGCTTTTCACGATAGAGCAGCATCTCAGGACGGCGTTTCTCGTTACACATGATGATTTCAGTGATCGAAACGGTGTTTTCAATGGTCAAATCATGGAGATTTCTTAGAGGAAAAGCCCAAAAGCGCAAGTATAGCCTAGGGGCGCCCAGTTTTTTGAAGGTCAAGATCTTGTCTGAAATGTTCAAGCATCCAGTCAATCTCTTCAGAATTAATCTGGTTATCCGTCGAGCTATCCAGCAAAGCATTCTGAGACCCACAGCTCCGGCAAATCACGACAGAAGTTAAAATCCCTAAATTTTAGGATGTGAGAAATTTGTCATTTTCAGGCAAAAGCGCGCCTCTAGCTAGAGGGCGCCCATCTTGAAGCAGGGGTAAATCTTGTCAGTTTCGATGCCGAATGCAGTCAATTTGTTCACAACTAGTCTGCTTATCCGACGAGTTATCAAGCGAAGTCATCCGACTCTCAGAGTTCAGGCGGCAATCGTCCAAAGATCAGCTTAAAATGGAGTTTTCACGTTTCTGAGCTTCTCCGTTTATGCCCAGTGCAAGTACAGGCCAGGGGCGCTGGCTTAAAGGACCCTCTAGATGGCAAAATTTGCAGACAGAGTCTTCACGACATCAGTAATACTCTAGTCCAGCTCCACGACACACCATTCAACTTGTCGATCCGACGTTCCAGGTGGTCGTGACAGAGATTCTACCAAGCACGTAATTTTACGGGCGAACCAACAAATGATTTTCAGTGTATTTCTGCAGTCTTGAGGCGACTAGTCTTTAGGCTTGTCAGATGAGCCCGTTCGCATTCGAAGTCTTCACGACTATTGAGCGTAATCAATTTATGTTTCCAACGAGCATAGCCGTCAGCCTTCGGCATTTGGCAGTTGCTCGTGCGTGCGAGGTCTTTAGTGTAATATTGCAAAGTGAGGACGTCCGAAAAATGGCCAAGTCTGGGAGCGGTAATCTTAAATAAAATACGCACTGGAGTTTTTGAGGTCTTAGAAGCAGTTTTCTTGCCTCGACATCTCCAGTGACTTCTCTTGTGGGCCCTTCTGGCTGTCCGTTAAAACAGATAGTGCTCGAATCGGGTCATCCTAGCTCCAGATAACAGAGGTCAAAATAGGGTACTTGGATGAAAGTCTGACTTTCGCCAAAATGGCAAAAGTGCAACTATGAGCCAGGGGCGCTTTAAGTTTTGAGGCCCTTAACACAGCTTTCAGTTGTCGTGCATACAGTCGTTAGATGCAGAATGTCTTCAGGCATGTAGTGAGCTTCGTCTCATGTCAGCAGGGTTCACCATTCACCGTCGGCAGCCGTTTGAAGTGTCAGATGGCAGTTTAGGAAAATGGCTAAGTCTGGAACCCGTAAAGCAATTTAATCGTAATTAATTTTTCAAGGGTTAAACGATGGATTTTGCAAAGAGTGTCTCCCAAACAGACATTTCTTCCTTGTTCAGGCTTTCCGGCGAATTCCTTCCGTGACGCTCTCAAAGATCACCCGCCATCCGGAATCGCTGTCGGTTACCAAAAGACTTTGTCAGCCGCCTATAAAATAGGAAGTTAATAAAAAGTGCAATATCTTGAGCAAATGGACGCCTATATGCTCAAAAGATGACTTTTCGGAATCGGTGAAGTCCAACGGTGAAGCCTAAAGCTTCATTCAATTGTCAACTGAAGTTTCAAATATTTTGCATATTTTAGCATTGAGTGGCGATTTCTATTTTTGGCGCCTTTGCTATTTGCATGATAAATATTTTATTATTTATTTTAATCCAAACTTCCAGTCAGTGGCAGTTCAACTGAAATGGGCCAATCAGAGATCTTCTATTCTTGTCAGGGTTTTGAAGTATTGCAGTTGCTCAATTGGTGCGAATTTCATCTTCTTTAAGCATGGCGCGATCATTTGTAATTCACAGAGCTTTCAATAGAAATTCGTATTTCTCAAGAGAAAATCCAATCTTAAGAGAAGTTCGTATTTTTCAAAGAGAGATTCATATCTTCAAAGGGAAATCGAATTTTATATATTTTCAAAGCAAATTTAAAGCAAAATTCGTTTTTCTTCAAGGCAAAG
Organism: Sequoia sempervirens; assembly: GCA_007258455.2. NCBI lineage: Eukaryota > Viridiplantae > Streptophyta > Pinopsida > Cupressales > Cupressaceae > Sequoia > Sequoia sempervirens. The sequence continues at coordinate 267,988,023 of VDFB02047230.1, forward strand.
GCGTATTTTCAAGCAAAATACGTTTTTCTTCATTCAAAAGGCGTATTTTCAAGGGAGATTCATATTTCTCAAGCAAAGGCAAATTTTTGATCTATTTCCAAAGGCGATTTCTCCAATCACATTCTTTTGCAGGTTAAAGTTCACAGTTCTCAGCAATTCAAAGGAATTTAAGGGCGATTTTCATTGAAGAAGAGCATACAAAAAACGTCTTTTTCCTCCTTGATTCTCAAATTTCCACCGTGATGTTCCTCGAATTGGCAAATTCGATGTCTGATCCGATCATTTTCATATAGCTTCCTCGAATTAAAATCGTGACAGCTTGATTTTTCGTGAGAATTTTTAACTCCGAGCATCACTGAAAGCCTTTACTCTTTCAACTCAAAAGTCTTTGCATGGTCGGTGCAGAAGTTGGGATTTTCGTGATTTCTAACATTCGGGTTGTCTTAGAATCTTCTTCTCGACAAAACCCATATCTCAGATTTCTCATTTAAAAATAACTCTTCGAAAGGCTATTTTTAGCCTCAGCAGGCTATTTTTAGTTTTCCAGAAAAGTTGTCAGAATATAGCCGTGTTCACAGTCAACAGGCGAGTTTTTCAGAGTACAGTACACACAGACTCAATTCAAGACCAAATCGGTCTTAATTCATGATTTCGTTAGAAAAGCTAAGACCGATTTGTATCGAGCTGTAGAGGAGATGTTGGAGCCGCCAAAGATGCCAGTTAGTGAAATGCTAGTTTGAGTGTGCAAAGATTGCCAAGATTGTTCAAGTTGCTGACATTCAGATGCTGATGTAGTTGACAGCCTCGTTGAGGAGTTGATTGTTCGAGATCACGGGCAGTAAACTTCAGTTCCTACCTCTCAGGATAGACATTACACACACGAGTTAAACTTGTTGTTACCCTTTCAAGTTAACTCGATGTTGTCATCACATGCATATCTATTCTGAGATTCGCCTTTCATACTTGGAGTTTCTTTTAGGGTTTTTCGTTAACTGATGGTAGTCTTCCAGTTAACTCGCTTTCAATAAGGACGTGCATGCTCGCACAATTGTCCATTTTTAGATTAGATGTTTCGATTAACTGATGGTAGTTTCCCAGTTGACTGTATAGTTTACTTAATTAGGGTTTGGCGCACGATTTGCATGCATTGCAATAACTGTAGATGACACAAGGTGATTTTAGGGTTCCCTACACCTTGATGTATATAAATAAGAGCTTTTGCTCATTTGTAAATAACTTTTGCTGGAGAGAGAAATATATGTCATGCCTACCTTGCCCTCAATATTGCTCTTTGGTATTTGTTCATGTGTCTTCGCTATTACGATTAATTGTTATGCCACATAGGGTTTCAAGAGATTGTAATGGTGAATTCTTTCTGTTTTGTGCATATTTACCATTGAGGTCAATTGTTATGCCACATAGGGTTTCAAGAGATTGAGATGATAAATCTGCTTTATGTAAATTTACCATTGTGGTCAATCGTTATGCCACATAGGGTTTCGAGAAATTGCAGTGATAAATCTGTTTTGTGAATCTTTATCAATATAATCAAAGGTTATGCCACATAGGGTTTCATGAGATTGTGATGATAAAGGCTGTTTTGTGAAGACTTTGCTATTTCAATCAAGTGTTATGCCACACAGGGTTCCATAAGATTGCCATAGTAAATCCTTAAATCTGTTTTGTGCCCAATAAACTTGTCTAGATTGAGCTGATAGTTGCGCCACCTTGCCTTCAAGTAGAGAATCTAAACTCGTTTATCGTCCGATAGTCAAACCCTGCTCCATTTCCTCATGCTCTGTTTTCTTGAGGAAACTGGATAAGATTTAAAGTAGTTAGCTTAGTTGTAGTTAATGATCTGCGAAACCAGAAAATCCTTAGCTGCAACGTTTTTGGTTTTCTTAACCTTGTGCCTCTTTCAGCTGAGACAAAAAGATAGACCAGATTATTTTCTTTCCATATCTCCAAAGACAAACAGGGAGCTTCCTCCCACTTGAAGAGCACTCATTGCGTAGTGTATATAGTCTGCATAAACTTACCCGTAGGTGTTAGATTTACGCCAAATCAGTGGCCCAAACCAAATTTTTTGCTTCATCAAGGCATTTTGCATTAAAAGGTCTAAATCTTGCTAAAATGATGTAAAATACAGTTTTGGGCAATATCAAGCATAGAGTTTTTATCAATATTTTGTCAGTTAAAATCAGTTTTATTGATCAGAACCTGAAGTAGAGACTCAAAATAGAACTTTTCACGATGGAGGAACATCTCACAATGGTATTTCACGTTGCATACGGTCATTCCAGTGATCGAGACGGAGTTTTCAGTGGTTAAATTATGAAGATTTCTCAGAGGAAAAGCAAGAAAGCGCAACTATAGCCCAAGGGCGCCCAGCTTGTTGAAGGTCAAGATCTTGTTGAAAGTGTTCAAGAATACAGTCAATCTCTTCAGAATCAATCTAGCTATCCGATGAGCTATCCAGCGAAGCTTTCCGAGATCCGTAGCTCTGGCAAACAGCGTCAAAAGTAGAAATTCCCAAAGTTCCAGATACGGGAAATTTGTCTTTTTTAGTGAAAAGCGCGCCTCTAGCCTGAAGGCGCCCATCTTAAAGAAGGGGTAAATCTTGGCATTTTCAATAGTGGATACAGTTAATTTGTTCACGACTAGTCTGCTCGTCCAACGAGATATCAAACGCAGACATCCGAGTCCCAGAACTCCGGCAGCCGTCGTCTGAAGATCAGCTTATAATGGAGTTTTCACGTTTCTGAGCTTCTCCATTTGGTTCCCAATGCAACTACAGCTCAGGGGCGCTGGTTAAAAGGATCCTTAAGATGCAAGAATTTGCAGACGAAGTCTTCCTAACATCAGTACTACTCTAGCCCAGCTCCGCGATGCACCATCGTGCTTGTCGATCCGACATTCCGGGTGATCGTGGCAGAGGTTCTACAAAGCACGTAATTTCACGGGCGGATCAACATAAAGTTTGCAGTGAATTTCTACAGTCCAGAGGCACCTAGCCTTTAGGCCTGTTAGATGAGGTTGTTCGCGTTCGAAGTCTTCACGGCTTTCGAGCATAATTACTTTATCTATTCAACGAGCCTAGCCGTCAACCTTCGGGATTTGGCAAACGCTCGTACGTGCGAGGTCTTTGGCGAAATGCTGAAAAGAGAAGACATCTGGAAAATGGCCAAGTCTAGAGCGGATATTTTGAATAAAATACGCACTGGTGTTTTTGAGGTCTTAGAAGCAGTTTTCTTGCTTCGTCACCTCTAAAGACTTCTCTTGTGGGCCCTTCTGGCTGTCCGTTAAAACAGATAGTGCCCGGACCCGTCATTCCGCAAATTATACATTTAGGTTAAAGGGGCATCCGTTGAAAGTTCAACTTTCGCGAAATGGTATCGCGGTAATTGAGAGTCAGGCGCTTATTTTTTAGCCCTTAACACAATTTTCGATGTCGCATACATATCCGCTGGATGCGTAACGCCTCCAATCATGTGTGCAGCGAGTTTATCGTCGCCAGGTTCACCGCTTGTCACGCAGTACCGCTTAGCGTCGTGATGGCGCTTTAGGAAAATGGAAGTCCTGAACCCGTAAATGAATTTAATCAAGGGCTGCCAATTTTTTTGAGGTGTTAAATGATGGATTTTAAATATGACTCCTACAGACATTTCTTCTTTGCTCAAGAAGTCAGATTCAATTCATCGCCTCGGTCTCAGATTCTCCAAATACTCAAAAATCGTGTTGTATACATACTGGATTTTGTCAGTCACTATATAAAATAGGAAGTTAATAAAAAGTGGAATATCTTGAGCAAATGGACGCCTATGAGCTCAAAAGATGACTTTTCGGAATCGGTGAAGTCTAACGGTGAATCTCAAAGCTTCATTCGAATTGTCAACTGAAGTTCAAAATATTTAATATTTATTTTGCAATTTTAGCATTAAGTGGCGATTTTCTATTTTTGGCACCTTTGCTATTGCATGATGAATATTAATTTATTATTATTTATTTCCAAACTCAGTGTCAGTATCAGTGTGACTGAAAGGGGTCCAATCAGAAGCCTTCTATTTTCAGCTGGGGTTTTTGATCTTGCAGTTCATAAGATGGTGCGAATTTTCTTTATTATTCACCAAGCTTCAAGAGAAATTCGTATTTTTAAAAGAGAAATCCATATTTTCAAACAAAATTCGTTTTTCTTCAAGGCAAAGGCGTGTTTTTCAAGAAAATTCATATTTCTTCAAAGCAAAGACGTATCTTCAAGGCAAATTCGTAATTCTTAAGTAAAGGTGAATTTTAGCAAGCAAAGGCAAATTCTTCATCTATTTGCAAAGGCGATTTCTCCAATCACATTCTTTTGCAGGTTAAAGGTTCACTTTTTCAGCAATTTGAAGAATTCAAGGGCGATTTTCATTGAAGAAGAGCATAACAAAAACCGTCTTTTTCCTCCTTGTTTCTCAAAATTCTCTCAGTATACAATTTGCATGTTCCTGAAATTGGCGAATTTGACAAGTCTCAACATCTGGATCATTTTCATATAGCTTCCTCGAATTAAAATCATGCGTTTGATTTTTCAGGAATTTTTAACTTCAGAACATTCGTTATTGAGTTTCTAATTTTCTCAACTGAAAATTCTTTGTACGGCCGAGTAGAAGCTCATATTTCGCATTTCTAATGTTCGCTGTCTTAACTTTTTCCATGTCCCATATCTCGATTTTCATCAAAATAACTCTTCAAACAGTTATTTTTAGCTTTCCAAATCTTGTCGCATAGCTGTTCATAGCCAACAAAGTAGCTAAAGATATGATAATGGTCATCACTTCAACATGAGCCAAAGCACAACAAAGGAAATGCTAGTTTGAGTATGCAAAGATTGCCATTGCTCAAGTTGGGTTTACATTCGTGATGTTGATACAGCTAACAATCCTCAAGTGGAGGGATTGTTGCCTGAGATCACGACTCAAAGAGATTCTGCTCACTGCAGATAGATATTATACATAGAGTTAAAATTTCTGGCACACTTCAAGCACTGCCTACATGCATATTCCACTTGATTAGCTTACACACTTTGGAGTTTCATTTAGGGTTTTACGCACCGATGGTAGTCTTCCAGCGCACTCGGCTTTCATTAAGGACGTGTATGCTCGTGACAATTCTGTCCATTTTATCAGTGCTGATTAACTCTGATGGTAGTTTTCCAGCTTAATCAGATAGTTTATTTTATTAGGCTTGCAACAAATCTTGCATGCATTGCAAGATCTGAGGAGATCAAGCATTTTAGCCCCACACCTTGATGTATATAAATAAGAGCTTTTGTCATTTGTAAATGAGATTTTGCACTGGTAGAAAATATATACAGTCATTTGCCTCATTATTGCTCTTTTGTATCTGTTCATGTTTACTATTATGATGAATTGTTAGTGCCATAGGGTTTCACAAATTATAATGGTGAATTCTTTCTGTTTTGTGCATCTTTACCAATATGATCAATTGTTATGCCACATAGGGTTTCATGCGATTGTAATGATAAATTTGTTTTGTGAGTCTTTACTATTATGATCAATTGTTATGCCACATAGGGTTTCATGCGATTGTCATGGTAAATTCTTCCCATAGTTTAGATAAATCTGTTTTGTGCCTAATAAACTTGTTCAGATTGAGATGATAGTTGTGCCACCTTGCCTTCAAGTAGAGAATCTGCACTTGGTTATCGTGTGTTGTCGTGGACAATAAACTAATTCGGATTGAGATAATAGATGCGCCACCTTGCCTTCAAGTAGAGAATCCGTATCCCGTTTATCGTGTGATGTTGTTACCAATAAACTTGTCTAGATTGAGCTGATAGATGCCCCACCTTGCCTTCAAGTTGAGAATCTATACACGTTTATCGTCTAATAGTCAAACCTTGCTCCATTTCCTCATGCTCTGCTTTCTTGAGGAAATTGGATAGATTTGAAGTAGATAGCTTAGCCAGAAGTACGATCCGCGAAACCAAAACTTAGCCGCAACGCTCTTGGGCTTTAACTCAGCCCTTCCAAATTGAGAACAAAAGATAGGACTTAGATTACTTTTCTTTTCCATGCATTCCAGCACTACGAGGGAGCTTCCCCTCCTAATTTGAAGAGCACTCATTACGCAGTGTGCATAGCTGTCCGTACAAACCTGCACTCCAGAGGTGTTAGTTTTGACGTCAACAGTGTTGAAAACCCAAGCACCCTTAGCTAATAGGGGCGCCTAGCATCCCATGCCTTAGCCAAATTTCAATGATTTTCATCTTTCTTTCATCCTTGATCTTCGCCTTTTCCAACTACGTCTTTTGATCACTGATCATGATTGCAGACCCCAAAAGTGACCAACAAAAGTTGAATTGGAAAGAAGGCATGCTGGGGTCGACAATATTCTAAGTGTTGAAAACCCAAGCGCCCCTAGCTGACAGGGGCACCTAGCATCCCATGCCTTAGCCAAATTTCAATGATTTTCATCTTTCTTTCATCCCTGATCTTTGCCTTTGCCAACTACATCTTTTGATCACTGATTTCCGCAAGACGACGGACACCTGCATCTGGATGCTGAGCATACTAACCTGCTTGAACCTTAGTGATATGTTTTCCAGCTTTTCTCAGCCTCTAATGTTGGTTTTATCCTTTTCTCCTAGCGACTAAAGGTTACTGACAGGCAAGATTCACCATTGTCGAGCAACAAATGACAGAAGCCAAAAAATGACTAAGGCACCAAATGCTAGGCACCCTGATTGGACAGGAGCACCTAGACATCCCAAAGAGATTTTTTATAAATTTCACCATTTTCAGATTCGCCTCCGTTTCGCGTGAACTCCACCTTTTCTCGATCATTGACAGTTTTACATTGTCTACACAACATTTGAGACTTTGAATCTGATACCTAGTAGCAAATAATCTTCCATTGATGACCTTGGAGCTCGTACTTTTCCTTCTGAAAAAGCAGAATTAACCCACCAGAGAAATCTTGACCTTTTGAGAATTCTGACTGGATGTAATGTCCCTGGCAAAATATGACTTTGTTTTCACAAGAAACCCAGAAAACCCTGAAACAAGTCTATTTTTAAAAACTTTCTATTCTTAGAAACTTTGACTTTTGAGGAAAATTTTTACAAAATGCCTTAGTGAAGCAAAGTTTTTGATTGGGCACAACGGGATTGAAAGGAAAATGCAAGATAAGAAACATTGCAGAAACTGCAAAAGTAAATGGAAAAATACTTTACCTCTCATAAGCAATCTTTAAGATAGAGTAAAAAACATTGGAACTGCCATTGGGAAAATTGTGCACATTATTGATGGGATTATGAAGAAAGTTGCGATGGGTACGGTTTCTGGGCAGTCAAAGATTAAGAAGCAAAGGAAGAAGCAGGGCAGAGAAAAGGATAAGAAAGTTTCTAACAAAGAGAAGAAGAAGACTAAGAACTCGAAGAAGAAAACTACCTGGGAGGAGTCTTTGGACTCTTTGTCCAAAGACTGGAACTATATTTGATAAGTAGTTTTTTTCTTGTTGCATTGTTGTTTTGTTTTCTGTTGTTTTTTTAGTACTGGCCCAAGGTGCCAGTTTTGTTGTTTCTTTGTTTCTTCTATTAAACTCTATGTTTTAATGTTTGAGAAACTCTTGTATTGAGTTCAGGGCCCTTCCCCTGCTTAACTAATCAAAAATGGTAACCTCTGGAAAGGTTCATCAAGTTCAAACTGCACAATTTTTATAGTAAACATTGGTCTTTCCCAACTTGCCTCCTCTATTTGTTTACCAAATCACTCAATAAACAACTCAATTTATCTATTTTTTAATTTTCTTGGTGACATAGTATGATGACACATTCAGGAGTCAACAACTCAATTTTGCTCCACAACTGAATATAGACATATCACAAATGGTTGAAAGTTCTTGATATCTGCTTTTTAAAATGTAAGTTACAAACTATTTTGATGTCTAAGGTGAACAATATGAAATTTGTTAACCATATTAGGCCTTTTGATCTTCCTAAATTCTCATTAATGAATTTGGGGGATATCTTAATCATTCACAAGGTTGTTGTACATCGCATTCTTGTTTATTTCAAACATGTAAAGGCTTTCGTACCTTTATTTGTATTTGATATTTTCTTTCATGCACAAGAACCGGTTATGTAACAATACCCTTCACAAAAACCTTCTAGCTTTCCATATTACCAAAAGTTGCTTGAAGAATTCTTAAATCTACTATCCAAAAATCCCTTAAGGTTCAGAAGTTAGACCTGAATTGTCAGAAATAAATGAGGATAAAATATAGTTGAATCCACGTATACTGTTTAATATATTCACTTGTGAAAATATCAAAAGATTTAATTTTTAACTCTTACATCCTCCTCCAAAAGATAATGATCTTCTCACATAGCATGGAGTCAGAAGCATATATACTATACCTCAGTTTGTGGCAGATTATCATGAAAAGGATTGCATTATAATGACTAAAAAAGTGCTTTGAAACTGTACTTATCCACAATCTGGGCATCTAACATATTTGTAGGCCAAGATGTAAAGCTTACTCTCACTGACTTACTAGAGACACTTGAGGCCTCAAATCACTAGCTTTTCAAAGGTTTTGGGGGTCCTCCAGTGAGTTAAAATGGTGTCTCATGCCATTTTAAAACTGAGGCTTATACTAGCACACAACCAAATAAGTCTGGGCCTCATACTTCCATTGATAGCTGACACTTGCTATGCTTTTTTCTCTCATGGCAATGGAATTTAATTTTCCCTTTGGCTCTTTCCATGGACCTTGTAAAACCTTCTATTGAGAGTGTCAACCAGTGGATGGGTTGGCTGATCTATCTCCAGCTGTTATATTTTCCCATTAGTAAAATCTACACAGATCCTCACTAATCCCTTACCCATTTTTCCATAATTCAACTATGTTCAATTGCTTTGCTAGGGGAGAAGACTTATTTTCATGTCTTTTTAAGAAAAGAAAACTACACTAAAGTACTTTTTGGCAGCAGAGACAAACATATTTTAATATTAGTGATTTTCAGTAAGAAAGGTCTATTATGATTTACCAACAGAAAGTGTGGAATATTTTAGCCATATTGCTAATTTGGTTCATCTTGAGCATTCAGAATTAAAATTTGAAATTTGATATGGTTGAATGGGAAGAGGACCTAAGCAATAGAAAGTCTAATGGTAGAGCCACTATTCTTGAATCATCAAGATTAGAAACCTCCACAAACAAATGGAACTATAATATTGGGATTTGGGTTGTATGTCCATCATTCAGGTGAAAGAGGAAAGGCAATAATTGTCCAAAGTAAAGGTAAAGGGAAAATTCACAAGGTTTAAAAATGGACAGAAAAAGATGTATCTACATCTCTAAAAACATTACAGGTAGAATGAGATCTATAGAGACAAAATGTAGAAAACTAAAGTGAAGAGATCAATAAATATATGGTATTAGAGGTTACTTATAGTGCATGGAGTCGATTCAGTAAAGATTGTTATTTCTATGTCAACTTTCATCTCTAACCATTTTCTATAGATGACAACTTATAAATTTAAGATAATAACATTTACTATCCTTTTAAATGAAAGCATACATACCTTGGCCCTTGCTTCTGAAAGTTGACCATGCACTATTGAGACATTGACAGCTCCTTTCTCCAACAGATTGCCATCTTCAATTACCCGTGTAATACCATAACTGCATTACCCGTCCATTTAGTCAAGTAATATCAATATATGGTTCTCCACGTTCTAAAGAGTAGTACACTTTGCATCCTAATGGTGAGAGAGAACATATATAGTATGACGAAATAATTCACATCATAAGGGGCATACAGCACACTTCATTTGGATTCAATAAACCAACTTAAGAAATGATACATGAAAAAAAATATGTGAGAAGTATGGATATGTTTTTCAAGCTTGTGAAAATTATGAACCAGTTGGCAACAAAATATTTCTAAAACCTATAAAGATACTTGCCTCCCACAAGAAAATGTCCAATTATATTTGAATTCATGGACAACTTTCCCCTAAGGGAAGGTAGGAAAGTCTGAGTAAGAATGATTCATATGTAAACATCAAAACATATACATGATTTTCTGGAGCTTTCTTTTTTATGACTTTCTACATCAAAGTAATGTTAATAAGATTTACCAAAATGTTTGAGAGAATTAGTCTTTTTTAAGACTTTCAGTAAGGTTCTATCTTCATCAACAAGGTTTTAACTCAGAAAATTCAGGTTTTCAAACATAAGGCAGTACCCAGAGTTTTTATTTAATAATCATTTCTTATTTTTCAAATCTCTGGCTGATTCATCACATTGACTTTCCTACAATTTTCAGTCATCATCAGCAAAGTTTTCAAGCAGAAATCAGCAGTGTAATGGCCAATTCGCAAGAGGTATTTCTTCAGGATATTTGGCTAATTTTTTAGGGTTTTGACTGCTGCCCTTTGTCATATTAGTTTTGAGAACAATAGTGAGAAGTTGTCATTCTTCATTTTAAGTTTTTCAAGCTCTATTGTCTGATGTTTGTCGAAAGAGATTGTTATAAAAATTTGGTGTTGCAAAGTTTGTAGAGATGATCAAGAATAGATGCTAAGATTTTCAAAGAATCCAAGGTTGCAAATTTGAGCTAGGGTTTGATGCAGAATCAATACAATGAAAGACTTTTTAGATCCAAAGCATTGAGATAAATTATTAGAGTTTCAAGGCTTCTACAAAGGAATTTAAAAGCTTCATTAGTATCATCACCAAGAGCCAAATGCCTGAATGGTTATTTTTAGCTTGACTTATTTATAGCCCAAACTATTTTTAGTTGTTATCATTTTCAAGGAAATAAGCATATTCTATGAAGCCTATTTTTAGAAGCCATTTATACATTGGCTATTTTTAGATCATCTTCTAAAAAATCTATTATTAGGTTGGTAGTTATGCTTATTAGGAGTCTATTTGAAGATTGCCTAAGTTAGGGTTTAGTATTTGTCTAAGTTACCGGTTCGGGTTCGGGGACGGGTGCGGGTACGAGAACCCGGTACGTGGGTACGTGAAATTTTTTTTTAGGGGTTTGGGGACGTGTGTGTGTGTGAATATATATATATATATACAAAAAAAATAAGAGAAATATACAGAATTGTAAAACTAAAAGTCTAAATCATTTCATAGTATGATACTTGATCATTGAACAATGCCAAATGCCAAAGATAAATATTAAATGCCAATTGACAGTTGAAAAATATTCAAATAAGCCATAGAATTGATATCATATACGTCTATGTTCACTATTCCAATGGAAATCATCACAATTACTGAATTACAAAATGTAGTTCATGAAACATGATTCAATTGATTTTCCTTATGTGAAAAATTAGAGAATGCGAAGTCTCTACCAAGATGAATGATGTTTTTGCGATTGTTTTACCAGTTTGTTGGATATTCTATTTCTATCAAACTTAAATCATGGCATGATAAGAATATGCTTTCATAAACAGTGAATGTATAAATCTGATTATCCCAAATCTGATCATTACATTTATACTAATCTGAGCAGACTAAGCACAACTAGAATTGTAATTTCAGGTCCTTGAACACTGTTTGGCATTACTGTTTACCCTGTTATATGGTGTTGAGACTCAGGAAGGAAGAACAATAAACTACATTCAGATTTCAGACTGGTAATACTGAGAAACAGCAGTATTATGATCATCAATGATGTCTGATTTACAAAATAAATCTATTATATTAGACTGTTCTATACCTGCGCATTCCTAGAGGAAGTATATCAGACTTCTCGTTCACGTTTCTCACAGAGGTGCACACATTTAAGTCATCAATCATCAAAGGTTCGCCCAGGTTCGTGCTGGGTGCGTGCTGGGTGTGCACAGGGTGTGTGCCTAGCATTGTAGGTTCGCCAGGGTGCGCACACTCGCGCACCCTGGCGAACCCACAGTGCTGGGCACGCACCCTATGCGTACCAGAACCGGGTTCGGGGCCTGTGGGTACGAACCCTGCAACATAGGTATTTGTGGATAGAAGTGTGTAGCAAGCTTGCTTTGCATGCAAGCAAGTTATTTCTAGCATAGAAGTGGTAGTTAGATTTTTTATTTTGTTTATGCAGTAGTTTTTGTAAATGCTTATAAATAGATGCTCTAGTGTTAGTAAACAGATTTGTCCCTATAATACTTTTTTGAAATTAACCTAACTCACCTAATGAATAGTAAAAAATGCTTACAACAGTTGAAAAAAAAATGTTTTTAAAAGAGCGACTTTCTTCTGTGCTTGAGAGGGGCAGCTCCCTTGTAAGATGGGGTTTTTTGGTTTTTGTGTATTTTTAACCAAAAAGTACAAAAAGGAAAAAGGAAAAAGGAAAGAGAAGGAAAAGGAGAAAACAAGAGAAACCCTAGGCAGTTTTCACTGTTTTAGATCCCTCGATCAAAAGTAGAAGTGCAAGCAAGAATAGGAGTGAACATGCAATGACTAAAAAAGATGCAAAGTCCTTTGGTTTTAAGCAGCACATTTAGCAACTTAAAACATTATAGAATCTGTGTAATGTCCCCTTCTCGAGCATGATCTTTCCAATTGACCGTTGGCCTATTCCGGAGACCCGTAGGCTACTCGGAAGGTGAAATTAGGGTTTCGTGTTTTGGAGGTTGCTATTGCTCATGGTTGGTTGATTGAATGGCGGATTCTTTCTGGGTTTTCAAAGAGCTTCGCGGTGGTGTGTTTTTCTTGGCATTCCGAGCACCTTCAGGAATTTACTATTTTTAGTAAATTCTATATTTAGCAGTGGTCCAGTCAGCACCAACTCAGTCAACTTTCCTCTTCTGGCAGTTCATTGGGTAATTCTCATTTTTGGCTTAAGGGGTTCATTTTGGAGAAATAAGTTATTTTAAGTCAAAATGTTTTATTTTATAAAATATCCCTTGGCCTAGTAATATAACTTAAAAGTTGTTTTAATGAAGGGGACATTGAGGGGTATTTTCTCATGAAGGAAATATTTTTATATTTCCAAAGTTTATTATTGCTCAAGGGAAAATGGACGCCTACTTGGAGGAGTTATATTTTATTAAAAAAAAAGTGATTTTTATCTCTCAAGGAAGGTATGCCATTTTGAAGAAGAAGTCTTGGTCAAAGTTAAACCTAAAATCAGCTTGGAATTAGGGCGCACTTTCTAGAAGCCTCCGGAGTCTTCTCTTCAGTCTATAAAAGGAGGTTCCCTCTCTTCATTTGGATCATCTTATATCTGAAGTATTGTTATGCTGCCGAAATGGTGCTGGGACTGCTTCGAGGAATGAATGCCTCCTAGCTTTGGCTCGACTTCATGCTTGAGAGATAGCATCTAGTGGAGAATTTAGTCTACTTGTGAGAGATTTTGTAATGAGGTTTGCATTGTAGTTTGTTTTGTCTTTTGAAGTTCAATTAGTTGCATAATCTATCATTTCTGGAGTTGCTGAATGTTGTATCAGATTGTTGTTTTAATTCATAAGTCGAAAAATACAAAAAGAATCATTTTGGGTATTGTCTCTTTGTGTCTCTTTGGCAAGGGCGCCCCTATTTACCAATTTGCAGATTTGTTTATGAAGAATTGAATTTTATCTTAAGGAATCGCCCCTCCTTGAGGGCCGTACCATCTGGAGGTGTCTTGGATTTCGTGTAGAAAATATCAGTGGGTTTTTGAGTCAGTTTCTGGGTTCTATCTTGGGCGTATTCTCCTTAGGATCATTATGCATCTTATCCCATGTGATTTGAGTGAAAATTGAATGAGTTATGAGCATGTTGGCGTTTAAATTAGCACCTCTGGAGTGCTGATTGTAAACGTTCAGCTATTTCAAATGTTTTGCAACACTTCTTCGTTATTTAAAGAGGAGAAGTCCCTCTCTGCTGGGAGCAATGCGTAGGGAAGGAAACAGCACCAAAGTTCCTATTCAAGCTTCCGCCGTGACATGGCACAACGATAAATGCGTCAGAAGCTAAGGCTTTTCTCCGTTTCGCAGATCCCAACCCAATACTAATTCCAGCTTTTATCTATCCAGTACCTTCATGTAAATACATGAGGGTAAAGGAGCTTGTCAGTTGGACGCACCCACTGCCTCCCGAGAATACACCCAGCTTTGAACTCTCAGTATACACCATAAGGTTGGTACAAGCAAACACTCATTGACGAAACTAGATCTGGACCGCTTAACGAGAGGAGGGACTCCTATCCGGTATGGGCTAGGAAATAGTTTACGAGAAACAACATATTTACGATGCCTTGGCCAGCGAGCTTGCTAAGGAGGAGGGACTCCTATCCGAAGTATAGCTTGGAAGTCAACACATTAAACAACAAACGAAAACTTGTCAATAACAAATGTCCAAGGAGGAGGGACTCCTATCCGAGGAGGGAAATGAAACAACGAGCTATTGAACACAAGACGAGGACACAACTCAAAAAGATTGACCAAAATGCAAGCGCCTTCTGATATTCTCCTTCAAAGCTTCATCAACGAATTACAAAGGTTGGGAAAGCAAAGGCACGAAATCATGCACAATTACAATCGACCAACAAACTCTCATCCAAGAGTGAACAAGTATCCGCTTTCAAAGTTGTTGGCAACAATGGCGTAGCAATTTTGCATAGCAAGTAAAAGTTAAACAAATAATGAGCCCAAGGCTCTTATTTATAGAACTCAAAGGAGTGGGCAACCCCAAAATCTCCTTGAGTTAACAATGAGTTCTTGCCAATCAACTAGCAAGATTTATTCCTAAAAAGGGGGAAACAAGCAGTTAATTGGAAAACTACTTCAGTTAACTGAAAAGTTGAATAAAGAGGCCACCAAGACTACTTCAGCTTGGATCGAAAGTAAACTATAGGTAAAATTTTAATGGTGCGACCCTCCAAATAGACATCCACATTTAGTGGTGACCAAGATCCACAACCGCTATAGCCAATTAGATATCTTAATTAAAGGGGATCTTACAATGATTTAAGGAAAGTGGAGTTAAACTTGGAAAGAAGCATCAAGTTAACTCCAACTACATTTAATACCATCTTGAGTTGACTTGGAAAGAAGCATCAAGTCAAACTCAAGTCTCATGAATGCCACTTGGAGGGTGTATGGCGTCCTTCTTTAGTGCATTTATAGTTCGCCACTAATCAGCAGTGTCTCTATCCATTGATTGACTTCATCAGCTTCTGGGGAGTTAATGCTTTGTAGAATGATGACGTGGCGTCGTAGCATGATCTCACCCGTTGTGAGCTGATTTCCGAAGTCAATACACTGAGATGCTGCCTCTTCAAACTTGGTTGATAAAGCTGCTACCTGTTGGTTGGAAATTTTGTAATTTTTGTGAAAATATACAAAATGGTGATTTCAACCATAGCACATGAGATTAAACTCTCCTAATTAAGGGAAGGCTCCCCCTTTAACTAAATAAAACTGATATGGGTAGGACAGCAATCGTTCCTCTTATTTTAGGAAAGATTACGTTCTTCTCTCTTCACAGAAAAGAAACAATAAATGTTACTAAAACTTATTACAACAGCTATGCAGTGAAATTAAGAGAGAGGAAATAAAGTTTCCTGAAAGCACAAAGACTTCCGTTACTTCCTCCGGGACGGGAAAACAATTCAATAAGCACAAAGTCTTGAAGAATGAAATCCTATCAACCTTTTTCAGAACGATTACTTGATGAAAAGTACAACACAAAACAGCTCAAAGACTATAACTATGATGTATCTTTCGATTACTTTAAATGAGAAATACTATGAGCACAAAGACTTATAATTCTTCTCAATTTCTAATGTTAACTATGAATTCAATCTTCACATTTACAGCACAAAGACTGCAGATATTTGAATCGAATCTCTCTTCAGCAATCTTCTACAATTCTCAAGTAATCACAAAATGATGCTCCAAAATGACATAAGAACATAAAGGATGCAAAATGAGAATTCAGCTCAAAGTCTGAAATTCCAGCTTTTTGATATTACTTGAAAATTCACAATATTCCACTATAAAGCTCAAAGACTTTATGAGTACAAAATTCTGCAGAGTTTTCTTGCTTGCTAAAAAGATATCTATTACAATAGACCCCTCAAGTATTTATAGGAGGAAGGTCTGGAGAAAAAGGTGGAAGGATCTCAACAAACTTGAGAAAATCTCTCAACCGATAACTAATTGCGATTGACTTATTCAAAATTACAATCCAAATTGTGATTTGTCTTGTAAGATTTTACATGTAATTACATTTTCAAAAATTGCAAGGAAAGAACACTTGCAATTGCAAAATTTGTTTTTACATATATTTTGTCGAAAATGAAAATACATAAAACAACCTAAAATTTTAACTTGTATCATTCCTATCTTTGAAAGACAAGAATTTGCTGATGATGGTCTACAACTCATTCGGATCTGGACCCAACGTGTTCTTGGCCACTGCAACTATCTTCAAGATTACATCAAAGTATCTGATTGTTGCTAGTCTATGCTCCTCATAAGTAGTTTGCATTTTCTCAAGGATTGTCTGATGATTGACAAGCTTTTGAATTGAATCCATAGAAAACTGCTCTGATTCCATTTGTTGACGAAGATTGGCTGCCATTTCGGAAATAACTGAATCAGCTGTAAGCAATTCATCTTCTTGATTTAAAACTGTACAAGAGATCTTCTCAAAACTTGAAAGAATATCCTGCTGAACTTCATCATTCATTTCTAAAGTGGCCTGGATATCTTTAATAAGATCTTGAATGACTAATGACTTGTTTGTCATAAGTTCTTCAAATTCTATGTACTTCTCTCTGTTTGGCAAGATTGAGTTGCTGCATAGAATTTGTAACTTGACTTGATCTATCTCATGCCAGATTTTTAAATCTTTCTCAAGCGATTCCAAACTCTGATTGAAGGCTTCCAAAGTCTGATTTAGCTTTATCTTTGCTATTCTGACATTTTTGAGAACTTGCAAGGTCTTCTCAATCATTGGAATACTTTGATCAATCAGCCGAGTTATCCATGAATCAACTGCCTTGGCCTTTTGTGCAATCCTTTCTAATTGCCTAACTGATTCATTAGGAGGAGCTGTAGATAGAGAATCAACTGCCTCTGATGATCCTGTAATCCTTTGAATGACTGAAACCAGCTGAGCATTGTCTTCTTTGAGCTTTTCCTTTTTAGCTAAAAGCTCATTATAGCTTTGTGTCAAAATCGTCACTGAACTTTGAGCATCCTGCATCATATTGGCATGAGTTTGCTTGCCCAATTCCACTCTTGTGAACCTGTAATCAGATACCTGCATTTCTTCATGTGGTTTGTCAACAAGAGGCTCTGCAATCTCAGCATATTTCATTCTATTGCTGTCAACAAAAACTTGTGAGACTATTTTAGCTTTCTTTGCAACCATCGGTTTTGATTTCTTCAATTTTTGGAAATCAAAAATATCAGGAGACACTGCTTGTTTCTTTCTTTTGGGAGCAACTGAATTCAACCATGGAGGAAGATCCAAGGTTGTCACATCTGAAATAGTAACAACAGTTTCTGTAGAAATAGCCTCAATTTGAGATACAACAGAAATTCTAGAAGGTGCCTCGGTTTGTATAGCAACAATGTTTTGTTTAGAAGACAAACTACAACTAGGATTGGCCATGAAGGAATCAAAACT
>VDFB02047230.1:268005750-268045087 GCA_007258455.2 Sequoia sempervirens
TGAAAAGTCTTTGCATGGTCGAGTAGAAGTTAGATTTTCGCATTTCTGACATTCTGGGTTGTCTTAGAATCTTCTTCTGGACAAAACCCATATCTCAGATTTTCGCCGAAAATAACTCTTCGAAGGGCTATTTTTAGCCTCAACAAGCTATTTTTAGTTTTCCAGAAAAGTGGTCAGAATATAGCCGTGTTCACAGTCAACAGGCGAGTTTTTCAGAGTACAGTACACACAGACTCAATTCAAGACCAAATCGGTCTTAATTCATGATTTCGTTAGAAAAGCTAAGACCGATTTGTATCGAGCTGTAGAGGAGATGTTGGAGACGCCAAAGATGCCAATTAGTGAAATGCTAGTTTGAGTGTGCAAAGATTGCCAAGATTGTTCAAGTTGCTGACATTCAGATGCTGATGCAGTTGACAGCCTCGTTGAGGGGTTGATTGTTCGAGATCATGGGCAGTAAACTTCAGTTCCTACCTCTCAGGATAGACATTACACACACGAGTTAAACTTGCTGTTACCCTTTCAAGTTAACTTGATGTTGTCATCACATGCATATCTATTCTGAGATTCGCCTTTCACACTTGGAGTTTCTTTTTAGGTTTTTCGTTAACTGATGGTAGTCTTCCGCTTAACTCGCTTCAATAAGGACGCGGTGCATGCTCGCACAATTGTCCATTTTTAGATTAGATACTTCATTAACCTGATGGTAGTTTCACTTGACTCAGATATAGTTTACTTAATTAGTGGTTTGGCGCATCGCATTTGCATGCATTGCAATAATCAGAGATGACACAAGGTGATTTTAGGTTCCCTACACCTTGATGTATATAAATAAGAGCTTTTGCTCATTTAGAAATAACTTTGTCGAGAGAGAAATATATGTCATACTTACCTTGCCCTCAATATTGCTCTTTTGGTATTTGTTCATGTGTCTTCGCTATTACGATTAATTGTTATGCCACATAGGGTTTCAAGAGATTGTAATGGTGAATTCTTTCTGTTTTGTGCATATTTACCATGAGGTCAATTGTTATGCCACATAGGGTTTCAAGAGATTGAGATGATAAATCTGCTTTTATGTAAATTTACCATTGTGGTCAATCGTTATGCCACATAGGGTTTCGAGAAATTGCAGATAAATCTGTTTTGTGAATCTTTATCAATATAATCAAAGGTTATGCCACATAGGGTTTCATGAGATTGTGATGATAAAGGCTGTTTTGTGAAGACTTTGCTATTTCAATCAAGTGTTATGCCACACAGGGTTCCATAAGATTGCCATAGTAAATCCTTAAATCTGTTTTGTGCCCAATAAGCTTGTTTAGATTGAGATGATAGTTGCCCACCTTGCCTTCAAGTAGAGAGTCTAAACCCGCTTATCGTGATAGTCATCCCTGCTCCATTTCCTCATGCTCTGTTTTCTTGAGGAAACTGGATAGATTAAAGTAGTTAGCTTAGTTGTAGTTAATGATCTGCGAAACCAGAAAATCCTTAGCTGCAACGTTCTTGGTTTTCTTAACCTTGTGCCTCTTCCACCGGGAAAAAAAAGATAGGACTTAGATTACTTTTCTTTTCCATGCATTCCAGCACAACGAGGGAGCTTCCCCTCCTAATTTGAAGAGCACTCATTGCGTAGTGTACATAGCTGTCCGTACAAACCTGCACTCCAGAGGTGTTAGATTTTACGCCAACATATTTATAGCCTGTTTCATAAGTGACTTACTATAAATAGTAAGTGCTCAGATCACCCTCAAATTTTACCAGTGGACTCCTTGAAAGAAACTGATCGTGATGGGATACACCGGTTTTTGGAGATTCTGGCATTTTACCCATCATTTTGGGTCCCGAAGCTGGAAACCCTAATTTGACTTGCATGTTGCTTAAGCGATCTCCGTTTGACCCCGTTTTTGTTGCATGTCGGTTAGTTTGTGATACTGAAGTGCTGGGGGAGGGGGGGTTGCCAGAGTGGATTTGCTAAAAATAGTAAGTTCTCGAAAAAGTGACCATCTCGCCTTGTATGTCACATCACTGCATAGCTCTTGAAAAACCCATAAAGAATAACCTGACATGCGCTGAAAAGCCTTGCATGCAAACCCTAAAAATAGCCTCTAAAGACGGCTCCTGAAAAAGGTCCTGATCTTGGTTTGCATGTTATACCACTGCGAAGCCCTCGAAAAACCCACAAAGTATGTCCAAACATACGAAGAAAATTTCAACATGCAAACCCTAAAAATAGCCTCCGAAGGCTGAGTACTGAACGTCATCGTCCCAGTTTGCATGTTATATCACTGCGTAGGTCTCAGAAAACCCAGAAAGAATCTCCAGACATGCATTGAAAAAATTTGCATATAAACACTAAAATCTGCTCCTGAAGGTGAACTTTGCTAAAAATAGAAAGTTGTCTGATCTGGCTCAAAATTTGCAGACAGGCAATCTAACATGTCCTGGATGTAGTGCAACGATCAGAATTTCAAAAGTGCTGAGAAAATGCCCCAAATTAGGCACTTACTAAAAATAGTAAGTGGTCGGAATTCACTAAAATTTTGTTGGGGACCTGCTGGGAGCTTACCGACTGCAATGCCGAGCTCAGATTCCAATTTACTTACTCCATTTGACTTCAAATTGGCGGGAAGATTCAAAACCCTAATTCTCAGACTTAGCCAAAATTTCAAGTTTAGGCTCAAATGCGGGCACATCCCGGAAAGACAGACAACAGAAAAGAGACAGAAAGAGAGAGAGAGAGAGAGAGAGAGAGAGAGACAAAACCAAAGCCAAAAGATCAGAATGGAGCAAAAATTAGGGCGTCCCCATTTTGAATGGGGTGATGTGTGAAAAGGTCACAACAAGTAGTATATCAATAGAATTGAACAACAGAAGGTTTTCACAGCATTACCTTAGTAATGGCCTCTATGTCTCAAGACACCTTGAGTAATACAAGGACAAGCAATCGACAATGAGCTCCACAGCAAAACTTGACATGAGAGTAGACATCAAGAAATTCAATGAACTGGGAAAATGATTGACATTCTAGTGGAAAAACCTAACAAGATGAAGAGATTGGAGTCATTGCAAAAGATATCTGGTTCATTCCAATTAGGGCCTCTTACATCGATTGGAGCTGCGAGATTTTTGGGGCCAACAAATCCTAGCAAACTTTCACAATCAGTGACAAATACTAATGAGGCATGGAAATTAAGAGAAGAGTCGATCAAGCTTGCTGATTTTATTGGCTTTTCATGGCCAGCTAAAGAGAGTAGGCATAAATTTGCTCAAAAGGACCATATTAGATGGCAGCGACTACATTGAAGCACTACTCTAGTCCTATGCATCGTTTCCATCTGCCTCCTATCACAATTAGTTACTTCCTCTATTATTAAGAGGAACATGTCCACTTCTAGCATCATTCACCTTATCAAGAGGAACCAGCTTACCTATAGTGAAAAGGAGATACTTGTGAATAGTGCCTTGCATCTCTTAGATCACAAGACAACTAAGAAGAGAGAGACTCCTACAACATGATGGAATGTTGATCCTAAGGAGCCTTCATAGATTTATCTAGCAAAATAATATAGCTAGTATTGGTGTGATATCCCCCATGGACTACCTTTTGAGTTATGCGATTTCCAAACACTGTTAATGCATACAAACATTTTTATGATGATCTTAACATTAGATGTAGCACTTATATTGATTTTGATGTTTATAAAAACAGTTTTGTTATAATGTTTAATTATTTCCATTTTTATTATCAAGGGATGGATACTATTGATGGGAATTTTTGACTTGTAGGTACAGGTGTTTGAAATCACATTTTCGTGTGGTGGTGTACTATGAGAGAGGTTTTATAAATTGGTTGCACTAATAGCTTGTCACACTGCTTGGACAACTAGCATGGTCAACACTTTTCCAAGGGTTGATTTTATGTATTTGATGGTGTCTTGTGTTGTGATCTTTTGTAATTGTGAACATATGTATTATAGTCATTGTCTTGAAATTGTGTTTGCATGTTATGGGTTTTGATGATAGTTACAAGACTCACCAAGACTCACCAAGACTCAAGAAGTCCCAATGCAAGCAACATGAAACGGGTCCTGGGGACTTGTGACCCAATTACCCAACAAGTTTGGCCAAACTCACTAGACCCAACAAGCTCCACGGGTAAGAATCAATCGCGGCTGGAAAAATTTTGAAAAGAAAAACAAAAACACTTAAAATGACCTCTCACACCCTAAAAGCACATTCATTTTATTTTGAAATACAAGGAGGGAAAAAATAGTTTTTGAACAAAAAAGATATGCCATTGAAGAAAAAACAGTACAAAGGTTGAGCAAGAAGCGATGATTAAAGACCATTTGGGCAAGTTTGTAGCAGTCATTAGTGCATCTAGAGTAGCCTACGAAGAATTTGGAAGAGCCTACCATTGATTTGGAGCAGCCTACCATCAATTTGGAGCAAATTTGAAGAGGTAAGCTTGTATTTTGAAGTTCCTTTTGTTTTTTGTTATTAAATTTCCATTGTATTGTATTTTTTTTTTTCATTTTCACTAAATGGAAAAATAACAAGCCCTAGCTATCAAACCCTAGCTTTTTTTGGTTTTTTTTTATAATTTATATCTACAAACCCTAGTTGTTTTCAATTTTTTCAGATTATTTTAATTTTAATTTAACTAGAAACCATTAGTGTTAATTGATTTTCCATTTATATCTTATTGCAACATACTTAACATTTATAAATTGTTCTAAGCTCTCAATGACAATGTTGACCCCAATTAGAAAGGATCCTTGTTAGAAACATGTCAACCCTAGGACAAAAAAATGGGAGATAAAACGTGTCCATTGCAAAAAAAAAATGTTTGGGGGAGGCATTAACCAATTGAGGTATCACTTTGCATAAATACTATGCCGTGATGCTAAACCATGCCCAACAATGCCCCTTGAAGTTATACACGAAGTGCAAAACCAATTAAATATTTTTGAGCAACAAAAAGAATTATAAAATAGGCAAAAAAATAATGGCGGCCATTGTTGGAGAGTCTTCTTCTATTTCTCCATTTCCTAGATCTTTGAGTAATGGTAATGGCAATGTTAGCATTGGGCTTCGAGTTCATGGATCTACATCTAATTTAGATTTATATTTTTCTCTATGCACTACTCTAGATACTCAACCATCACTTGAAAGCATGGATCGGAACAAGGATAAGCATGATGCCACAAGAAGTGCAATTGGAGACTTTTGGTTCTATTACACCATTCCATTCACTCACCAAGTAATTATTATTATTTTTGTTTTGAAATATATATTTTGATTTATTTGTCTCTTGAATTTTGAATTTAACGATATTTATATTTCAAAAGTAAACTCTCAATTTAAAATACTTATTTTGTTTATTTTATTTGTTTTAGGTTTCCTTATTAGCAAAACATGCTAGATGTCATTACCGTTTGGGACAAGATTCAAAACCCCTAATAGTAAGGAGATAAAGGGCTCCATTTGAGTAAAAAGGTGGCTGATGTGAAAGCCAAAATTGACTAGAAACGTGGCATATGGAAAAAGAAGGGTTGCACCATCATGACTAATGGTTGGATCAATATGAGAATAAAACATTGTTGAATTTTCTTGTTTCTTTCTCAAATAATTGCACTTACTAAACTCCATTGATTTAGTGATTAAGATTTATAATTTCTACTTTATTGAATGAAATATGCCCCTTAATTTTTTCTTGATTTTCAGTATCAATTACAATGCAACAAGCACCCATTAAGGTTAGCTCCAAAACCGAAATGATGCGGAATAGTAACTCTAACCAAGACTGCACCCTAAAACCACTGAAGGAAGAGGTGCGGGCATATAGTCAAAGGATCCCTAGGATCTAAATAACTCAATACTGAAATTGATTACAACTAGAAAGTAAAAGATATAACTTAACGCCAAGAATGTGCACACAAGATCCTTTTGAAGGCGAGGTGCTAACATATGGCGGAGTACTTATTACAAAACTGAAAGAACTTGGGCGGTGAACCAACCATAGAGATTTTCGCTCAACCACTTAAACAGTGGGGGGAATACTACAAACAATTCAACTAATTCATCCGCTGTGGCGGGCATCCACTCTTGAGTGGGGATTCTCCACTTTTTCAGTGGGTACAATGAGAGTTACAAAGTTTATTCTCCACACTGGCAATAAACCATCCAGGGGTTATAGTGTTTGTATTAAAATCACAAAGTAAATGCAACAATATTATTGACTGGATTAGTACTACTAATTCTCAGTCTTACAATGCAAATTATCTGTAATTTACCAAGTGTTACAATTGAATAATCAACGCAAATGAAGAAACATGGTTTCCCCAACTTCTAAACTTCCCAACTACAAAATTACAAGTCAAAATCTGTACTACTGATAAGCTGGTATGATAAACAGCAAACTGAAATAACATTACCAGCAACTATAAAACTCATAACCAGCAAAATGTAACACATTAAAATATTCACAACTCCTTCAAAATACCTCCAAAGAGTCTGAAATAAATTGCAATTGCTTCTAGGGAGGATGGCGCCCAGTATCATGCACTGAAATTGCATCAAAAGCTCATCACATGTTCAAGCACAAACTCCAAGACACCTCCAGCAATGGTACAGCCTTCTAGAAAGGTCAATCTTGCATTAAAAATTGAAATCTCCAAAATAAATTCCCAAACTTTGCCAAGAGGGTCACCTTCAGCCTAGGAATGGATTTCTTCAATGCCCAGAATAAAAATAAATTTATCTAAAGAGCTGCGAATGAAAACTACTTTCAGCCATGATAATAACCAGCAAAGTATAAACTGAAACTATCACCAAATTCTTCAACTTCTGAATGAAGCACACTCTCAATCCACCATCTAGGGAACCATAGTTTCAAGCCCGAAGAATGGGTGTAAATTTGCTAAGCTTTCCCTTAGTCGGATTTTGGATTTCAAACCAGCAGCATAACTTTACAATATTTTCCAAAGATACCGAACTCTTCTCAAAGCCTCAATATATAAGCTTCAATTGGCAACTGAATCACTTCAAATTCCAAGAAGTTGAATCACTTTAACTTCCAAGAGAGACGCCACCTTTAAGCATTTTACTGTTTGAAATAATAAAACTTTATTCAACCTCCCTTTAGGCATCCAACTTAATAATGCAATAATAAAGCATTTAATAAATCATTAAATGCACAATTGACCCCATAATGTCCCCTCTTTAAAAACAACATGAAGTTATCACTCCTAGGCATGGGGTACAACTGAGTAACATAAAATTGACTAAGTATAAACTTAGTCCATTGAGATAACCAAAGCCAAACTGAAACTGAAGGATAGCAAGATGACTTGAGCTAAATTGCTAATGCTGCTACTGCCAAATTTAGACTTACTATAAATAGCCAATGCCAAAAATAGTAAGTTCGCTTCAAAACCATCAGAAAGCCAAACTAAACGACTGAACTACAAGGGATTGAACTGCTGCTAAACAAATACTGCTAAAAGATAGACTTGCTAAAAATAGTAAGTCTGCACAACATCCTCTGAACACCAACTGAGCAGTATCTGAAAGAGGAAACCCTAAATTTCTGCTTCAGCTTAGCCTACGGATTTCCGGAAATAGGCTAAATCCAAATGAAGAGCGTATGGCCAAAATGGGGACATTACATTGAACCACTGATTTTGTTTCTTTCTCAGGTGGCAAAGTGTTCTTGAAGTCAAGTGATACTCTAGGAAACACAAAAAAATGTTGAATTCATTTATGAGGCTTTGGAGGGAGTCTTGGCCGAGGTGGGTGACAAGAATGTAGTGCAAAAATTATGCTGTTGCAGATAGACTTCTCATGGATACGCACCCATCTTTGTTCTAGACTATTTGTATTACTCAATACCTTGACCTCATATTGGAGAATCTTGGCAAGACTCCATGGATCAAAACATGTGTAGAGTATGCTAAAAATATTTGTAAATACATATATAACCATACTTGGGTCCTCAACCTAATGAGGATATCCAAAAACAAGGAGTTGGCTCATCCTAGAATAACCTACTTTGCAACCAATTTTCTCATGTTGTAATATTTGTTTCAATCAATGGCCACTTTGAGGCACATGTTTGTTAGTGAGGAGTGATCTACATCAGCATATGCAAAGACCAATGCAGGGGTTAACGAGGTCAATTAGAATTTTTATGAGCACATTTTTTGACAAATAGCCAAGGAAATTGTAAAGGTAAATTTTCATTATATTTTTGTTCATATTTCCATTTCATTTGCTTATTTTTGTTCACAATTATGTTAATGATTGCAATTCACAGAGCCTTTAGTTGTTCTCTTACGAGTTGTTGATGGGGAGAAGTCCCCAATGAGCTACATATATAAGGGCATGGCTAGGGCGAAGGAGGCAATTAAATCCATTTGTGTTGGAGTTGAGGATAAGTATTCTCCTATATGAGACCTCATTGATTGACGATGGCACCTTCAAATACACAAGCCCTTACATTTCCTCAATCTGGCATTTTGATTCTGCCCAAATTTCAAGGCCAACAAGGAAGTCTTGGGTGGTCTCTACATAGTCATGGAGAAAATGCCACCTAATCCTTTGGTTGGAGTGCAAATAACAACTAAGATTGAGATCTTCAAGCTTGCACAAGGGGACCTCTTTGAAAGAGAGATATGCAAGGCAACTCAAATGACATTTTAGCCAAGTAAAAATCTATTAAGGGCATAACTTAAGTTTAAAAATTAAAAAAATTCCCTTTTTTACATTAATATTGAAACTCAAAGTTAGACAATGAGAATGAATTTTTTTTCTTCTCATTTCAAATGCATGGTGGGAAAATTTTGGTGCTAAAGTACCAAATCTTTAGAGGATTGCAACTCATATCTTGAGCCAACCATGCAATGCTTCAGGATGCAACAGGAATTGGAGTATGTTTGAGCACATACACTCCATGAAGCACAATATGTTGTCAATGCAAAGGTTGAATAATTTTGTATATGTTCATTACAACCTTCGCCTCCATCACAAAAAAATCTTGGACACTAAATTATCTCCCATCACTCTAAAGGAGGCTGATCCACAATCAAATTGAATCCTTGAGATTGAGGATCCCATCTTCAACAATGCAGAACTTACATGTGTTGATCAATTGGATCGAGAGGCAGAGGCAATAGCCATGGCAAAGGAAGAGGATAAAGCATGAGCAAATAGAGCACAAGAAGACCCCTTGATGTTGGTGTCACTAAGACACGGACAAATAGCATGGCTACATCATCATCCAACACCTGTCATGGACACCAATGCAAGACTTTCCGAGATGATGTGACAAGTGGTGCAAGCTCCTCTAAGCCATAGACTTATAGTTTTAATTTTGACACTTGTTTTGATGTCATGGATTTCATAATCCATGAGTTTTGTATACATTTGACAATTTGTATAATTTATAAATCTAACAATGTTGTTTCCTTCAACTAAAATTCTCTTATATACACATGTGATCAATGTATACTTGTGTATGTGATCAAAGTAGTTGCTATTTGATTAGTTTATTGTGTCTTTAAAGTTCATTTATTAAAGGGTGCATGAAACAAGTTTTAAATCCTTAAAAATCTCTATATTTTATGGTTTTTTTTCAATTTTCCCAATCTAGATGCCAAGTCTAAGTTCAGGTCAAAAGCCAGCTCACTGAGTTTGAGGCAAGTCCAAGTCTTGTAACGCTAACTAATTAATTGTTAAGTGTTGATTTGGTTATGGTTAGTGAGGTGAAGTTTAATTTATATAGCTTATCCTAGGAACTATTCATCTAAAGCTATCCCAAAGCCCTAACAAGAATATGTTTGTCACAAGTCCTAAAATACATTGCACCTTGTTGATGTTAGAGGAGCAGCGTTGGGCTTCTACTTCCAGCCCAGATCAGCTCATGAAGATCAAATTAAATCATAGCCTATCCGCTATTTAATTTGATAAGGCAATTTTGGTAAAGACACGTCTTCTATTAAATAACATTTAATATTTATTTATTATCTTTGAGGCCAACTTATGTTACTTTGCCACCCTTTGAAGAGGTACAATGCTTGAGGCCAACCTCCTCCACAATCGGCAATTTTGTTGAAGAATCATATCTCCTCATTGGTGGCCGACCTTGTGCATTTGAAGAGATGCAACCCTTGAGTCTTCCTCATCGAATAGTATATAATGGAGATGCCATTCGATCATTGTAAGACATATTCGATATTCATCATAGTTCGATATTCATAAGGGCGAGTAAGAGTGAAGAAGAAGTTCATAATAGTGCAGATCGATATATTGATAGAAGTTTGAGTTTATCATCTAGAAGCATTATAATATTGTTGTGTTAGCATCAGATTGTGGTGCTCTTATTTGGCCTTCATATCAGCCTCTTTGTAAAAGAGACAATTGTTGATATTCAATATATAAGTGATATATTGTAGCTGAGTTTTTCTCCCTCAAGTGGAGGGTTTTCCCAAGGTATATGCTATGTTATTGTGTCTGATTTTTGAATTAAATTTCTGCTTTTACATCTGATCATAAAAACTAACATGGTATCAAAGCGGGTATAAGAAAGATCGTGATCAGATTTAGTCAAGCAGCGTTATCCTCCATTCTTATTCTCATCCTTGATTGCATCTATCTTTCGTCAAGATGGTGAATGGGCTCAAGATCGAAGATAGACTTGAGGGCACATCAAACTTTACATCTTGGAGGTTTAGAGTCATGCTCGCTTTGGAAGAAAATGAGTTAGCTGAGTTCGTGGAGGGCGAAGTTCCCGAACCAACCGATGAGAATGAGAAGCCTCAATGGACGAAAAATGGCACTAAGGTGAAAAAGATGTCGGTTGACTCCGTGAAAGATCACATTGTGCCAATCATCTCCAAGTTGAAGACAGCAAGAGAGATGTTCAAGACTTTGGAGGAGATGTATGAGATCAACAACACAAGTCAAGCTCTTGCATTAAAACAACAACTTCATCATATCAAGATGGCGAAAGGAGAATCCATCATCTCATCCTTCATGAAGATCACCGAGTTGAGAGATCAACTCCCTACCATTGGGCATATTGTTGATGACAAGGATTTGACTATGTTGGCTCTTAATGGTCTTCCTTCATCTGACGAGTCATTCATTCAAGGAATCAGTGCGAGATCAAAAATTCCTAACTTTGATCGATTGAGAGCAGATTGTATCCAAGAAGAATCAAGGTTGGTTGCGAGAGGCATTGGTCAAAGCTCTACAGATGAAGATATTCATGTCCTTGCCGCTCAATCCTCAAAGAAGAAAGGAAAAGAAGGGAAGAAAGGATACTTCAAGAGGAATAGAGATAAAGGATTAGATGGTGCTCTTGCATCGAAGAAGAAGAAGGACCTCTCCCGCGTTCAATGTTTTAGATGTGACAAGTTTGGTCACTATGCGAAGGATTGTCCAACCCGGCCTAAGCAGCAGGCTTCAATTGCAGATGCGGGTGAGATTTCTCCGCAGAAGGATTCAAGTGGTTTTCTATTCTATTATGCTCTTTCAAGCAATGTGCCTACCAACAACAATACTTGGTTGATTGATAGTGGTGCCTCTCGCCACATCACCAGATTTAGAGAGCATCTAACTGATTTGGTGGAGAGAGATTCTAGTGTTCAAGTCATTCTTGGAGATGATGCTAGTTATTCTGTGAAAGGAGTTGGGACCTCCTCTCTTCACTTGGATTTCGGCATTTCCTTACAGTTGAGTGATGTTCTATTTGTTCCAAGTATCAAGCGGAACCTTGTCTCTATCTCAGCCTTGGAGGACAAGGGATGCCAAGTTGCATTCTCAAAAGGTAAAGTTCTTGCATGGCCGAAGAACTCAAATATCAAGACTGCTCGAGTGATTGGAGTTCGACATGAGAGTCTCCACAAACTTTGCACTCGTCCACTTCAGGCCTTGTTGCATGATTCATCAAGCTCGTGTGAACTTTGGCATAGAAGATTGGCTCACTTTCACTTTCAAGCACTACCAACCATGGAGAAGATGGTCACGAGCCTTCTGAAACTCAACCAGGAGCATGAAGGCACTTGCAGAGGTTGCGCATTGGGTAAGAATACTAAAGGTCCATTTCATAGTAGTGAAAGTAGATCTAAATGTATTCTAGATCTTATTCATTCTGATTTATGTGGTCCAATGTCTGTTGCTTCTTTGAGCGGTTTCTTGTATTACATTATTTTCATTGATGACTACTCTAGAAAGACTTGGATTTATTTCTTGAAATCTAAAGAATCTGAGGAAGTACTTGAAAGGTTCAAAGAATTTAAAGCTCAGGTAGAGAACTTGTCCGGGAAGAGGATCAAAGTTCTGAGATCCAACAACGGAGGGGAATACATCTCAGGAAGCTTCCATAACTTTTGCATTGAAGCAGGGATCAAGAGGGAGTTTTGTGTCCCTTACAATCCTCAACAGAACGGTGTTGCAGAAAGGAAGAACAGATCTATTGTAGAAGCAGCCAAAGCCATGATTCATGACCAAGATCTGAAAACCTTCCTTTGGGCTGAAGCATCTAGGACAGTTGTTTATGTTCAAAATAGAAGCCCTCACCGCATTTTGGAGAACATGACTCCCGAAGAAGCATTCACAGGGGTGAAGCCGAAAGTAAGCCATTTGAGGATCTTTGGCTGTCCAGTGTATGTTCATGTACCTAAGGACAAAAGCACAAAGTTGGAACCGTCTGGCAAGAAGGGAATATTTGTGGGCTACAATGAGTCTTCAAAAGCCTACAGAGTTTATACTCTAGGTCAGAAACTTATTGAGATCAGCAGGGATGTTACATTTGAAGAAGATGTTGCATTCAAGAGATCTAAGGGCATCCACATGGAAATAGACAATGAAGATCAAGAGTCTCCTCAGGATATGGAAGTTGACCATACTCCTGAGATTCAGAGGGAGGCTACTAATCCAAAGGAAGATGAAGATCCAGTTGAGCCTTTGGAACCTACTGATGGGCCTACAGACATTGTGATTGGTCGCAAGAGACCTCTTTGGGCTAGGAAAACTATGCAAGAGGCAGAGAAGTTTGCAGCTCCAAGAGGAACATTCAGAGAAACCAAGAGACCTCATAAGTTTTCAAGCTATGTTGCTTTGATGAGTCAAATCATTGAGTCAGAGCCTTCCAATGTTGAGGAAGCTACTAGTCAGCAAGTTTGGAGAGATGCTATGGATGAAGAGTATCAATCCATTCTCAATAATGATGTTTGGGACATCATACCTAGACATGAAGGAAAATCTGTTGTTTCTTCTACGTGGCTCTTCAAGATCAAGCATGCGGCTGATGGGAGCATTGAGAAGTACAAGGCTAGGTTCGTGGCTAGAGGATTCTCTCAGAAAGAGGGAGTTGACTATGAGGAAACCTTTGCTCCAGTTGCTCATTATACATCCGTCAGGACCATCATTGCTATTGCAGCATCTAAAGGATGGAAGATACACCAAATGGACGTGAAGACAGCATTTCTGAATGGTGTAATCGAGGAAGAGGTATATATTGAGCAGCCTGATGGCTTTGAGGTTCATGGGAAGGAGTCTCATGTTTGCAGGCTGAAGAAGGCTTTGTATGGCCTTAAGCAGGCTCCTCGTGCTTGGTACGAAAGAATTGATCGATACCTGATGAGCTTGGGTTTCTCCAAGAATGATGTTGATTCAAACCTTTACTTCAAGGTAATTGATGGCGAAGCATTAATCTTGGTTCTCTATGTTGATGATTTAATTCTTACTAGAGAAGAACACCTCATTATCAAATGGAAGGAGTTATCTTCTGAATTTGAAATGAAGGATCTTGGTCTCATGCACTACTTCCTTGGTTTAGAAGTATGGCAAAAGCCTGATGAGATCATTCTAAGTCAAGGTAAGTATACTATTGACATTCTGAAGAGATTTGGTATGATGGATTGCAAATCCATGTCTACGCCTATGGAGACCAACTTGCAGAAGCTAAAAGAGGTTGTAGCTAGTTCAGATCTGATGGATCCCACAATGTACAGGCAGTTGATTGGATCGTTGATGTATCTAGTCAATACTAGACCAGATATTTGCTATGCAATGAGTGCACTTAGTCAGTTCATGTGTGAACCAAGGCAAATACATCTAGTTGCAGCAAAGCATATCCTGAGATACTTGCATGGCACAGTTGGGTATGGCTTGAGATATTCTTCTAGTGTGGACTTGAAGGTGCATGGATATACTGATTCTGATTGGGCAGGGTGTGTTACTGATCGAAAGAGCACCTCTGGATGTTGCTTCAGTTTGGGATCTGCAATGATATCTTGGTGTAGCAGGAAGCAGTCTTCAGTGGCACTAAGCACAGCAGAGGCCGAGTATATTGCAGCTTGTGTGGCAGCTCGAAAAGCAGTGTGGCTTCGGAAGCTCCTTGTAGGATTGTTTGGACAATTGATGGAGCCAACTGTCATTTATTGTGATAATCAAAGTTGTGTGAAGCTTTCTGTCAATCCAGTGTTTCATGATAGAACTAAACATGTTGAGATCAAATACCACTATATCAGAGATATGGTATTGAGGAAAGCAATCCAGTTGAAGTATATTAGCATTGATGAGCAGACGGCAGACATTCTCACCAAGCCTCTCTCCAGAATAAAGTTTGTGTACTTTCGAGACAAACTTGGTATGGTGGAGAATGAAGCCCTAGCTAAGAGAAAGTCTCAGCATCAGTGATTTTTAATGCATTTCTCTCTGTGAGAGGGATTTGAGGTACAAGCCCTTGTTAATGCATTTCTCCCTGTGAGAGAGATTTGAGGTGAAAGCCCTTGTTTCCACCATCTGGGAGTAGCCATGGTGGATGTCATGTGTGTGACTCCATGACAACATCACGTGAGAGAGTCTGTGATGATTTTCTTGTACTTGTGTTTTCACCCTCTGGGAGTAGCCATGGTGAATGTCACGATGAGGTGACAACATCATGTTGAGTGATTTCGTGATGGGCACTTGTGCACATTTATCATACATGGGAGTAGCCATGATGGTTGATATCATGATGAGGTGATATGTTTCTTTCCCACATATGGGAGTAGCCATTGTGGTTCACATCACGATGAGGTGATATGTCTTATGCAGCTGGAAGTATCCTCCCTAGCTGAGAGGGAGTGTTGATGTTAGAGGAGCAGCGTCGGGCTTCTACTTCCAGCCCAGATCCGCTCATGAAGATCAAATTAAATCATAGCCTATCGGCTATTTAATTTGATAAGGCGATTTTGATAAAGAGACGTCTTCTATTAAATAACATTTAATATTTATTTATTATCTTTGAGGCCGACTTATGTTACTTCGCCACCCTTTGAAGAGGTACAATGCTTGAGGCCAACCTCCTTCACAATCGGTGATTTTGTTGAAGAATCATATCTCCTCATTGGTGGCCGACCTTGTGCATTTGAAGAGACGCAACCCTTGAGTCTTCCTCATCGAATAGTATATAATGGAGATGCCATTCGATCATTGTAAGACATTCGATATTCATCATAGTTCGATATTCATAAGGGCGAGTAAGAGTGAAGAAGAAGTTTATAATAGCGCAGATCGATATATTGATAGAAGTCTGAGTTTATCATCTAGAAGCATTATAATATTGTTGTGTTAGCATCAGATTGTGGTGCTCTTATTTGGCCTTCATATCGGCCTCTTTGTAAAAGAGACAATTGTTGATATTCAATATATAAGTGATATATTGTTGCTGGGTTTTTCTCCCTCAAGTGGAGGGTTTTCCCAGGGTATATGCTGTGTTATTGTGTCTGATTTTTTAATTAAATTTCTGCTTTTACATCTGATCATAAAAACTAACACACCTATCTATAATTTAGGAACCTAATATTCAATTCATATTATAGAGTCCAAGAATATCAAGTGGGGATAATGTTTTGAAAAGATTGATATTCAAATGGAAATGGAATAAGCATGAGACCTTATTATGAAGGGACAACTTAATATATAAATAGTTCCTTCGTGTATACAAGATAGAGGAAAGTAAAAGATGAATTTATTGATTTTAAATACCACAAAGTTGTTGAGCAAGACATGCAAACTGCAGTTTCAAATCAAGGTTTGACTTTAGCTAGGGTTGAGTTAGTTGTATTTTGGGTTGAAAAGTTGTCATTTTAGTTTTATTTCTGATGAAGAAGATGGCGGCCATGGCAAAGCCATGTCACATTTCCAGCTCATTCTACTCATTATTTATAGCCTCTCAATGCAACTGCAATTGAATGAAGATTATGGTCGATTGGAAGTCATTGGGAATCTAATTAAGTTTGTTTCACTTGAAGCAAACACTACATCCACTATAATCATCTTTGTAAGTATTGAGCTTAAGAGGAGAAATCTGGGAGGTATTGTGTAGTGGGTTTAAGCTATCCGTTGAAGTGGCTTGGTGTGCAAACTCAGGGAGCTTTGTCTTCAAGTTCCAGTATAAGTGATAGAAGTCATTAGTCATTGTTACCCGGAAATCCTGGAACTGCACTTCTATCACTTATACTTGAACAAAATATATAAATAGTTAATCATATAGCATGCAGATAAAAAGGGTTTTATTATGAATATCCCTGTATCTTGAAATATGTTTTGACTCTTGGGTTTGAATAATGTTTAAGGTTGCAATGTTGTCATGGTATCACTGTGCTAAGAGATCCTGGCACAGTTAAATACTCATTCTTTGTGTAAATTTTTAAAATACATAAAGGCATTAAAATACTGTAGAATATGCAAGGATTCATAAGCATTGTTGAAAATGTATTTGATTCTTGGCTCATACATGAAATTGGCTGTGTGAATCCTTGGTTGAGGTATAATATGTATACATGTAATGAGGTTTGAGGATATTAAGAGTTGTGTATGTTTAATCTTGTCTTCTAAAGGTTGTTATAAAGTTTATATCCTACACCTACTAGTACAAACTTGCCATAAGAGCATTTGAAAGCTTATAGCTTTGGCTTGATACTGTTGGTTGAAGTTTGAATTATGAAAGGATTCTTGAGCCTTTTATCCTGTTTAAAAGGGGTGGCAATTCCATGATAACCCTAAGTTTCATATCCCCAAGGGAAGAATTATACGTATATTGTTATGATGGTATGAAGAGATTGATGCGCTAATTCTTTTTAAAATGTAAAAGGTCACTAAGGTCCAAATGAGCTTGTGACTTAGATTATATTATTGGCAAACTATTTGTGGGCTGTGAGATTTCCATGAGAACATTGAGAAGAATGTGGAGGTCTTAGTAGTAAGAAACTATCTACTATACTAAAACTGTTATGGTACTATTATACTATCTAGTGAATTTAAGGGGGGTTACCATCTCTTAACCTCTAATTTGTTCATACCATTTCGTGTTGTGATCATCATATGGCATAAGTCATTGTGTCTTCTTGACTGAAACTGTTAAATGATAAAAAGTTTTAAATCTTGTGTAAGGATCACCCTAGTTTTGACATAATTTTTTCGATTTTCACCACCTCAAGAGCACAGACATTTCATCAAACAGTTCACTATGTACTCTGTTCTGTGTTTCTTTTTTATTTGTTTACCATTTCGGCCAGTGAGTTACATAGATATGTGCATGGGAAGAACCACAATTTCTAAATGTATTGGCATAGTAATTACAAATTGAACCATAACAGAAAGAGGCTACACAATTAAAGAAACCACCAGCCACAGTGCCACAAAGATCAAACTGTAAATTTTCAGAATATATTTACATTGCACAGGAAATACCAACTGAAACTTTCCTCGATACTAACCTGACTCCAAGCAGTTCATATAATGATGAATGATTTGCTATGATGTAGCAATATTAAAATATTCACCAGCTACAGTTCCATGCGGTCTCACTATTAAGAAACTGCCGATACTAATGATTGCCGGTGTCCATTAAAATTTTTCAACATCAAATACTGACAATTATTTAACTGCGACTCCCTTCTGTCTCCTTCAATTTCTTTCGACAGCTCCCCCAGAATTTAATGAGGCATTTATTAGTGACGTGTCCTCTTGTATTCCTCTCACACATGACAGATTTCGTTTTAAGCTTCCAGCTTCCCAGAATATGTGGCGGATGTAATAATTTTAATGACTCCAAAATGAGCCACGATTTTCTTCAAATGAAACGCCAGGAACTTTAGATTATCTTTAAAGAAATAGCCGACTCAGAAATGAGTCACACTGTAAACTATCGATGATGTGCACTATAATATCAAACCCAACACTTCCAAAACACAGGTGCGCCTTCCTTCTGAATAGCCCGACTTCAAATTAATCACTTCCAGGCTGTCCTGAAGAACACGAATTCTTTGAAACTGTGACGTTTTCAAAACAATGGCGGTGATTAATGAACTGTGGCTGCTCATTAAATCGACGGCTCCATATTTCTGTGGATTAGCAGAAACGGTGATAGTTATATACGAATTTCTTCCAATTTTCAACGATGACCATTTATCTGGTGAAAAAACACGACTTCAGGAAATGTAACGACTCTTGATAGTCCCTCCTATTAATAATACGATTTTTTCCAGATTCCCCTAGAAGCCCGACTGCTCAAAATCAATATAAAATATATTTTGTGTGAGAACGGTGATTTGCAGTTGCTCGGAAGAAAGAATTACAATTATGTTTGCTTCATATATACTCCCGTGACGGCTAGGCTCTTCATTAGACCATATCGAAAAACTTTCATTAACCCACAGCCGGGAATACCAACGTATTGCTAGGATAACTCCCTCACACCAGGCATCGAGAATTTGGCTCGATAGCTCTTAAAATCACATTCACCTTTCCTTCCTGTAAATTGATCTCATGCACTCTCTGTAGGATGCATTCCAGGAAAAAACATTATTTAATGACCCCGATGCCACTTTCTGATAGCCGTGATTTCCAATCCTTAATATGATTCGATTCTCAGTCTACTCTATGCTTCAATGAACAAGTTCAAATCACGACACCAATGAAAGACTACTGTAGAAAGCAAATTTAATATTTTTGCTCCCAATTTCACCTTAAGCAACTATTTATTAATTCACAAAATCACCACAATCACCACCGCCCAGTAGTCTTATTCTGAACAGATAATACTGATATGTATCATTTATTACAATTACGCCTCAACCAGAGAAAATCCCAATAGAAACAGGATGGAGCAGTTATAATGACACTAAAAACTGATCAACACTATAATATAATTTCAATTTTCTTGCAACATCAAAGCTGTAGAAAAAACTCAGAAGATCTGACTTCATAGAAAACTTCATAAATTTATGAATTATCAACAATTAACTCAAGCGTGAAACCTGAATGGTTTGGTTCCACTGCTATAAATTTAGGTTTTCGTCCAAATCGCTAAACTCGAGGGGTTGTGTCCTCAAGTTTCCAGAAATCCAACTCCCCAAACCAGATCAAAAACAAGCCTGCCTGCCTGCAAATGAGTTTGCTCAAACTTTTATTCTTTTTCCTTTCGTAACTGCTCCTGTGTCTCCTTGAATTCCCATTTTTTGGTTTTTTTTTTCGTTTATTTTAATTCCTATGAGAATTCCCATAAAGTAACTTAATTTATTTATTTTAACTTTTTAACTTAAGTTACTTAAGCTCTATTAATTTAAATTGTCTTTTTTTTTAAACTTAACTAATTCCCACAACTTAAATTAATAATCTAACTTTATGCTGACTCGCAATTGGGGACATTACATCTTGATGATAGGGGTTTGTACCTCTGTGAATCCCTAGGTATGAGAATATGAAGGATGTATGATATATATAGGGTACTGTTATCACTGTGTGCAAGGAGTGTTTACCCTAAACCCTAACTAAGACATGGTAGAATGTCTTAAACCTGAAAAAGACCGTATGAATCAGTCAAGTGCTTGACACTTGTTTGTGAGATTGCTTGTTTTATCACAGTCGTGTTTGGATACTCATAAGAGTTGAATGTTTGTGTTGTACTAAGGATGACCTTACACTGCTATCTTGTTCAAGGGATTTTAGTGGGGCTGATAGATGTTATTCATGTCACTGTGCTGTGAATTAAAGTACTGTTGTATTCATAGTTGCCAGGAGACGGATACCAGTATGATATTTTTTGAAAAAGTAGGAGACGGGTATCTGTGAATATATCCATATATATAATATATATATTAGAGTATCTTATGTAAGCATGGGTTTCTAAATATCTTTCTCTATATCCTTGAATATTTCTGATATATATAATAGAGTATATAATGTTTCAAAACATCACATGATTGAACTGGCATTTGCCCGAGTCCTAAGTGTTAAAAAAACCCTCATGCGACAATAAAATATAAATCGCAAACAAAAGAAACAATGGCTTGGCTTTGTCCATCTCGGCAACACCTTCAATTATTTCTGGGTCTCGATCAACAAACTCCACTTAGTGATATTGTAAAGTGCCTTCCTGTAAGATATGGAATTTTGGTGTTTTGTTTGATTCTAAGGGAGCTCGTTTGTGTGTTGTTAAGGTGCTGTCAAAATAACCTTGATACCACTGTAGTGTGCCTTTCAGATTTGGAGGATACCTTTTCGTTCTCAAGTTGATATTTTGCATTTGTCAATTAAAATCACCAGTTTGAGTTTGCAGGTTAAGTACACTGAATATTGATTGGAGTTTGAACATTTGTCTTTCATCAGTTAGTAGCAGCAACAAACATGGAACTCTTTTTAAATACAAACAGTGTTTTATTGCTGATTCTGTGTGTACATACAATGATGGATTATGCCCCCAAAGCTATTCACAGTATATATCAGATTCAAACCAGGTCATTGCAAAATAGCGACATTGGTTATTCAAAACACAATGATTTATATCCTTAATAGGGTCTGAATATTCATATAGTGCACTCAGAAAATACAGTCCAGATTTCCTAACAGACTTATGCTGGGATATAATGTGGGCTGATTAAAAGGGGATGAAGTTCAGAAATTTTATAGCAACCAAATAAGCATGATTCAACTGTAACCCAACCATCATCTTATTCAACTACTCACAGCCTCACTAAGACAAACAAACAGAGGTTCATGGCCATGAAAAACAGCTCTAACAATAATAGAGTGAGTTACAATGAGAGTGTAAGTATCTCAGACCTGGTGCAACATTATTCCATGGCTGGAAGTGATTGTGTGACCTCCAAAACGCCCAGAAATGAACAGCTGCTTCAAATACTTCCAGTGGCCCACGTTTCAGCTTCTTAGAGTCATGTCTTGCCTGGTATAGACCAGTCGGCACCTTTGCTAGCCACAAATCTGCTTCTTAAGGGTGCGCCATAGTTTCTAAGAGTCAAACGACCCTCACTCAAGCTGTGATTTACTACGCCCCAGCCATTAATCATCACGTCTTTGACATTGTTGCAGCTGCAGCAACAAAAACGACCTCTATCAAGATATCTCTGCTCTGAGAAATGGCGCCTAGGGTTTCTTCAATGTTAAGTCTTCAAATGGCACAATAACCACACCAAAATCGCCCACCTGAAACTACAAAACGCAGAGAAGATCTTTCACAAAATCTGAATGTAACATTCCAGCTAGGACAGCTTGTCTCACTGTCGAAACTGGCAGTCCAGGCTTCAAACCTGTCGACCAAAGGCTCTCCAATAGCTCCACGAAAAATGAGGTAAAAGATAATCATATTCAAGTGTCGAATATTTCCTTCATTCCTTCCTTTTGTATTTTTTCACTCACAAATATAAAGTGATTTTATATAGTTCATATTTCAAATATTTCCCTAAGTCACTTTATAAACAATCAAATAAGTGACTGTATAATATTTCACTTTATTTAATTAAAATAATTGATTAAAGTCATCCTTAAGAAATTTTATTAATTCTTGGACAATTTAATCAATTAAATTAATTAAGTCACTTAACCATAAATTTGGGGACATTACAGATATAGGTACTCCGGTTCAATATCAACAAGAATTTTGAGTTGGGAGTGAATACATTTCAGAAGTCTTTCTCCTGCCCCCCGGGGTTGGATGGAATGAAAGGTTGGAGTTTGTTTTGTTCCTTTCCTCGAACCGATAGCAGATGCAAATTGTGCTTTAATGGGTTCTACTTCTAATATGCAGTGTCAAGCAGTTCCACCCTTTTGCTGTAGCATGCATTTCGCGTTTGTTATGAGTGGTGGAAAAGCATTAAAATCCTTTTGTGACACTTTTTAGGTTGATTTTCATTTTTTAGTTTTTATTTTAAACAGAGATGCAAGGAAACGTGGGCAGGACATTTCCTGCAACCAGAGACGTCTCTGTCCCATTTCCAGTACAAGAAACGCATCCCAATCCACAAGATGCATTCTAGGGGGTCGGAGACACATCTCCCTGCAACCATGGCTGTATTGTGTGTTGTTATGAATCTGTATAAGTGAGGTACTACTAGACTCTATGGTAAATATCCATGCATTTGTATCATGTTCTTGACTTGTGATGCATTGATTAAGGGGCACTGGAGCATTATGACAATGCAACTTACTGGAATATGTATCTGATCATTATCCCTGAGTATCACTCGTTGATTATCATGGAGTATGATCAGAAGACAAGTCAGTTGACTCAATCACAACCCATCTATGGCATGAGTCAATGCATTCTTTTAGTGTTTTGTGAAATTATGTAAACCTTTCATGCAGTCTGGCAAGCATTAGTGTAGCCTATCTTGCACTGGGTTGGGGCTTGGGTAGTGCTCCAAGGTTGGGCTTGTTTTACACCATCACCTTAGAATGTGACTAAGGCCTGCTGCTATTGTTGTTGATGAGTTGATAGTTTATGATTTCAGCTAGTTGAAAGAGACAAGCAAGCTCAAAGATTCCAAACTGATGATAATTTCAACAATCATTTACAGTAGTGACAATAAGAACAGGAGACACAATATTGTACATCCTTGTTCTATAATTAAGGACCTAAATATCTTAACAATAAAGATTAAATATATCTTAATGTTGTCTACAGATCTGGTTAGGCTGAATGTTCAACCGATGTCTTGACTGTGGTGTAACAGTCTATGCCTGGGTCCACTGACAGATGTACTTATTGTAATTTGATTATAATGTGACAGTTCCTGTCTATGAGCAACAGTACTGTGAATGATCCAAAGTCTGTACCATCTTGTTTTAACTGGTAAATATGAGTTGTATGCAATTGATTATCCATCCTTGTGCAACATGTATTGATATATTGACAAATAAAGGAAGTTACAATTAGACTCTTTATATTGGAAATGTTTATTAATAGTCGTATTCCTGACTCAACTATGAAGTCTGTTTTATAGTGATATTGAAATTGTTAAGTTTTCAGTAGTGATCACCGTATAATAATAGGTTACGTATGAACTTTACCTGTACCTTGCATTGAAAGGCTGATTATGATGCTGGCATACCTTGCATTTGAAATCAAATGGAGGATTATGTAGTTGATCAGATGTTCTCAGTGACTGGCCACATCTCAGTATAGAGATGAACTGCTAGTTCCTTAGCTGGGTAAATCTGTCTTGACCAGCCACATCAATTATATGAGACATTATGTTGTGAACTCTTGACCTCTATTGAAAGACCTAAATGGCCTTAGCATATAATATCAAGTAGATCCCAATGTACACACAAGGAACTGTGTTAAGTTAAATGATCAAGGTTGATATGACTAACTGAGGGATAACAGCCTCTCTTTGGAAGCATATTGGGAGATCTTTGAACATGTTATTGAGACTGTATATAACTTATTCAAATGTGTATCATCTAAGAATGTTGATTGCTTGCAAGATACAATTCTGTAAGGGAAGACTGTCACATTGAGGGTAATGAACGGTATAGTTGCAGTAAAAAGGAAATGAGTTGTAAATGTCCTTGATTATATTGTAAATAAGAAATATGCAATGACAGTCTTGCAGGCTGTGACTACATCCATTATTGAGAAATTACCAAGGCACTAGTTATGAAACATTAACATATTTGCTTATGATCTCACTGTTCATCGCTTCAAAGACAAATGAAAATACACTATAGTTACAACACTAATACTGAGTAAAGATGATATAGTCATTCCTATTTGAATACACTTTCTTGTAGCCTATAAATATAATTGAGGGTATGTCATTAGAGTCAAGCTTATAAAATTATGTTTTGTAGTGAGAGTTAAAGCATTAATTGTTACTGCTTGGCATGAGTCAAAAAGGAAGACATAATTATGTCTCCTTGATTGAAGGATCATATAGGATTGGTTATATCAATGATTATAGAAAGAAAAAATTGGTTGGAGATTAATGGATTAAAGTATTTGAGCAAATAATGTTCAGCATATGATAAATTTGAAGTTGAACACCTCTCCAGAGTCCTGATTGTGTGATATTAAGAAATTAACTTATACACAGAACATAGTAGCAAATATTGAGAGTTGGTAAACTATAAATACATAAAGAGTATTTTAAGATCTACTTGGTAGATCTTGATTCTAACAATTAATCTTGGCTATATAAGGGTGACATTGTTATATAAGCATCCTAATAGAATATTAAAAGTTTTCTAGTCATAGAAAGGCCTTTCAGATTGAATGACAGTGAATCATACAAAAGTGTACACTAGATAGATAATCTAGAAACATAAGAACAGTGATAATAAGACTGTTACTCACGTGGTTTAAATATGACCAAGTCCTTACATTAACATGACTAGTAAGGAATGGTGAACTAGAATGCAAGGTACTAAAGACCTTAAGAACTAAATAGTAAATACATAACAAACAGAAAGGTAAGAGCATGTATTTGCAGCTTCATCTGACACTTTAGTCTGGTTTTAAGCTGGCATTACAATTGGTTAGTGTTCCATTGCATGAGCCACGTAGTTTAGCATTCAAGACCAATATTCATAATGATGAGGATCAGCAACCAATGGGCAGTGCTTCAAATGAGGATTCTAATTACTGATTGAGCACTTTTCCATTTTGTAATGGTTAACTATTTTTTTAGTCGTATTGTATACTAACTACTCTGGTCTATCACTATGGTTGACCCTCCATTTTGACATTATACTCTTAAATCAATTATCAACTAATAATTATAAAGCAGATTTCTCGGTTTCTCATTTCATTTGAACATCTTGTTGGTGTTTCAATTCGCACCTCTGGAATGCGGATTAGAAACAGACAACTATGCACAAATTAACTGCTCTTTGAATTAGGAGGGGAAGCTCCCTCTTTGCTGATGTTGCTTAAAGAAAGTAAACTAAAACTAATTACCAATCTTTTTGTTCAGCTAAGAGCACAAGGTTATAAAACTCTAGCGCTGTAGCTAAGATTTTCTCTTTTTGAATTTCAACTACGATTAAGCCTACTCTAAGGACGCTTTTAACAACCCAAGTAAATTCAAAGCTTGAGAGTTAAAAGTAAATAAGGAATGATTCTTTGACACAAAACTCACATAAACTCACTCTCAACGTACACCTTAAAACTCATTGTACTTTTAGATGCAAGCTGGAATAGGGATCATATAAGCATAACACATAAAATGGAAACTTGAGAAAGTAGATCAAAGCATAAAAGCAGGCATAAGATTTCCTTTTCTCAAATTTCAAATTTCAAATAACAACGATTACACTTCTCGGACAGCAAGATTGTACCAATAATAGGCTTACAGTTTTGCGATCAACCAAAATACATTGACACAAGTAACACATGAACTGAACAATATCTTACAGCAAAGATAGGCATATAAGCTTGCTCTTACGCTAAGTGAACTGACACTGAATAACAACTTGCGGGCAAAAGTAGGCTCAGCAATTTACTAGCACAATAACCGTTAAAGAAAAATGGGCAAGGCTGCCCTTATTTATACACAAGCAGAGGAGTAGGGAACCCTAAAATCTCCTT
Source organism: Sequoia sempervirens (assembly GCA_007258455.2). Lineage (NCBI taxonomy): Eukaryota > Viridiplantae > Streptophyta > Pinopsida > Cupressales > Cupressaceae > Sequoia > Sequoia sempervirens. Next base: position 268,031,636 of record VDFB02047230.1, read on the forward strand.
ACTTTTACAACAAGACTTGCCAAGATGCAAGCTTTATTTCTAAAACTAAAACAAGATAACTATCTAACAACCTATGAAAGCAAAAAAACAAGGAAAGTGCCAATTATTACATCTTGATTCTTTCTCTTTCACAAAGAATGGATAAGGATGAGACAAGAATAGAAAGAAAACTCAGAAAAAGCGTCGAGTTAACTGCTGCTTTTGAGTTCTATTCTCGAAAAATATCGCTGCCCCAGAGAGGTGACTCATTTAGGAAACTCAATCCACCAAAAAGCTGATTTGTTCTTGATTTCAAGTGGAGAGTGCTGCATGTTAAAAATCTCGATTTTTGACTATAAACTTGACTATGTTCGGAAACTTTTTGCACAAACTGCTGAAAATAGAATGCTGATTTGCCTTTAAAAAGCAATTTCTCCAAAAAAAACTAGGGCCTGGGTTTTGTAGAGAATCTTGTTCCGGAGAAACCCAGACGATCAAATTTCGAGAAAGCTGAGGATTTCCCAAAAAAGCGTGGAAAAAGCAGATTCTTGAAAACTTAAATTTTTCCAAAGTTGAAGAGAATCCAGAACTAAGCGGACCCAGATGAATGAATTTTGAAAAAGATGACCCCTGAAAGATCCCTTACCGATTCTATCCTGAATTTTTCAGTTTTGACCTCTTGCCATAATGTCAAACAGTTATCTTGCATGGACTGATTTGGTTTTGCTGATTGTTTGTTTGAGTTTCATTGCTTGTTTTTCATTGCAAAATCATAGAGGAAAACATAGAAATGAAAGAGAACTACTGCATAAGTGAAAGACAACAAATTGCAACTCAATAGAACCCCTTTTTTCAACTATATCAAGTCTGATTACAAGTTTCAGAGGTTTGATATACATTATATCAGACTGTAACAACAGTCTAAAACCCTTATATAATGCAATATTCGACTACCCAAAATGATAAACACATACTTGGATGTATAGCGCCAATTGTAGCTTGATTATTGAAGTCAAATCGTGAATCACTTCGCTGTTACAACTTCAAACGGTATGGCTGAGTATGACGACGAAATAAATGTTGTAGAGGATCACCAATAGGCTGGAAATAATGATAAAAATCAGGAACATCAACCTTTTACCAAACCCTAGGTGTCTCCCAAAATACCCAACAAGCAGCCTTGATCAAAACTCCACGAATAAGGTACCAAATCAAAGATAAATTGTTGTCGTGGAAGAATATGCAATAAAATCAAATACCCATGTGCCTTAGCTTCCATAAACTATCAAAATCTGCAATTATTTTCTGATAACTCACTGCTGCAATCAAATCTAAATGCAAATTAACCTGTGATGAAGACCAATGATGCCCAAATGGAAACCCAGATTAGATTTCCCTGTTTTGTGAACTGGGTTTTCGTCCAATTCACTATCCTCCAAAGGATTTCGTCCTTAGAAGACCTGATATGCTGCTGAAACCCTCTTCAAGAGCTCAAACCTGCAATTTATTTTTGTCAAAATGAGAATAAGAATGCCCAAAAATGAGCCCAACATATTGCTTTATAACCTCCCATGAGATTTTTTTAATAAAAGTGGATAAAATAATCCTCCTCAAGGGTCTTTCCTCATCAAAAGAAATGGCCACTTTTTAAAAACAACTTGAGTTACTAGGATGGGGGGCACTTTTCACTATTCCCTTCATAATTTTTTGTTCTATTCGCTTTTTACTTTTCCATTAAAGCAAACTTTAATATTTCCAATTTATCCCTAGATTTAGCAACTGAACTCCAAACTGAAAGGCTCATAAAGCTCCCAGCTAAGCTCCACAGCCCTCTGTTGGGTCCCCTAACCATTCTACTAACCTACGAGCACCCTAATAGTAGGCCAACCTCCACTATAGTCTGAGTTGCCGAAGGAAGGGACATTACAACCCCCTTCCTCTGAAAAATGATGACCTGGAAGAATAAAGCATGAAAAAGCGAGCCTCTGTGCTTGCCAATCCCGAATCCATGAAGAAAATTGAAAAAGCATTGCGTTTAAGCCTCTATTTCTTGAAAAACAGAAAATTGTATGTTTTCTCCTCTAGACGCCAACCTGCAAAAAGTCAATAATGAAATCCAAAGCCTTATTTTATAAGTTTTGAGGATAAAAAAAGCTTTATTTTCCAGCTTTAAATCTTTGAAGCCAATCTTCGGCAGGTTTGTTGAATGTGGACACTGTCTGGACGATGCATGATGAAAACTAGAAAATTTTCTAAGGCATTGAGCCTTGGGCGCCCTTCCTGACTAGGAGCGCTTTTCCTTAGCAGACAACCAATTTTCTGAAATTTTCAACTTTTAGCTTGAAAATATGCCCTTAGTTTGATCTTCATTCCGACCTCCAGATTGATCCTGTGAATTGGCTGATGATCTCGTTGCGGAGCCTAACCGAATCGGAGAAGATTATTCTGGAGGCAACGTCTACTAAAAACATTATTTGGGCCCCCAAAATCATGGGCGCCCCTGGCTACCTGGGGCGCCCATGGCTCCCAGTGTTACCCATTTTTCTAATATTCTTCAATTTTTGTGTTTTCTAACCTTCAAATGATTTCTCTATTGATTTCGCATTTTTGGTTGTTTAAATGGCCTGATGGACTAATAGCTAGATTAGTTGGATAGCTCGGAGAATTCTGAGGAAGATCTTCTGGAGGTGATTTATCCTAAAAAACTGATTCTAAGGGGTCAAAAGGTTGGGCGCCCTTGGCTAGCTGGGGTGCCCAACTCCTCCAGAGTTATATTTTTCTATGATTTCCACTTTCTTTCCTCTATTTTCTCTGCTCGTTTGATCGGCAATACCCGATGATTGGAAAATCTTCTGAGTTCACCATTGATTTCGTTGGAGAGCTTGCTGGAATTTGATGGAATGTTATGAAGACTACAAACCTTAATTTCAACTTTCAGGCATTCAAATCCTTGGGAGCTCCTAGCTAGCTAGGGCGCCCAAGATCTCCAGACTTAGCCAAATTTAGGCATTTTTCATCCTTCAAATTTGTCCATTCTTGTTCCTCATGATCTGTTCTTAATTCAATCTAAATTTGTTGGCTATTGGCGAATCTGATGATTTGGCAGAGATATCCACTAGAAAGCTAGAAGAATTCTGAAGAAGCAGAGCATATTTGCAAATCCTAACAATTGACTTTGACCCTCCAAAACCCTAGGCACCCCTGGCTAGCTGGGGCATGTCATATCCCCGGAATCGCAACACTAAGATAACAATTGAAATAAGTAAATAAGATAAAAACATAGTAAAAGTACAAACATTAGCAATTTAATTATAATTATCACAAGATAATATTATAATTAAATCATCAAAGATAATATCGTAAATATTAAAATATGGATTCTAATAATTTAAATATTAATATAATATAGATAATTAAAGATAAACCAATAAAATCAATTTATAGATATAATACTAGAATACAAAGCATATAATACAATACAAAATTGTAAATAATAAACATCACTATAATTATAATCATAATATAATATATAAATATTAACAAAATAAATATTAGCAATTTAAATATTATTATATTATACTATCGAATATAACATCATAAATATTAAAATATAAATACTAACAATGGTATTTATAATCATTATAATATTATTATAATATACTTATAATTTAAAATAAATAAACATTAATATATTATTAATGAACAAAGTATGTGAAGGCAACGATTAGTTAAAGTTAAAAAGTTACTTCTTTCTAAATAAAAGATGCATCGCTTCATCTCAATATAAGGCTATAAAAGGTAATAAGGAAAAAAGGGAGTCATAGGAGGAATTATGAAGAAAGCACAGAAATTATAAATAGCCTAATTGATAATAAGGAAGCAACGATTCTTTAATAAGGGGCAAAACATTTTAGGTTTTATAGAAGGGAACTATTGGGGAGATATGAAATAAATAAGGAATATGTGGAGAGGAGAATTGATGAAAGGAATAGATAATGGTCTGCAGCAGCCATTAAAATATAATAGGGGAATATGAGAGGAAAAAACAGATGGAATCAATTAGAGAGTGGAAAATAAAATAACAACTATGGAGTGTATATTTTTGAGCATAGCAGAGGTATAAAATACAGATGGAAGGCAAAGAATAAGGAATCAGCAGCTATATATTGGGAACAATTATTAAGTCTTATAAGCAATTATGACTCTTTAATCTGAGAAGTAAGAGAGGTGTGTAGGACAAATAAATAAATCAGATCTACACCAGCAGCTTGGTATGAAGGGAAATGTATAGACAAGGCAGACTTGTAAGTAAGATGTATGAAGGTAGACTTATGAGAAAGCATGTGTATATATGTGTCAGAACAGCAGATCCAAGTGCTCTTGGGAGCCATGATCATCATAGAAGACATTTGAAGGAAGGGAATGAAATAAGAAAGAAAGAGCATGGCCAGCTGGAAATAAGGAGATAAGTATTTTTACCTAAGTGTTCATATATTTGAATAATGGTGTTAATAAATACATTATGAATTTAAATAATAGTGTAATTAATCATAATTCATACATGATGCTGTTTATTTAATGTTATCTACCTTTTATTGGTGACATTGGGAATAATAAATCATGCATGCTACTAGTTATCTTATAGCATTGCTCATACGTTGCTCCATTGACATTATTGTATATATATATTAATATGAAATATAATATATCATACGTTCATACAATAAGGATGCTTGCAGCAAATATTGAGCCCTATAAGTAACTGTGATTATTTGAGGGGAAAATGAATAGACTTGTTAATGTTTTTATCCTATGATTGATCAGAAAAAGGAGAAAAGAATATAGTCTTGAACACTAAACCCTCATAAAGGATATTTTCAAGAAAATTGGGGCAAGAATTATGGTTGTTCCGAAAGGGGACATTACAATGGTATCAGAGCATCTTTCCTGCCATCCTGTGTGTGCTTGAGCTAGTTGCTTGCATGCTTGAACTAGTTGTTTGTCTACTTGAGCTAGTTGCTTGCTTGCTTGAGCTGGTTGCTTGTATGCTTGAGCTACTTGCTTGTCTACTTAAGCTACTTGCCTACTTGCTTGAGCCGATTACTTGCATGCTTGAGTTGGTTGCTTGCGTGCTTGAGCTAGTTGCTTGCGTTCTTGAGCTGCCTACCTATCTACTTGAGCTAGTTGCATACTCATTGGAGCTACTTGCTTGCATGCTTGAGCTACTTGCTTGTCTACTTGAGCAACTTGCCTATGTGCTTAAGCTACTTGCCTATGTGCTTGAGTTGCTTGTTGCCTGCTTGAGCTACTTACTTGTGTGCTTGAGCTACCTGAGTTACCTCCTCTAGACAATAAAGGACAACTTATCTTAAGAGCCAGAATTTATCCTAGACACCAGAGAAAGGAAATTGAGGAACAAGATCATTATCGAATCTCTAATCAAGTGGAAGGGACTTCTTGAAGAAGATGCTACATGAGAAAGGAATACATGTAGAATTAAAGAAACAGCAACTTGAGCATCAATGGATTGGAAGAGGGAATAACCCACGGATATTATGAAGGGAAGAGTATAATCAAATCAGAATCAAGGAATAAGGACCTAAGAGGACAAGAATTAGGGTTGTCCCGAATAGGAGACATTACAATGGTAAGAAGAATGCAAGGAACCACACCAGGATTGAGAGGAGTTGAACCAAGGTTCTCCCAAGGATCTTAATGATGGATACACCAAAATAGGGTGTCCATAAGGCCTGCAAAGTGAAAAGCTCACTTCCGAGATTTTAAGGCTTGGTACTCTTAAGAATAAGGTATCCAGAAGGCCTCGTAAGAGATGTCACAACCTTTTCCCAGGATTATAAGGCTGGATACACTTAAGAGTAAGGTATCCAGAAGGCCTAGAAAGAGGTGTCACAACCTTTTCCCAAGATTCTAAGGCTGGATACACTTAAGAGTAAGGTATCCAGAAGGCCTGGAAGAGGTGTTACAACCTTTTCCAAGATTATAAGGCTGGATAGACTTAGAAAAAGGTATCCAGAAGGCCTGGAAGGAGATTAAGAGTAACAAAGGGTTACAATCTTCTTCCACGATTATAAGGCTGGGTATACTTAAAACTAGATTATCTAGAAGGCTTGGGTAGAGATGTTACAGTCTTTCCCCAAGATTATAAGGCTGGATATACTTAAAAGTAAGTTATCCAGAAGACTTGGGTAGAGATGTTACAATCTTTCCCCAAGATTATAAGGCTGGGTATACTTAAAAGTAAGTTATGCAGAAGGCTTGGGTAGAGATGTACAGTCTTTCCCCAAGATTATAAGGCTGGGTATACTCAAAAGTAAGTTATCCAGAAGGCTTGGGTAGAGATGTTACAGTCTTTCCCCAAGATTACGAGGCTGGATATGTAAATTTTAAGATCAGATTTAATGCACAGAAAATTAATTCAAAATCAGACACAATAACACAGCAGATACCCTAGGAAAACCCTCCTCTTGAGGGAGAAAAACCCAGCAGCAGAGATCTCTTTTATATATGTAAATAGTGGCAGCAATTCGCCTTACAATGAGGCCAAACTCAAGGCCAATATTCAGCACCAATGCACGATGCAATATCAGATAATAATCTGATCTTCTTTTCAATCTAAATCTGGACTTAGATAAATTCGTAATCTGCTCTTGAAGTAATTCGCACTAGATATAATAGACACAATCGAACTTGACTTGATGATGAATGGAGCGAACTTAATGAGTATATATACATGAGAGGGAGAGAGAGACGCATCCTTTCATTTAATCCCAAGGTCGGCCTCCAATAAGAATCGCGTCCAATGGAAGTGGGTCGGCATCATAAGAACTCGTGTCTTTTCTTTAAAACAAAACCGTGCCTCTTCATAATGTAGTCTTAACATATAATTAGCACCTTATAAATATTCATGCCTCTTCAATATAAATATCTGATATAAATTAAATAGCATTAAGCTATCATTTAATTTATTCATGACAAGAATATCGCTGGAAGTAATTTCGACTGCATGTTTGGATTATTAGGGATATACTCAGTAATGAGGTATCCAGAAGGCCTGGAAAGAGATTAAATGTAACAAGATGTTACAGTATTTTTCCAGGATGAAGACAACTATACTGGCGAAGAACATCAAGAGACTAAGGAACAAAAGAGTTATTGGTTGCTCGAGGACAAGCAAAAACAAGAGGGAGAGACTTGTCGTGTCCCCATCATAAAGATAAGTATATATTTAATATATTCATATTTTAATAGATATACGCATTCAAATAGAGTAATCATTATAGAACATTCTCATTTAAATTATATATATATAAACGTGACTAACTTGTGTGCCTTTAGTGACAGATTAGAAGAAGAGATCCTAGAAGAAACTAAGATGATTTTGCTTGAGGACAAGCAAATTTGGGAGGGGAGGACTGTCATGTCCCCGGAATCGCAACACTAAGATAACAATTGAAATAAGTAAATAAGATAAAAACATAGTAAAAGTACAAACATTAGCAATTTAATTATAATTATCACAAGATAATATTATAATTAAATCATCAAAGATAATATCGTAAATATTAAAATATGGATTCTAATAATTTAAATATTATTACAATATAGATAATTAAAGATAAACCAATAAAATCAATTTATAGATATAATACTAGAATACAAAGCATATAATACAATACAAAATTGTAAATAATAAACACCACTATAATTATAATCTTAATATAATATTTAAATATTAACAAAATAAATATTAGCAATTTAAATATTATTATATTATAATATCGAATATAACATCATAAATATTAAAATATAAATACTAACAATGGTATTTATAATCATTATAATATTATTATAATATACTTATAATTTAAAATACATAAACATTAATATATTATTAATGAACAAAGTATGTGAAGGCAGTGATTAGTTAAAGTTAAAAAGTTACTTCTTTCTAAATAAAAGATGCATCGTTTCATCTCAATATAAGGCTATAAAGGTAATAAGGAAAAAAGGGAGTCATAGGAGGAATTATGAAGAAAGCACAGAAATTATAAATAGCCTAATTGACAATTAGGAAGCAACGATTCTTTAATAAGGGGCACAACATTTTAGGTTTTATTGAAGGGAACTATTGGGGAGATATGAAATAAATAAGGAATATGTGGAGAGGAGAATTGATGAAAGGAATAGATAATGGTCTGCAGCAGCCATTAAAATATAATAGGGGAATATGAGAGGAAAAAACAGATGGAATCAATTAGAGAGTGGAAAATAAAATAAGAACTATGGAGTGTATATTTTTTAGCATAGCAGAGGTATAAAATACAGATGGAAGGCAAAGAATAAGGAATCAGCAGCTATATATTGGGAACAATTACTGAGTCTTATAAGTAATTATGACTCTTTAATCTGAGAAGTAAGAGAGGTGTGTAGGACAAATAAATAAATTAGATCTATACCAGCAGCTTGGTATGAAGGAAAATGTATAGACAAGGCAGACTTGTGAGTAAGATGTATCAAGGTAGACTTATGAGAAAGCATGTATATATACGTGTCAGAACAGCAGATCCAAGTGCTCTTGGGAGCCATGATCATCATAGAAGACATTTGAAGGAAGGGAATGAAATAAGAAAGAAGGAGCATGGCCAGCTGGAAATAAGGAGATAAGTATTTTTACCTAAGTGTTTATATATTTGAATAACGGTGTTAATAAATACATTATGAATTTAAATAATAGTGTAATTAATGATAATTCATACATGATGCTGTTTATTTAATGTTATCTACCTTTTATTGGTGGCATTGGGAATAATAAATCATGCATGCTACTAGTTATCTTATAGCATTGCTGATACATTGCTCCATTGACATTATTGTATATATATATATATATTTATATGAAATATAATATAACATACGTTCATACAATAAGGATGCTTGCAGCAAATATTGAGCCCTATAAGTAACTGTGATTATTTGATGAGAAAATGAATAGACTTGTTAATGTTTTTATCCTATGATTGATTAGGAAAAGGAGAAAAGAATATAGTCTTTAACACTAAACCCTCATAAAGGATATTTTCAAGAAAATCGGGGCAAGAATTATGGTTGTTCCGAAAGGGGACATTACAGGGCACCCAAAGTTCCCAAAGATAGATTTTTTTTCTTGATAATTTCCATAATTTCTAGTTTGCTCCTTAATGACACTCCTTTGTCCGATTTGAGATTCTGGCTGATAGATTGATCCGATGGACCTGTTGTTGGATTCACTGCGAAGCCAAAAGGATTCTAAACAAAACATCTTGGTGGCACGAACCTTAACTCCATCATTTGGCACCTTGAAAGGTTGGGCACCCCTGGCTAGCAGGGGCACCTAAGCTTAGCAGTGTTTTTCATTTTTATCCTTTTTTCAACTTTTCCCTTCGTTCTTCGTTCCTCACTCCGTGCTTGGCAAATGTTGTATTTACATCATGCTGGAAACTGGAAAATATACTAAGGCACAGAATCCCAGGCACCTTGACTGGGCAGGGGCGCCTAAGCTCTCCAGACCTAGCCAAATTTTTACTGCTTTCAAGATTCCTTCAGCTTCCCTCCTTCATTCTCTGTTTCACGAACATCTTTCGCCGTTTCCTGATTTGGGCAATGCCTAAGACTTCGAATTTGACACCTAGCAATTGAGCAACCTCCATTGATGACCTTGGAGCTCTTGATTTGGCTTCTAAAAAAGTAGAATAGACCCACTAGGGAAAAACTGATCTTCTGATGATTCTAACTGGCCCAGCCTAATGAGGAAGTATTTTCAACCAATCAAAATCAGTTTGAACCCCTAGAGTCAGACATTCTATTTTTATAAAATTTTGCCAACATCCATTTGAGAAGAAACCCATAAAAGCCCAGAAAAAGTCTATTTTTAAAAACTTTCTAGTTTTCGAAATTTTCCTAAAATTTAGGGCTGAAAAACTAAGATCTGGGCTTTGTAGACAAGGTCGCTCTAAGCAGACCCAGATCCTCAGATTTTGAAAATTTTGAGTTTTTGACCCACATGCATGACATGCCAAATCCCATTTTTCGACCTTTTTGACAGTTTTTACAAGACTTTAACTGACTCTTTCAAAATGCCTAAGTGTAGCAAAAATTTTAATTTGTGGTACAACACATCTAAAGTTTGTTTGTTTCACAGTTCATAAGTTATTGATTCAAATGTTTCAATTTCCATACACTTAGGCTTGTAGCTCTATAACAATGTTGAATTTTGAAAATATAACAGACATTAAAATTTCATATTTTTAAAATTTTAAAATATATATTATATTTGCCATCCCATCTTCCTGAATCTGAGATAAAAAAAAATCGTCCTGCCAGAAACACATGGCCATCCCCCTCCTAAAACACCATTTGCTAGCAGTCTAACACTGATATGTTAGTTCAATTGAACTGCAAAAATTATAGCCAAATTACATTTACAAGTATTCAAATTCAACACTACCATTATGTACATCATAAAAATGTGCATAAACCGTTTCAGTTTCTTTGGGATATGCAACACATTTTGTGGACGAGCAGTGTTTCACATACACATGAGAGTCTTCTAGGACCAACTGCATAATTTTTATATTGTCAAAGTGATACAAAAGCATCTCAACGTTGTATATAAAACTGTTTGAATCTGTTTTTTAAATGATAAGACCAATAAATACAATAGTGTCTGAAAGTGATATATTTTCAACTCAGCTATTAACTAATTAAGCCAAAAAAGATGAGTAAAAAAAGAAAACACAGTAAAAGCAATCTAAATAAAACTAGATTGGCAAAGAAGATAAGCATACTGCTTTTGGATCAACAGACATTCCTGACATGGTACCCCCAAGAAGTTTAAACGACACCTGCAATGTGCAAAATTCACACAAAAAACTGGGTTAGCATTTCCCACTAATTGAAAAAGTCATACATGCAGAAATCACCCCCAAGTTCTTGATCAAACAAATGACATAAAATTAAAGAATACCAACCAAATAAAAGTAATCTCTACACATTGATGTGTAATTTGCTTTGTCATACTAATGTCTAATTCATGAACATAGAACATAAAGAATCTTAGGACTTAACTCCTTTACTTTAATGTGCAGATTTTGTGTACTTTGTTTGTGCACAAAGTTGTCCAAATGCAGATCTTAACAGAATGAAGAATTGATTGTGAAAACATGGAAAAAAGAATTAATACAGCAGACACACAAGATTTATTGTTTCCAAGATAAAACCCGTGTAGATAAAAACCCCAGCAAGTGGAGTTGTGCCTCCTTCTACTTATCACTAAAATGCAAGGTTACATGATAGTGATGTTATCATTGCTGATATCAGACTTCTACAACAATATATAATGTTTGTTCTTCACTTAGTTCTCCACGTTGCTTGCTACTACTGAACTCAACTCTAGTCTTTTCCTCACAATAGTAGGAAGTAGGAACATTTCATTTGGCATTTCTTTGTTAATCTAAACTTTTGTTGTATTTGACAAGTATGACAATAGATGAATGTGCCAATTTTTCAAAGGTGAAAAGTATGGCCTTGTTGATGGTGTCATTCTTCAGCAAGCAACAGATTTGACAATGGATGAGCATATCACTTTTCAGCAGTTGACAGGCTCATCCCTAGCAAACTATGTCCCTTTCCAGTGCTTTCCAAAATTGCCAAATTCGAGGAATTCCTTTAGGGCCCAGACCATCCTCAGAGCTTTCTACACAGTTTTCCAAATTTACACAGTTACCTACAGAATCTTGGTGTAGTCTTTTCCATCTTGGTGTTTGACTGCAGGTGTGTTACTAAGTGTCTTAAGGGTCACACAAACCACTTAGGTGATTTACATGGACATAGATAAACAGGTAGAAGCCTTTTCAGATCAAAACTCCCCCATTGGGATCCTGTTGGTCCCCAAAAGCTTAATACATGTGAAATAAGGGAACAACTCTCAGACTTCCTCCCTGGAATACCTCTTTACCTTGCTTGGAAACTGAACCTTCCACTCATTCTGTCAATGCTCTTACTCTCTCCTTCTGGTTGTTCTCACCTTCCACTGCAGCACATGTCCCCATTCAACTGTTCTTGTGCATAAGGTGTCAAATCTTCAAGTCTTCAACATCAAGCATAGAAGGCTCATAGAGAAATCAATTAATCATATTAACAACAAAATACATGTTCATGTAAGGAAGCAGATTCAACCTAAATGCAGTATTTCCCACTTACTATCTTAAAAGACCCATCCTTAAGGGTGTGAACTTCTTTGCTTTCCCTTGGAATCCATCCTTGCTCAAGTACAGCCATACCTCATTCCCTGTTGATCATGATATATGCCTTGTACTTTTCTTGAGACTCCTCAAGCTTTTCTTACAATTGCAATTGCAGCATCAATTTAGTTTTCCTTATCAAGGAACCCCTTGGCTCTCTAAATTTATGAATTCAACTCTTCCTCTTTGCCTCTTGGCTGCACCATAACATCAAAGCTAAGTTGCTGGTTCTGGTTCAAGTTTGTGGATTCAGTTTGTGGATCCAGAAAAAAAAAAATTGGGGTTGGTTTCATTTTGGGTTCATCCCTACCAAAACATATTAAATTCATAAATATATAAATATTTAAACCTAAAAATAGGGATAACCACAAAACATACATTTAATAATCAAAACAACTATAAAATTTCATAAATTCATAGGTGACTAAATATTAAAATAAATTCATGTGGCTAATATTTAATAAAAAAGCAACTATTAAAATTTCATAAATTCATACTCCAAAAACTCCCTAAAGAGGCTCAAACAGGACAAGTTTAAAACAGCAGTGCAACAAATGATAATACCTTCAAAACTCCCCCGTTTTCATGCACATACTCATCAGCCATCACTGCACTAAGAAAGAATAGGAGAAGCTTTGGGGAACGATGAGGCTGTGTATATTCTTAACGCATTGTTTTGAACAGCACAGTGTGGTCCATATGCAGCAAGCCATTGCAGATCGTGAATTGGGAATGGATGCCCTATGGATTTGTCATTGCAGCAAGCAACTCACTAGACAGCTCAAGCATGTTTGAAGACCATGGCCGGAGACCCACAAAGGCATGCTTAACCGCTAGTCACCACTAATGTATAGGAACATCTGACCCTAATGCATTCCTTACTGCAATGGCATCTATTTTGAGAGGATTTTTATTTTTATTTTTTGTGTCTATAAAATGAGAAGGGAAAGAAAAGGAGCGATTAATATATGAAAAAGAGCAAAACAAAATTAAAAATTCCATCCAAATGCAACGGTTTCAGCCTTGGTTCGCCCTGATCCTCTTGGGTTCTATTGAGTTCACCTAAGTTCATCTAGAACGAAACCGCAGAGAAATTTATGCCTCCTAGCCAGATTTGCATCAAGATCAATTCATAACCTAAATTTGGTAAGAAACAAACACATATTTTGGGGCA
>VDFB02047230.1:268048007-268126993 GCA_007258455.2 Sequoia sempervirens
CAAAAAATAAATCCAAGTCTTCCTAGAGTGATCATCAATGAAAAGAACATAATACAAGAAACCACTCGAAGAAGGAACAGACATGGGTCCACATAAATCAGAATGAATAAGGTCTAAAATACACTTAGATCTATTTTCTCTACTATGAAAAGGGGCTTTTATATTCTTACCCAAAGCGCAGCCCTTGCAAGTACCTTCGTGCTCTTGAGTGAACTTAGGAAGGCCCATCACCATCTTCTCCATGATAGGTAAAGCTCGGAAGTGTAGGTGAGCCAATCTCCGATGCCAAAGATCGCATAGACTTGAAGAGTCATGAACCAAAGCTTGTAATGAACGTGTGCAGACCTTGTAAAGGTTTTCAAGTCTAACTCCAATTACTTGAGCATCCTTGAAGCTAGAGTTCTCCATCCATACTAGAACTTTGCCTTTGGAGAAGGCAACTTGATATCCTTTATCTTCCAAAGCTGATATAGAAATAAGATTGCGCTTGATTCCAGGAACATAAAGAACATTACCCAATTGAAGTGATATGCCGGAATCCAAATGAAGTGTAGAGGTCCCAATTCCTTTCACGGAGTAGCTAGCATCATCTCCAATGATGACTTGTTCAGAAGACTCCTTTTCCACCAAACTTGATAAGTGCTCCATAAAGCCGGTGATGTGTCGTGAAGCACCACTGTCGATTATCCATGTGTTGGTGTCGGAAGGTACACTGCTTGATAATACTTAATAGAACAAATATTCACTTGAATCCTTTTGAGGAGAGGCATCATCAACATCCGCAACGGTGACCTGTTGCTTAGGTCTAGTTGGACAATACTTGGCGAAGTGCCCAAACTTATCACACCTAAAACATTGAATCTTGGACATATCCCTCTTCTTCTTAATGGAGGTGCATCATCATTTCCCTTGTCCCGATTCCTCTTGAAGAATCCTTTCCTTCCATCTTTTCCTTTCTTCTTTGAAGTATGGGAGGCGAGAACATGAATATCTTCATTCTTTGAACTTTGACCAACGCCTCTTGCCACCAACCTTGATTCCTCTTGAATGCAATCAGATCTTAGGCGATCAAACTTAGGCAATTTTGACCTTGCACTGATTCCCTGAATGTATGATTCCCAAGACAAAGGCAGCCCATTGAGAGCAGCATAGTCATCCTTGTCATCAACGATATGCCCAATTGTAGAGAGCTGATCTCTCAAATCTGCAATCCTCATAAAGTATGCAATCACATTCACCCGCCATCTTCACATGATGAAGTTGTTGCTTCAGGCAAGTGCCGATTGGTATTGTTGATTTCGTACATCTCTTCCAAGGCTTTGAGCATATCTCTCGCTGTCTTCAACTTAGAGATGATAGGAACAATGTGATCCTTTACGGAATCAACCAATATCTTCATTGCTTTAATGTCTTTCTCTCGTCTTCAACTTAGAGATGATAGGAACAATGTGATCCTTTACGGAATCAACCAATATCTTCATTGCTTTAATGTCTTTCTTCAGCCACTGCAACTTTTCTTCTTCCTCCTCAGGTTTAGAAACGCTAGACTCCACGAACTCACCCAAGTCATTTTTACGCAAGGTAAGCATGATCCTGAATCTCCATGATGTGAAGTTGGATGCACCTTCGAGTCTATCCTCAACCTTCAAACCATTCACCATCTTGATTAAGTGAACAATAGGGTATGCTGATTAGCAATAATTTGATCACGATCCTCTCAAACCCACTCTGATACCATGTAAATTTTAGTGAACAGATTATGTGCACAGAAAATTAATTCAAATCAGACAAAAATAACACAGCAGATACCCTGGGAAAACCCTCCTCTTGAGGGAGAAAAACCCAGCAACAAAGATTTCTCTTATATATATAAAAGAGGCAACAATTCTCTTTACAATGAGGCCAATCACAAGGCCAATATACAGCACCAACTGTAGATGCAATAACAGATAATACTCAGCCCTGACTTGATATCAAAAATCTCTCCTTGAAGAAATTCGCAATCTGCTCTAGATGAAATTCGCACTCTGCTCTAGATGAAATTCGCACTTGAATGAATGTAAGAATCGAACTTGCTTGAATGTGAAATGGAGAGGAAATGACCTTGTATATATACAAATGTGAGAGAGGTCGCACCTCTTCATGTACAAGGTCAGCCAAGTTACAAAACAAAATAATTTATAAATAATAAATATAATTTAGGAAAAGTCAGCCTCAAGAGAAATTATAATGTTGCCAAGAGAAGCGCCCATCTTTAATAAATGACTCATATAAATAAATAGCCGATAGGCTACATTTATTTATGTCTTCACTCGTGGCTGGAAGGATGAACCCGAAGCTGTCATAACATTAACATTTTTATCCTATGATTGATCAGGAAAAGGAGAAAAGAATATAGTCTTGAACACTAAACCCTCATAAAGGATATTTTCAAGAAAATCGGGGCAAGAATTATGGTTGTTCCGAAAGGGGACATTACAGGGCACCCAAAGTTCCCAGAGATAGAATTTTTTTCTTGATAATTTCCATAATTTCTAGTTTGCTCCTTAATGACACTCCTTTGTTCGATTTGAGATTTTGGCTGATAGATTGATCCGATGGACCTTCTATTGGATTCATTGCAAAGCCAAAAGGATTCTAAACAAAACATCTTGGTGGCACGAACCTTAACTTCATCATTTGGCACCTTGAAAGGTTGGGCGCCCCTGGCTAGCAGGGGCACCTAAGCTTAGCAGTGTTAGTCATTTTTATCCTTTTTTCAGCTTTTCCCTCCATTCTTCGTTCCTCACTCCGTGCTTGGCAAATGTTGTATTTACATCATGCTGGAAACTGGAAAATATACTAAGGCACAAAATCCCAGGCGCCTTGACTGGGCAAGGGCGCCTGAGCTCTCCAGACCTAGCCAAATTTTTACTGCTTTCAAGATTCCTTCAGCTTCCCTCCTTCGTTCTTTGTTTCACGAACATCTTTCGCCATTTCCTAATCTGGGCAATGCCTAAGACTTCGAATCTGACACCTAGAAATTGAGCAACCTCCATTGATGGCCTTGGAGCTCTTGATTTGGCTTCTGAAAAAGTAGAATAGACCCACTAGGGAAAAACTAATCTTTTGATGATTCTAACTGGCCCAGCCTAATGAGGAAGTATTTTCAACCAACCAAAATCAGTTTGAACCCCTAGAGTCAGACATTCTATTGTTAGAAAATTTTGCCAACATCCATTTCAGAAGAAACCCAGAAAAGCCTAGAAAAAAGTCTATTTTTAAAAACTTTCTATTTTTAGAAAATTTCCTAAAATTTAGGGCTGAAAAACTGAGATCTGGGTTTTGTAGACAAGGTCGCTCTAAGCAGACCCAGATCCTCAGATTTTGAAAATTTTGAGTTTTTGACCCACATGCATGACATGCCAAATCCCATTTTTCGACCTTTTTGATAGTTTTTACAAGACTTTAACTGACTCTTTCAAAATGCCTAAGTGTAGCAAAAATTTTAATTTGGGGTACAACACATCTAAAGTTTGTTTGTTTCACAGTTCATAAGTTATTGATTCAAATGTTTCAATTTCCATACTCTTAGGCTTGTAGCTCTATAACAATGTTGAATTTTGAAAATATAACAGACATTAAAATTTCATATTTTTAAAATTTTTAAATATATATTATATTTGCCATCCCGTCTTCCTGAATCTGAGATAAAAAAAAATCGTCCTGCCAGAAACACATGGCCATCCCCCTCCTAAAACACCATTTGCTAGCAGTCTAACACTGATATGTTAGTTCAATTGAACTGCAAAAATTATAGCCAAATTACATTTACAAGTATTCAAATTCAACACTACCATTATGTACATCATAAAAATGTGCATAAACCGTTTCAGTTTCTTTGTGATATGCAACACATTTTGTGGACGAGCAGTGTTTCACATACACATGAGAGTCTTCTAGGACCAACTGCATAATTTTTATATTGTCAAAGTGATACAAAAGCATCTCAACGTTGTATATGAAACTGTTTGAATCTGTTTTTTAAATGATAAGACCAATAAATACAATAGTGTCTGAAAGTGATATATTTTCAACTCAGCTATTAACTAATTAAGCGAAAAAAAGATGAGTAAAAAAAGAAAACACAGTAAAAGCAGTCTAAATAAAACTAGATTGGCAAAGAAGATAAGCATACTGCTTTTGGATCAACAGACATTCCTGACATGGTACCCCCAAGAAGCTTAAACGACACCTGCAATGTGCAAAATTCACACAAAAAACTGGGTTAGCATTTCCCACTAATTGAAAAAGTCATACATGCAGAAATCACCCCCAAGTTCTTGATCAAACAAATGACATAAAATTAAAGAATACCAACCAAATAAAAGTAATCTCTACACATTGATGTGTAATTTGCTTTGTCATACTAATGTCTAATTCATGAACATAGAACATAAAGAATCTTAGGACTTAACTCCTTTACTTTAATGTGCAGATTTTGTGTACTTTGTTTGTGCACAAAGTTGTCCAAATGCAGATCTTAACAGAATGAAGAATTGATTGTGAAAACATGGAAAAAAGAATTAATACAGCAGACACACAAGATTTATTGTTTCCAAGATAAAACCCGTGTAGGTAAAAACCCCAGCAAGTGGAGTTGTGCCTCCTTCTACTTATCACTAAAATGCAAGGTTACATGATAGTGATGTTATCATTGCTGATATCAGACTTCTACAACAATATATAATGTTTGTTCTTCACTTAGTTCTCCACGTTGCTTGCTACTACTGAACTCAACTCTAGTCTTTTCCTCACAATAGTAGGAAGTAGGAACATTTCATTTGGCATTTCTTTGTTAATCTAAACTTTTGTTGTATTTGACAAGTATGACAATAGATGAATGTGCCAATTTTTCAAAGGTGAAAAGTATGGCCTTGTTGATGGTGTCATTCTTCAGCAAGCAACAGATTTGACAATGGATGAGCATATCACTTTTCAGCAGTTGACAGGCTCATCCCTAGCAAACTATGTCCCTTTCCAGTGCTTTCCAAAATTGCCAAATTCGAGGAATTCCTTTAGGGCCCAGACCATCCTCAGAGCTTTCTACACAGTTTTCCAAATTTACACAGTTACCTACAGAATCTTGGTGTAGTCTTTTCCATCTTGGTGTTTGACTGCAGGTGTGTTACTAAGTGTCTTAAGGGTCACACAAACCACTTAGGTGATTTACATGGACATAGATAAACAGGTAGAAGCCTTTTCAGATCAAAACTCCCCCATTGGGATCCTGTTGGTCCCCAAAAGCTTAATACATGTGAAATAAGGGAACAACTCTCAGACTTCCTCCCTGGAATACCTCTTTACCTTGCTTGGAAACTGAACCTTCCACTCATTCTGTCAATGCTCTTACTCTCTCCTTCTGGTTGTTCTCACCTTCCACTGCAGCACATGTCCCCATTCAACTGTTCTTGTGCATAAGGTGTCAAATCTTCAAGTCTTCAACATCAAGCATAGAAGGCTCATAGAGAAATCAATTAATCATATTAACAACAAAATACATGTTCATGTAAGGAAGCAGATTCAACCTAAATGCAGTATTTCCCACTTACTATCTTAAAAGACCCATCCTTAAGGGTGTGAACTTCTTTGCTTTCCCTTGGAATCCATCCTTGCTCAAGTACAGCCATACCTCATTCCCTGTTGATCATGATATATGCCTTGTACTTTTCTTGAGACTCCTCAAGCTTTTCTTACAATTGCAATTGCAGCATCAATTTAGTTTTCCTTATCAAGGAACCCCTTGGCTCTCTAAATTTATGAATTCAACTCTTCCTCTTTGCCTCTTGGCTGCACCATAACATCAAAGCTAAGTTGCTGGTTCTGGTTCAAGTTTGTGGATTCAGTTTGTGGATCCAGAAAAAAAAAAATTGGGGTTGGTTTCATTTTGGGTTCATCCCTACCAAAACATATTAAATTCATAAATATATAAATATTTAAACCTAAAAATAGGGATAACCACAAAACATACATTTAATAATCAAAACAACTATAAAATTTCATAAATTCATAGGTGACTAAATATTAAAATAAATTCATGTGGCTAATATTTAATAAAAAAGCAACTATTAAAATTTCATAAATTCATACTCCAAAAACTCCCTAAAGAGGCTCAAACAGGACAAGTTTAAAACAGCAGTGCAACAAATGATAATACCTTCAAAACTCCCCCGTTTTCATGCACATACTCATCAGCCATCACTGCACTAAGAAAGAATAGGAGAAGCTTTGGGGAACGATGAGGCTGTGTATATTCTTAACGCATTGTTTTGAACAGCACAGTGTGGTCCATATGCAGCAAGCCATTGCAGATCGTGAATTGGGAATGGATGCCCTATGGATTTGTCATTGCAGCAAGCAACTCACTAGACAGCTCAAGCATGTTTGAAGACCATGGCCGGAGACCCACAAAGGCATGCTTAACCGCTAGTCACCACTAATGTATAGGAACATCTGACCCTAATGCATTCCTTACTGCAATGGCATCTATTTTGAGAGGATTTTTATTTTTATTTTTTGTGTCTATAAAATGAGAAGGGAAAGAAAAGGAGCGATTAATATATGAAAAAGAGCAAAACAAAATTAAAAATTCCATCCAAATGCAACGGTTTCAGCCTTGGTTCGCCCTGATCCTCTTGGGTTCTATTGAGTTCACCTAAGTTCATCTAGAACGAAACCGCAGAGAAATTTATGCCTCCTAGCCAGATTTGCATCAAGATCAATTCATAACCTAAATTTGGTAAGAAACAAACACATATTTTGGGGCAAAACCCAACAAACCAATAACATAGCATCAAATTGTAAGTGTAGACAACCAAATTATAAGAATGTTGGATGTATGACAAATTCTCATCCTATTACACCACCTCAAGAGTTGCACCAATGTTATGTTTACCACTTCAATCTGGCCATTGGTTTGTGGATGAAATGCTATAGACCTCATCAATTGGGTGTCCATCTATTCCCACCAGTGTTCCATAGGGCCACATCCCGCCCCCCCCAAAATCTCCATGTTTTTGGGACAAGGACTTGAAGGGGACATCCCCCCCGCCATCCCACCACTAGTGCTCAAGACCCAAGTACGTTTTTAGGACGTCCTCCTCAAGGAGGGGTCATTTCCAAGACACCCCTTGGCTTGGGGACTCCAAGACATCCATGGGGCTTTGAGGAGTCTCCCATCCGTCCCAAGCATCCCCATGGAAAGAAATATTAAAAAAAAAAATTAAATCAAAAAATGTTTTCAATTTGTGTGCCACAAACCCTAACCCTAATGGTCTATGGGCTCCACTGAAATCCTAAGCACTCACAAAAAACTTATAAATACGCATCTAACTTCTAACCTCATTTCAAATCACTCCTACATTTCAAAATTAGTAAGGACTTGGTATTGCAAAAAATAAGTGATAAAATTGTGAAAATGACATTCACCACGAAGGTTTGTGTGGTTTTGACTTTTTAAGGCCTTAATTTGCACTTGGTGGTGGAGGCTCTGCCCCTCAACCCTACCCTATATTTTTATAGGGAACACACCAAGGCCACTACCCTTGGAACCGATGAGGGATATTGCCCCTTCCACCCCATTGGGGACTCTACTCCCAGACCACTGCTAGGGGCTCTACACCCAGGCCCTTGTGAGGGGCACTTCCCTTCAACCCTATTAGGGGATTTTCTCCCAAACCTCCACCCACCATTGTTAATGTTCAATGTAATCATTGCCATGTTGTTAATCTTTAGTAATTTAAACTTTACCTAGTATGCCAAATTTTCATTTGTAATTCTTATACTTATTCCTTACACATCTTTTTATAATTAATTTTTCAAGTACTACATGTATTGTGCCACCAACCCACTACCCTCACACCGCTATCCCCAAACTTAGACCCTTGATCCCCTCGTACCCCCATCAAGAGACTCCATGGAACTATGATTCCCACAAAGTCTTCTGAAACCTTTACAAATTTGCTAATGTCTTGGCCACTCCAAAGTGCCCAATTTCTTTGAAGGTAAGAGCTTCTCTCGTAAACATGACTAATCATCCCCTCACAACTATTTGTACTTGTACTTGTTTACAAGTTACTATGTTAGATTTAACTCCACTTGTTTATTTCATTGTTTTCTTGCTTTTCTTCACTTTACTTTCTTAGCTTGGAGTCCAGGGCCCATTTTGCCCTAATACTTCACAATTGTAACAATTGTATCTTCTAGTACCATTGACCTATTCTTGATCATGCTTGTCGAGCAATTTTGCTATGAAGTGATGGTCTTGTTTGACTTCAAAATCTGTCAATACTGTACCTTCAGAATGTTAATTTTAGGATCAGAAATGAAATAAGCAGAAATACAGAATTCTGAACAATAAGACACAGCAAATACCTTGGGAAAACCCTCCTCGAGGGAGAAAAACCCAGCCAAAGATATATCTCTTATATTAGATTGAGAAGAGCAGAAATCTGCTTTACAACTTGGCCCAAACACAAGGCCGATTCAATGCAATGAGAGACAGCACCTCTCCTAGGTACGAATATACAAATAATATAATTCCTCCTTGATAACAATCGACTTGAAGCTAAATGTCGATCTGCTGCAAATAATCGATCTCCTCCTTGAAGTGTGAACTTGTCTTTAATAAAATTGAATTGTGAAATGAATGTGAATCGCCTTGAATATATACAAGTTAAGACGTCTTTCCATGAAAAGGTCGGCCTCTTCACAAAGTGAGACGACTTTACAAAATGAGGCGTCTTTTATTGAGTCGGCTTTGATAAATAAAAATATAAAATATTATTAATGATGTGACTCTTCACTTGAGTCGATTTCTTGAATCATTTATTTATTTCGAATTTAGGAGGGAAAGAGAACTCCTGCCGCTATAACATCAATACTCCCTCTTAGCTAGGGAGGTATCTTTCCAGATATCCATGTCATAGAGTCTCTCAACATGACACCCACAATGGCTACACCCATTTGTGGAAAAGAGTTTATCACGGAATCTCTCAACGTGATAACGTCATGGAGTCACTCAACATGATGTCCACCATGGCTACTCCCATGTGCAGAAAGAAAAATGTGCACAAGTGCCCATCACGGAGTCACTCAACGTAATGTCGTCATGGAGTCTCTCAACATGACGTCCACCATGGCTACTCCCATGTGTGGAAAGACACAAGTACAAAGGATTCAACACAGAGTCTCTCAACGTGATGTTGTCACACATGACATCCACCATGGCTACTCCCATGGGTGGAAAGAACCACATCTCTCTCACAGAGATGGACGAGGGCTTTCACCTCATATTTCTCCATCTCAGAGAAATATACATTATAGCAAAAGATCACTGATGTTGAGTCTCCCTCTCAACAAGGGCGACATTCTCCACTACTCCAAGCTTGTCTCGAAAATGTGCAAACTTCACTCTGGAGAGAGGCTTGGTGAGAATATCAGTTGTCTGATCATCAGTGCAAATATACTTGAGTCGAATTGCTTTCCTCAGCACCATATCTCTGATGTAATGATACTTGATCTCCACATGTTTTGTCCTATCATGAAACACTGGATTGACAGAGAGCTTTACACAGCTTTGATTGTCACAATGAAACACAATCGGCTCCAATGTTTGCCCAAACAATCCTGCAAGGAGCTTTCGAAGCCACACTGCTTCTCAAGCTGCTACACATGCTGCAATATATTCAACCTCTGCAGTGCTTAGTGCCACAGAAGTCTGCTTCCTGCTACACCAAGAAATCATGGCAGACCCCAAACTGAAGCAACATCCAGAGGTGCTCTTCCTATCAATTACACTCGGCCCAATCAGAATCAAAATAGCCTTGTAACTTTAGATCTTCACAAGAAGTATATCTCAAGCCATATCCTATTGTGCCACGCAAGTATCTGTCACGTCTCATACAATGACTTATTTTGACCATTGACTTATCTTGACCATGATTTATTTAGATAATGTTTGACCATGACCTTATGAGATTTAATATACGAAGTATGATATGTGTTAAGAGCAATGCTTTAATATAATTGTTTTCTTTCAAGAATTATGAATGCATTCATATAAAATAGAAATGTTGAGTTAATTATTGTTTCTACAATGGTTACTAATACACTTTTGTTTTGCACGCCTGAGTGCATTTGAGTGGCAGGTGATCGAAGGCCAAGGAGATCGAAGGCCAAGAGTGTGATTGAGGAAAAGGAGGTTAGCTTCTCGACAGGGTAAAAGAGGAGAAACTCTCGGTTACGCACACACCACTTAAATCATGTAGCTGCATTAGGTCATGTTCGTTTTTACAATGTGATTGCGTGAAAATGATTAGCATAGCAAATTTAAAAATATGGTTTAATTAAATTATGAAATAATATGGCTTATTCTATTTCATTATTTCTCATTATATATTTGAGCAACAAAAGGATAAATCTGTTTTTGTTAAAAGAAATGTATTTAAAAATAAAAACAAATTAAATAAAAGAATAAATATAATATAAATCTGTTTTGCATAAATGAATTTTTAAAATTGCATAAAAGAGGATATAAATAATTCTGTTTTGGGATATATGGTTAATTTTTCCAAAAGAATGAAGAATGAACAGCCCGAGAGAGCATTGGGCTCTGGAAAATTCTGTCTCAAAACCAACAATTCGCTGGGCATGTGGCAATCCTTAGGAATTGCATGAGAATATCATCTGTCATCTGGAAATTTTATGCATGATCCTCGAAAAAGAGGAGGAGGCTTTAAGAAAGAGGAGAAGACTTTGATTGAATACATCGGAGAGCTCGGGAACGGAGGCAAAAAGGAGGTACTGTTGAACATCTGCAATTAGAACCGAATTTTGCCAGGTTCTCTTCATTGCTATGCCTTCTTTTAACTTTATTTTAAAAACCACAGTAAGGAATTGATTAATTCTCTGTTTTAGAGTACAAACAACTGAGAATTCCTTCCAATTTCGTTTTGAAATCTGGGTAACAGCTTACTACTCTGTGTTGCAATTATAGAATACACATTCCTTCTTCAGAGTTAGGGTTTTCGTTCTGTGGCAAGTCTGCATTTTTCTCAAGTGCAATTACAATTATATGTCTCCATATCTGGTTTGTTTAAAAATTCTGTCATCTAAATAAAAACCAAAATGTCTTGAGATAAATCCGAATGCAGTTTATACTGGGCGAATGTCTTTCTTTTTTTCTTGAGTTTTGAAATTGCTAAGGGAATTATTTCCCCTGCCCTCCCCATGGGAAGGTCGTGGACTGTGGAGGCTCGCGCCCTCCACAGGCCGCGGCCTGTGGAGGGCACGAGCCCTCACAGCCCGCCCCCTCCCCATGGGAGGGGCAAGGGCTTTCCCCTGAGCCCTTTAGTCGCTCAATGCCAGTAAGGAAACCATGAAAAATACCCTGTTCTGTGTGCACGACCAGTGAATTCGTTGCACAGATTTGAAAACCAGAATTTCTTACTTCGAATTATACACAGCTGAACATGAATTTCTACACACACACACATATATATATATATATATATACAAATTGACTGCACATACATACATATATATATATACCTATAAATATATACATATATAAATAGATACCCATGCATTTTGTGCCAAATACAAGTTGAAGCAGAAAACTCATATCCAGAAAATAGTATGAACTCTGTTGATTTTGTGCCAAATACAAATTGAAACAGGAAACTCTTTTCCAGAAAAGTAGTATGAATTCTGTTGAATATATATACAAATATCTCTGAATTGTTAAACCTGAAGCAAGGACAGAAATGTCTTGAAAAGCCATGTAACAGAAAGTAGTATGAATTCTGTTATATAAATATCTTTGCATTGTTAAATCTGAAGCAAGGACAGAATTGTCTTGAAAAGCCATGTATCAGAAAGTAGAATGAATTCTGTTGAATATATACAAATATCTCTGAATTGTTAAACCTGAAGCAAGGACAGAAATGTCTTGAAAAGCCATGTAACAGAAAGTAGTATGAATTCTGTTATATAAATATCTTTGCATTGTTAAATCTGAAGCAAGGACAGAATTGTCTTGAAAAGCCATGTATCAGAAAGTAGAATGAATTCTGTTGAATATATACAAATATCTCTGAATTGTTAAACCTGAAACAAGAACAGAAATGTTTTTGAGACACCATGTAAACTGGAAAGTACCTTGAATATGTAAAAAGGAATACAACATGAAATGTGAATGAAAGATTATCTTTCAAACCTCAGAATTTCTGAATAAATTGCATTGTATCAGTATATTATTTTTACTCTGTAGCCTGTATTGAAATAGGGAATTAAAACTGTCAGTCAGCTTGAGCTTGGTAAGAATGGAAATGCATATTGAAAACAGAAAACACTGTTCTTACTATCAATTAGTGCACTGAAAACTATCAAGATATATATATATGTTCTTCTTAAGAACAGAGTCTTTATCCAAATCAAAAGGGGACACTTACCAAAGAATAAATGACATCTTACAACTGAATTACAAAGAATGTTCTGAAAATTCACTTCTTTTAGAATTGATTGAATGATGGAAGCCTGTATGAAAATGTATAAAGTTTCTGTTAAGTATTTATTTTTACTTCACTATGGTAACTTCCGGGACAGGGTGCCGAAGGTGGGCAAACAGAGACGGTAGTATTACCTTTTCTAATTCTACCATTTACTTGTATTATTTTGCTTGGCCAAGCACTGTACCATTGAAATAGATGGATTGTTTATTTTAAAAGCCTAGAAATTTACTTGAGTCTCTGCCACCTCTTGTTGCAAGAAATGTGTTTATTTCATGTTAGAAATGCATATAGGCATCAGGCACGCACCGAGAGTGCCCTCCTGTTTTACCGTTTCGGGTTGCTAGGCTCCTTTATGCAGGGCCGGGGATTCCTTCGAGTTAGGAAGGGACCCGGGGAAGTCATGGACTTCGTGGTTGGGCGGAAAAGGCGCCTGAATCACATTCTTGGCCCCAGCTCGCAAGAAGACCAAGGTGTCACGGCGGTTGGTGGTTCCAAGATTATTTGCTATTGATGTACTTATGTATCATTCAGACTTGGCTTGTGAAGCCCATTGTACATGTATATGCATTTTGACATTCTAGTTGAAACTTGAAATGAAAGTATGTTTTGAAAGTATTTAATGTAACATTGATTTCGAGAGGTTAAAGTTTTATAACTTAGCATAGAAAAGATGTTCTATTAGAAGGATTGATTCCTCCAAGTGAGATTGAATATATGTATATGAGAAAGTCATTGAAATACTTATGTTTTGATACATTACATTGATGATATTAATTTATGAAATGCAATTTAAATTCTCTTTATTTCATTTGGAAGTGTTATGAGAAATGTTGACTTGTTTTGGAAACCTTTTTATACTGGTTTGAATAAATTTAGAATACTCTTAATTTCTCTTTAATGTTGAGTTAAATGGTTTGAAAATACTCGTAATTTTCCGAGCGCTACAGTATCTCAAGATATGCTTTGCTGCAACTAGATGAATTTGTCTAAACTGATTGAGAGCGCTCACCGCATAACAAATGTCTGGTCTAGTATTGACTAGATACATCAATGATCCAATCAACTGTCTGTACATGTGGGATCTAACAAATTTGAACTAGCTACAGAATCACTCAACTTCTTCAAATTTATTTCCATAGGTGTAGACGTGGACTTGCAATCCATCATCCCAAATCTCTCCAAGATATCTATGGTGTATTTCCCTTGACTTAGAATAATCTCATTGGGTCTTTGCCACACTTCCAGTCCTAGAAAGTAATGCATAAGACCGAGATCCTTCATCTCAAACTCGGAGGCTAACTCTTTCTTGCATTTGACAATGAGATATTCTGCTCCAGTAAGAAATAAATCAACATAA
This sequence comes from Sequoia sempervirens, assembly GCA_007258455.2. NCBI lineage: Eukaryota > Viridiplantae > Streptophyta > Pinopsida > Cupressales > Cupressaceae > Sequoia > Sequoia sempervirens. Next base: position 268,061,916 of record VDFB02047230.1, read on the forward strand.
AGAACCAATATTAAGGCTTCACAATCAACTACCTTGAAATAAAGATTGGAATCTGCATCATTCTTGGAGAATCCCAAGCTCATCAATTATCGATCAATCCTTTCATACCATGCACGAGGTGCTTGCTTAAGGCCGTACAATGCCTTCTTCAATCTGCATACATGAGACTCCTTCCCATGAATCACAAAACCATCTGGTTGCTCAATGTACACTTCTTCTTCAATCACACCATTAAGAAATGCAGTTGTTATGTCCATTTGGTGTAGCTTCCAGCCTTTAGTTGATGCAATAGCAATAATAGTCCTCATAGATGTATATCAAGCAATAGGGCCAAATGTCTCCTCATAATCTATTCCCTCCTTCTAAGAGAATCCTCTTGCCACAAATCTTGCTTTGTACTTCTCAATGCTCCCATCAGCTGCATGCTTGATCTTGAAGAGCCACTTGGAAGACACAACTGATTTCCCTTCAGGTCTTGGCACAACATCCCAAACATCATTCTTGATAATAGACTGATATTCTTTTGTCATAGCATCTCTCCATAACTGCTGATTTGATGCCTCCTCAAAACTAGAAGGCTCAGACTCAATGATGTGACTCATCAATGCCACATAGCCTGGAAACTTTTACGGTCTCTTGCTTTCTCTAAAGGTGCCTCGAGGAGCTGCATACTTCTCTGCCTCTTGCATAGTTTGTCTAGCCCATAGAGGTCTCTTTCGACCTATAGCAATGTCTCCTGGCCCATTAGTTGGTTCTATGGGATCAACTAGATCAATAGTCTCTTATGGTTCAGTAGACTCCCTCTGAATCTCAAGAGTACGATCAAGAGAAATGTCCATATCCTGAGGTGTCTCTTGTTCTTCACTGTCTATCTCCATGTAAGACCCTTTAGATCTTTTGAAGGCTACTTCCTCTTCGAAAGAGACATCACTGATGATCTCAATCTGTTTCTGCCCTGGAATATAGATCTTGTAGGCCTTTGAAGACTCACTGTAACCCACAAATATTCCTTTCTTGCCTGATGGTTCTAGCTTAGATCTTTTATCCTTAGGCACATGAATATAAACAGGACAACCAAAAATTCTTAAATGACTAACCTCAGGTTTCACACCTGTGAAGGCTTCTTCAAGAGTCATGTTTTCCAATATTCAATGAGGGCTTCGGTTTTGAACATACACTACAGTTCTAGAAGCTTCTACCCAAAGGAAGGTTTGTAGATCTTGATCATGAAACATAGCTTTGGCTGCCTCAACTATGGATCTATTCTTTCTTTCTGCAACTCCATTTTGTTGAGGGTTGTATGGAACACAGAACCCTCTTGATCCCTGCCTCAATGCAGAAATTACGGAAACCTCTAGTAGTGTATTCTCCTCCATTGTCAGATCTCAGAACCTTAATCCTTTTTCCGGACATGTTTTCAACTTGAGCCTTGAATTCTTTGAATCTATCAAGAACTTCTTCAGACTCCTTAGACTTCAAAAAGTAAATCCAAGTCTTTCGAGAATAGTCATCAATGAAGATCACATAACACCAAAATCCACTCAAAGATGCCACAGACATTGGACCACATAAATCAGAATGAACAAGATCTAGAATTCCTTTTGATCTACTTTCACTACTATGAAAAGGACCCTTAATATTCTTACCCAATGCACATCCTCTGCAAATGCCATTGTGCTCCTAACTGAGCTTCGGTAGACCAGTAACCATCTTCTCCATAGATGGAAGAGCTCTAAAGTGTAGGTGAGCAAGTCTCCTATGCCATGGCTCACTTGAACTGGTAGAGTCATGCAATAATGCTTGAACTAGACGAATAGAAAGTCTGTATAGGCTCTCTTGACAGACACCAATCACACAAGTTGTTTTGATGCTAGAGTTCTTCGGCCAAGCAAGAACTTTCCCTTCAGAAAAAGCAACTTGGTACCCTTTGTCCTCCAATGCTGAAATTGAGACAAGATTTCTTTTGATTCCTGGTACAAACAAGACATCACTAAAATGAAGAGGGATACCAGAATCTAGATGAAGAGAGGTGGCTCCAGCACCAAGCATCATCTCCGATTATTACTTGCGATTTGGTTTCTCTTTCTACCAAGTCTAAAAGATGCTCTCAATATCCTGTAATGTATCATGAAGGACCACTATCAATCAACCAAGTGTTACTGTTGGTTGGAACATTGCTTGAAAGAGCGGAGATGAATAGAAATCCCCCTGAGTTGTCTCTAGATTCCTTTTGAGGTGACACATCATCAAAATCCGCGGTAGAAGCATGTTGCTTTGGTCTTGTTATACAATCTCGAGCATAGTGACCATACTTATCACATCTGAAACATTGAATGTGAGAGAGATCCTTCTTCTTCTTTGGTTCAGGAGTAGAATCTGATTTTCTATCTCTATTCCTCTTGAAATTGCCTTTTCTCCCTTCTCTTCCTTTCCTTCTGGAAGTTTGAGCAGCAAGGACATGATTTTCTTCATTATGAGAGCTTTGTCCATTTCCTCTTGCTGCCAACCTGGATTCCTCTTGAATGCAATCAGCTCTAAGGCGATCAAACTTGGGCAATTTAGATCTTCCACTAATGCTTTGGATAAAGGGCTCCCAAGATTGAGGAAGACCATTCGGTGCCAACATAACTAGGTCTCTATCTTCAACTATATCTCCAATGGCACATAGTTGATCTTTCATCTCAAAAATCTTCATGAAGAAGGAGATGACTCAATCTCCTTTAGCCATTTTTATATGAAGGAGTTGTTGTCTCAAGGCAAGAGCTCTGCTGGTGTTGTCGATCTCATACAAGCCTTGGAGAGTCTCGAACATGACTTTGGCTATCTTCATCTTGGATATAATTGGCACAAGATGATCCTTCACAGAATCTATCAAGATCTTCCTAGCCTTAATGCCATTCTTTTTCCATTGAGTTTTCTCGGCCTCATTGGATGGCTCGAGCACATCATTCTCCACGAAATCTAGAAGATCATTTTCTTCCAATGCAATAAGAACTTTGAATTTCCAAGAGGTGAAGTTCAATGCACCATCAAGCCTATCTTCAACCTTGAGTCCGTTCACCATCTTCGATGCTTAGATAGACTCCCTTAGATGAGAAGAAGAGAAGAAGACTTTGCTGCTTAAGCAAATCTGATCTTGATCTTGCTTAAACCTGGCTCTGATACCATGTTAATTTTAGGATCAGAAATGAAATAAGTAGAAATACAGAATTATGAACAATAAGACACAGCAAATACCCTGGGAAAGCCCTCCTCGAGGGAAAAAAAACCCAGCCAAAGATATATCTCTTATATTAGATTGAGAAGAGCAGAAATCTGCTTTACAACTTGGCCCAAACACAAGGCCGATTCAATGCAATGAGAGACAGCACCTCTCCTAGGTGCGAATATACAAATAATATAATTCCTCCTTGATAACAATCGACTTGAAGCTAAATGCCGATCTGCTGCAAATAATCGATCTCCTCCTTGAAGTGCGAACTTGTCTTTAATAAAATTCAATTGTGAAATGAATGTGAATCGCCTTGAATATATACAAGTTAAGACGTCTTTTCATGAAAAGGTCGGCCTCTTCACAAAGTGAGACAACTTTACAAAATGAAGCATCTTTTAGTGAGTCAGCTTTGATAAATAAAAATATAAAATATTATTAATGATGTGACTCTTCACTTGAGTCGGTTTCTTGAATCATTTATTTATTTTGAATTTAGGAGGGAAAGAGAACTCCCGCCGCTATAACATCAACATGCTGAAACCCCTCCCAAAAGTCCACATCTTCAGCGTAGTTTTCTATTCTCCTTATATACATAATGGGTGAAAAGATTGAATAGATATATTGTGCCCAAAACTAAAATCAATGGTAACCTAGACTACATTTCGGTCAACTTGTTTTTTAAATGTCTATTATACTTAATGAACAAATGAAATTGTTGAAGAAAACGCATCCATTAACATTGTCCGGCTTCCTACAAATTAATTTGTGCTAGCAAATATTGGAGAAGCTAATGGTCAATATGAATGATAGCTTCCTTGCTAACAACTAATGCTACCATTTCTGAACTCCACAAATAAATGCATAGAATTTTTGTTTTATGTAGGGTAAATCAAAACTACTTTATAGAAAAGTTTAAAACAACAACTTACCATTTTTTGTCCTTGCAATTCTGACTTACCCCGAGCAGTCTCCACCTTAGGGTATGAATCAGTCTCCACCTCAAAGTGATGCTGCAACTTAGGCAAAGCCAATACAAGTGCAGCATAATTTTATGTTTCAGCTTCTCACAAGCAGATTACTGATTCTTACACCCATAGTTCAAAAACCATATGAGTAACTTGCCAACTAACGAGTACTCACAGTTCAAAACTATAAGGTAAGTCACTTGCCCAATAACACAACCAATTTATTGGCAAGCTTTTAGCCTATTTTTGCCAAGCACTCTACAAAAAAACTATATAGCAAGCAACAACACTTTTTTTCCCTTTTTTTCCTATTGCTATGGATGTCAACAAGTTTTCAACAATTTTCCTGGACATGCAAGAACTAAATTCACTTCTTATGCTTTTTATCACTATTTTGCATGTTATTTCTTTTATGAATTTATGTATTTTTTTAATACGCCCAGTTTTGCCAAGTTTTGAGTCCAAGTCAAAATATGGCCAGCCAAGATATTGCCAAGTCTGAGTTTTCAACTATGCTTACACACATGAAAATGACTTGTCACTTGCAATAATTGCATGCAACAAAGCTGTAATTGAAGAAAATGCTGCTATGAACTTCCTCCATTGCATGACGAGACCTACAAAACTCGTCATTTGACTCGCAGAAAGCTTTGGCCACTTGAGAATTTCCTCAATCTCTACTAGATCAATCCTCAAATTTCCTCTTCTAATGACATGGTCCAAGTACTACAAAAACACCTTTGCAAACTCCATTTCTTCTGATTTTGCAGCAGCGTGTTCTTCAACACTTCAAACACTTGAATCGAATGCATTAAGTGTTCCTCATACATTTTACTGAAAACCAAAATGTCATCCAAGTACACAATCACACATCAATGAATGATCTCGGCACATCATCTATCAATCTCATAAATGTAGTAAGTGCATTGCATAACCTAAGTAAATACTAACCATTCATACAGACCTTGCATTGTCTTCAATGCAGATTTCCCCTTCTAATGACAAGGTCCAAGTACTACAAGAACACCTTTGCAAGCTCCACCTTTTCTGATCTAGCAGCAGCTTCTTCTTCTTCAACACTTGAGTCAAATGTATAATATTTAATCTTGGGTCACCCAGCTACTGTTCTCACAGCAATGGCACAGCAATGACAGCAGCAGATCCAGACCTGCATGCAGCTGAGAGATCAGAATGGAGAGGATGCAGATATGTAGGGAGTTTTCTTTGGGATTAGAACCCAGCCAACTACTCGAGAATTGAAAGATCTGTGGATGTAACTTGGTCTCGACAACTTTGATTAGGAGCTATTATTAGTTGTTAGACTAGGTTGACTGATTAGCCAGACTAGTTAATTGATCAGTCAAACTGATGTGTCAGTTCAGTAAGTCGTAAGCTTCACATGGAGCTCTACTTGACAATCATCTAGTTTCTCTTAGACTGTTAGTGCACTTGTCTATTTAAATGGCACATATTCTAATTTTAATTATGATGCATATGGTCTTTTTTTTCCTAAACTTTCATATCAGTGTGGTATATTTGTTTTCAGATTTAATGAGAAGCCAATTCACTACTGTGTATTCACTGTCCACATTTTCAGCAGTATATGTTTGTCGATTAGCATAGGCAAAGATTATTGTTTTGGTTATAGTTTTTGTGTTTGAAGCCACCTAGTCTTGGGACTAAATTTTTTGAGTATAGAATCTGGTTACTATGGTCTGAAAATGTAACATCAAATGCATTAAGTGTTCCTCATACATTCTACTGAAAACCAAAATGACATCCAAGTTCACAATTACACATCTATGAATAATCTATGCACATCAATTATCAGTCTGCATAAACAAAGTAAATGCTAACCATTCATATAGACCTTGCATGTCTTGAATCATGTAAGCAATTTTCCATACATCCTCTTTCACACAAACTTGGTGGTAACCTAACTTCAAATCCAACTCGGTGAAGTACATTCAAGGTTGCACCTTATCCAAAAAATCATATATCCTTGGAAAGAGGTATCTCTTTTCTATGCTAATCTTAAACAAGGTCTCATAATCAATATACATTCTCCATGTCCCATCTTTCTTTGCCAAATGACCACGGGAGATGTACATGGAGATGAACCAAGTAAGTCCTTGCTCCAACAAGATCTGAAGTTGTGTCTTCACTTCACTTGCCCCCAATTAAAACTACACAATCCAGTGTTTGCAGGGATGCATCCCAGGAACCTAGACACCCATCACAGACATCCAAGGCATTCTAAGGTCAGGGGAACAGGGATACGACATGCCCTCCCATCCCCCTTTTTTTGAGAAGATTGAATGTCCCTTTATTTTTTGTTGAAATTAGGGACACCTTGGCATCACCAGGATGGCCAGGGGATGTCATGGCATTCCTCAACCATTCCCCCAGATCTGCATGTTATAAACATCATAAATCATAGGATAATAGCCATCTAGAAGACAGAAATCAAAAGAAAAATCAAACTAGAGATAAGAAATGGAGGACATGAATGCTGGAATATTATTGTGAATTGTAATCTTGTACTTGTAGATTCTGTATTAGAAAAGACCTGATTGATGCTAACATCTTACTCTAACAACTTATGAGTCAGATTTCAGAATCTGTGAATTATTAATTGATGCAAGGCCTTGTACAGTAGCAATTGAAGCATAAAACCATTTAGATATAATCAAAGTTCTACAAACAACCATGTACCATTATAGGACTAAATGACAGTGTTTTTTTGTTGCTGAATAAAAAATAATGGAGCACTGTTTATATAGTAGCCACCATGTACTTGTTATTTTTCTAACAGTAGACCCAAAATATATGGAGCACTATATCATTACAGGCATGATGAACTTCCTACCCTCTACACTTCTTATCAATGGACTGAAAAAAATAAAGTTGTCCTATGCTTCAACATTTAAGTAATTTGGAGGTTACGGATGGTTAGAGTTCACAGTTTTATTGGCATTGTCATCTAGTAAATGGTCATCATGTATATGGGTTACTTAGTATAATGCTTGTCCTATGATCTTCCATTAAGACTTGACCCATTCCTGCTTCCATCGAGTGCATACTTATTGTAAGGAAATAATTGTTTAATGTCTATATTACTAGCCAATACCAATGATCTTGGACAAACATTTTTCTGGACAGATATAGTTTGTTGTTAGTCATTTTGTTCAACTATTATTTTAGAGATAATAGTTGGTTTGGTTTCCTCTAGCAGGATTTATTGTATAGAACAAGAAATATGGTATTTGGTCCTTTTTATCCATAGTTTTCAATAGCTTTAACTATTAGATTGCCTGCATTTTACTGTAAGCTTGAAATTAAAGGTTGATATATTGAAATATAAATCATGCTTCATATTATGATTATCAGTCTATCAGACAGATTATGGAATCAATGGATTGTTATTGCATATTCCATGCATTCTATTTACCATATAGTACTTACATTTTGAAGTTTCAGCTTTTTTTAGTTTGTTTAGGTTAATTTTAGGTATTTTTTATTGAATGCATTTTAAAATTGAAAGGTTACTTTTTATATATTATTTTAATAGCCACCCCCGACATTGGGAAAAACTTTGTCATCTCTCAAACTCAGAGAAACACTGACACAATCAATTGTTTGGGAATGGGGTGTCCAATAGCAGGTGGATTTCGTGTTCTATCTCTTTTTTAGGTGGCATGCACTTTGGATTTTCAAATACCTTTAAGGACAGCAACAACTCATCCATTTTCTGTTGCTCTTTGTTCTAGAAAAAAATTGTTTTAGCTGTGGCTACCACCAGAAGTTACAATCCATTTGTTCCTTGAATTAAGGTTGCCTGCAATGAAGCTTTCTCACTATAGTGCAACAGATGAGTGTTTCTCTAGAAGACATGCATTAAAATTTGATTTTCCTTGATAACCTTCTTGCTCAATAAAGTTTTCGCTTGTGCCATGAAACACAAGTAGCTTCACCCAAGCCCATTCTGCTCATCCTATTGATATCTGACATAGTAAGTTTCAAACAAAATAACGTTGCCTAAATGCTTTCATGAGATGAGCCCAGCTGGCTCCAACTTAACCCCTGTAGCTTTCTGCTTATCTTTGTGTTTTTAAGTTTTTTAGAGAAATTCTAGACAGAAGTAGAAGGGGCGTACAGCATATAATTGCAGATAAAAGTAAAATGCGAGAAATTATTGCTCAACTGGTACTGTAAATTATGTTTGGCAGTACATACAATGAATTTACAAACAATAACCGTACCCATAGTCCTCCAGATTATTTAATAAGAAATTATCAAGCTTTCCAAGCAACAATGGCTGGAAATGACCTGAAAGCACGCCAGGGTCTCAGATCTGAGTTCTCCCACAGTGTAACTGAAGAAAGAGAGCTGAGAAGGTGGGACACCAAGAATCCAGCTGAGAAACAAACCAAAAGGGAGGCATTTTGCCTCAAGAATTGCCACGCCTCTCCTGAGGAAACACGCCAAAGCAAGGAGTTGGTACGGTCTCTGGCTACTACAAAATACTAAAGCAAATATGGCAGAAGATAAAGGCGATCCAGGTGTAAGCCCTCTCCTACAGCTGTATACTGAATAACTGAACAAACATACTCTGATTAAGCACAGAAGAACTTCTGATTGAAGCTCTCATCAATGGCAATTATTCGGCTGGTGTCTCACAGCCTCACAATCGCAGATCCAATGAAGATTTCTCGCTCTTCAATGAAGTTTCCTTGTAACCCTTGTCCTCAGACAAATCACAGAGAAAATAAAATATGCAAAGTCAAATGATCAAAAAGTGAGTTTGATTTGCAAATTCTTCCTTTTATCTCAAAAGGCACGCTTCTCCAAAACCCACGCACTTCTTCCAAAACCCACGCACTTTTGGCATTTAAATACATTGAAATGTATTTAATTACTTTTCAATAGTTTAAAAAATCAATTCATGAAGTGAGCGCACCTTTTTAAGTAACTTAAGTGATTTATTTTATCACTTTATCATCCTTAAGTCACTTTTAAATTTATTTAAGTGGCCTTTTAATCTTTTATAAAGTCAATTTGACTTTATAATATTCCATTAAGTTAAATAATTAACTTAACCACGTAAATAAACATAACTCCCTCCAAACTCAGTATAATGTCGTGCCGTCAGAAGCTAACAAACACTGAACTCCATTTGCCTGCACTGGTACCAATACTGAGGTGAAAGAGGTGGGAATGGCAATACCCACCAAAACGAACACTGACCCTCTAACCAAGTCCTGTCAGCCCACGAGGGTCCAAGAAATAGGCTAACTCCACTACACCTGAACACTGACTAGAATGGGGACATTAGATTTCACTGCCTTCTTAAGTGCCATAATACAAAACAGATGATCAAACTGATCTAACAAGAGATCCTTGTCCTTAAAATTGTTTGCAACATTATTCATAGTCTTAAGTGAAGAGCACACAGAAAATACTGAGGGGCGAGGGTGGGGCCAGAGGCGGGGGCGGGGGCGAATGTGGCGGGGGGGTTTGAATCAGTATTTTAAACTTTTAAAACTGAAACCATAAGAAACAGCAATCAAAACAGTATGAGCAAACATTAGACAAGATGAACACCGATTTCACGTGGAAAACCCTTTCGGGTGAAAAACCACCAGATCAATAGCTTTCATTAATGACAAATAGGCACCAACCCAGAAGACTACAATCTCCAAATTACAAAAGTGAGCACCAACTTCAAACTACTGAAGCACAAACTCATTGAAGATTAACACTACTCTGCATACTTGACTTCGAACACAATCTGCACAACAACTGAGACCCTTAGACTTGCAAATAATATCGTTGATCAAACTCTGAAATTTCTTTGTTCAGAAACTCAAATTCATCTGCAACTGAACCTTCATAAAGCTGCACAGCACCCTCATTCAAACTTCATTTCATAAACAAATCATCCTTTTCGATGATACATCCCACATTCATGAACGTTGAAAAGACTAAACTCAGAAAAGTAAAATGAACAGCAGAAACAAACTTCTCAATACTCTGTGCATACCCGGAAACATACACGCACCCAACTCCTTAATAATTCACACACGAACAGCCAAAATTCATTCTGAAAAGGATCACCTCTTTCATACACGGTAGATTCAGAAAGAATGTTGTGTAGAACACGACCCTAGATGAACAATAATATCCACTTTTCATGACTTCAAACTTCACACACATAGGCACAGTTCACACAAGCAGCCCGTAGCAATAGCATACACACAAGCAGCCCAAATTATACCAACAAATGGCATCAATCACACCGCACATAAATAGCATGACTTTTCAAACATATATAGCCCGTAATGGCCACGTCCAACAGAGAGACTAAGTGCTAATGATATTAATCTGAGTGGTCCGCAAATAATGAAGATGCCACACACACACCCTCAAACACAGAAATTGGCCGATGATCTTTAACACAGCTCAACTCCACAAATTTCAATCATAATAAAATTACCTTCACAGAGCCCGACACCCTTAAAGAGTGATAGCGATAGTGTATCTGAATGAGCATGACTCCTTCATAATATGTCTCCCACAAAAACATCAACTTCTATATGCTCGACCTCAAAAACGATAGATGTAGAAATATCATCTTTGCGGCATGAAAGAACTCGCACACAGGCTCATTATTCAACCCGCATGCATATACAAGTTATGTCACATGGCATTTTCACCATACAGCTCGTGTAATAAAGAATGGAAGGGATGGTGTTAAATTGTTAATAACATTTGCGTCCCACATGATGATTCACGCCAGGAGAATAATAGTGAAGAATATTTGAATGACCACGATAGTGATAGGCACCACGATTGCATGAAATATACGATCTGAGTGTTATCTCCAGCATCCATACATAGCACAATTTTGATGCAGCCGTTACACTAAGAGCATGGCGGAAGATAGATAAGGCGGATTTATGAAGACTGAAATAAATCTTCACAACTTGAAAGCTTCCCTCAACGAAATTGGCTGAGGCTGAAACTAGAAGATACATCAGGACTTCACAAGCCGTCACCTAAAAAGGAGAAGTCAGAGACGTCAAGATAATCAAGCTGCCCTTAAGGAGTCAACAAATTAATCACAAACCATCACTGAGAATAGTCAGAATAAACAAATTCCCACCACCACTAAATGAGAAATGCCTAAAGCCGTCGACCGCTTGGAGACAAAAACAAGGCATTACAAAAGGATTTGATACTTTGACTTGGCAAAGCTGATTTGGCACTGACAAAGCTTTCTGACTTGGCATTTGATTTGCTGACTTGCAATGCTGACACAAATGATCCACCACACATAATCAAACTAATTCATTTACATATGCAAAGTTCAACCTATTTGCAATAAAACTGAGACAAGGCACCTTTGACATCAATGACCAAAATACTTCAACATTAAGTGTATACAACATTTGTTTACAAATGTTTTTAACACCATTACATTTTTCCTAGGGTACAAATAAATGTAGCCAAGGTATTGTTGAAAGGTAATGTCTGGTCACTTTGCCTCACCAGCTCTTACAACCATATGCATTAGTGCAATAAATCTACCATATTGCCAAATTCTGGATTTATGTAGTGATAATCATAACAAAAGAATTTTCAGCTCAACAAAACTATAAGAACATGTGGTGGCATAGGAAGTAGGTTTCTTGTTTGAAGCCAAGAGAATCAATATATTCTCATCCAACTCCAATCTGAAGTTTAAACGTTACCTTATCAGTTCTATTCTTCAGAAGATGTTTAATCGCAACGATCATATTAACTTGCACAACGTTCATTTTATAGCATGCACCAATTTCAACCACAAAAACAGAAAGCCCAGCAGATTCCAGAATTAATTTGAGATTGAGTCCCAGCAGTGCTATAAGAAAAATAACTATATGCTCTCTTCCAATGAAAAGCGTAAAAGAAGGAATTTAAGGATGCTAAACTTACTTTTGCAAAGTTGTAAGCTTCCCAAGTAAAAGGTTCCTCTAATTCAACTGCATTGAGGTCCTTATTCATTTTTTCTTCCAAGAACTCTTCTATATTGTTCATACCATTTGAACCATCACCCTCGGAATCACTCTCCTCTTCGAATACAGATTCTTCTGTGAATTTTGATTTGTATGAATATCGATTAGTTGTCTTTGGTGCAAACTTAATTGTCCCTGGAAAAGTTGCTTCTATGCTTTTTGCAGTCCCACTTCGCCCACTGACAATGATCTTCCATTCAACTGAATGTTCTGTTGTTGACACTGTTCCCACTGATGGATTTCCATCAATTAAAACTATTTTCCGCCTTGGAAAAGGCATAGTTACCGAACAGTACTCCATGACGATAGGTGCCTTGTAGCCTTCCATTAACTTCAACTTGAATAAAAATGCACCTTCATCTTCTGAGACCATTGAAAGCTGGTAAAATCCTTTGATGGGAGGACTTAAATTTGAAAGAGAGGCCTGGTAACGCACTAAAACAAAGTTTCCAAGAGGTGGTGAAAATATTAGAGCTTGTTTGTCTACACCTTGCTCAGAAACCTGGGCACATGGATGAAAAGACACTGCCTCAACATGAGCAGCATTCATGCCTGTTAAGGGAAGAGAAACATCTGGCAAGCCTTCTAAATCTGCACGACAGTTTATTTGACCAGAAATGGATATAACATCTGGAACATCATCCCTATCATACATTGCTGCAGATACTAATTCATGAATCATAAACAGTATTCTTTGCTTTCCTCTAAAGAGGTATGGCTTCCATGCTGGCTGTTTTAGATCTGTAGGAGGTAAATCCAATGATGAAAACCCATTTGCTCTCATAGCAGAAAGATTAGTGATGCCAAGATCCAAAGGAGTGCCTGTGCAACAGCAATTTAGCAGTATCTCAATGAGACCAAACTTCATATGTTAGTAAATCACTGCACAAGGGTCAAAGGCAATACTAGAAAGAGAACTTTATGGCACAGGAGAAAATACTGACCAAAAGGCATTGAACTACTGATGAAGTTCCTCAATCCATCTTTATCAACAGATCTTGAGCTACCTTTGCTACCAGAAAGGTCTGATGCTATGGTGCCTGTGGCAGCCGAACTGACAGTTGCAGCAGCTGGAAGAGGGGCTGCTACAGGCTTGGCCCTAGCTGCAATGCCTGTTATTCCCATGCTTCCTGTTAAAGAGTCCAGGAGGCCTCCTACAGAAGGCGGTGGATTTACAATCATCTCTGGTTCAAGAACCTCCCCAGTAACCACATCTCCCAGGGCTTGTGCCACCATAAATGCCCTGTAAGCAGACAGGTATCATAGTTAATGGCATGTCCTCACAAGAATTTTCTCACAAGTTTCACTTTACTTATCACCACAATATAATCAAAACAACTGCTCAATAATACACAATGCATGTGAATGCATTTTGATCAAATTACAACTCCAACTACCTAATAAATGCATAGACATGCCCATGCAGTCATTTGTATCGGTAATCGTAAAAGAAAAGACAAAAGTTAGACAAGCCTCAACTGACTACATCCTAGATTGCAAAAAATTGAAAATAATATTTACTCAAATACAGCAGCAAAGAAAGAAAATTATATGATAGGAAGCAGAAAATTTACTCATTAACAATAACAAATCAATTTTCTAAGGAGAATATATGGAGCAATGCAAAACGCTTCTAAGAATTTGAAATTTTAACTTCTCAAATATAAAAAAGAGTTGGAATCTCAGTTGTACAATGAGAATGGAAAAGCAGATTTATATAGCCAACTGTTGACAAGAAATTTTTAGTCATTTCAAGTGAAACTTTTCCAGATCAATATCATGCAAATTATATTTGGAGAACAAATTTAGGAAGTTTGTGATTCAACTGGATGGTATTTCAAAATAGGTTCTCAAGTACAAGCAATAAAAAATGCAAGCTCCAAATGGATGTTTAGTTCTTTCAACATTCATGTATAACTTTCAATATAACACCATGTCTTCAATCAAGTGATTTAATGCTAAAAATAGCACATAGGATGGTTGCATGCATTCCACAAAACTGTTTTCCCTCACTGAACCTCTCCAAAGGTAACAAGTTAGTTGAAAAAAGATGCAGGTTGCCTAAAAACAAAGTTAGTAGTTAGTGATTTATTGTCTCAAGTTATGGTCATAAAATTGTGTTGTAATTCCTTGTCAATATGTGGGGACAACCTCCCATGGTTTCATATTGTTGGCTGCTTTACTCATACTGTGATAATTTAGGGTTATATGTAGCATATATTCTTGGTATTGGTAAGAAAAAAATTCTCCAATTTGTAATCATCACTCTTTATTCGTACTGACACAAATTCCCTGCTTCCAGATAAGCAACAGAGATGATTTTTTCCATTTCAAACATGAAATGTCATCCAATCCTAAGGCAAGCAGCTACTACCCACTATAAGTTTTATATTTTAATTGGTCATTGTTGGTTTTATTAATCTTAGTTTCTGCAGGAATTTTGATCTCTGGAGTTAAAAATTCATCCTTTTTCTGAGTGATTTTTCCTCCTGAAATACATAAAAGTTATATCAAATACATAACAATTGTCACAGTCAAGCACCATGTGATGTATATTGGTCCTGGGAAGATGTTTGAAGTCTAAGTAGTGATTGTCTCTAGCCTCTTACAGTCATTTGATGAACTTCTTTCCACTGAACTGCTGGCTAGTTTAAGACCACAATTTTGCCTCCAAACTTGTCATCTCTTCAAGTTCACATGGATTAGTGGTCAGTCTATGAGGGTTTGCTCAGAATCTATGTCTGGTCAACAGTCTCTTGAAGATTGTGGAGATGATTCTATTTCTAGCAGTGGTGAGTTCTCTTGGTGGTCAGGATTAATATTTGTTATTTTGCCTCTTAAGTTTATAATGTTGCTATTTTAACTTAAGTGAGGAGGGCATGGGTCATAAGAGTATTAAAGTATTATTGTAATATTTAATGGTCATCTTAGTTGTTAGTTAGTCGTTAGTTAGCTTTCAATTAACTTAATTTGCTTCAGTTAGTTTTAGTAACTTTCTGTTTTTTGCTTTAGTTCTCTTTTGTTCACAATTGTTTCTTTTTAGAAACATTGTCTTGTAATTCTTTATATAAGGAGTATTCCTCTCCTTTGTTTAACAATGGATATCAAATATCAATTATCATTTCATGGTATTAGAGCTTAGGCTCAATTTTTTTGGTAATTTTTATTTTAATAAAAAATTTCTGATTTCCTAAGAAATTTTTTCTTAGATGTTTTTGCTTAATGGTTTTACCCCGAAATTTTTGAGAACTTTTTCAAAAGGATTTTTCGAGGGTTTTTCTTGTTACATCCCACCCTAGATGATTAAAAACACTTTTACTTTTTGCAATTATGACAAATGAATGATCCAAATTTGATTGAATAATGCATGACATGATGAGATCTTTTGTGATTGAGTTCTATTAGAGCAATGAGAATTATGCCATTATGAAATGAGCTATGATTTATTTCAAAAGGAATAAATAGTGTTTTGATGCCCTAGAAAAAGAAAAGTTTATTTTCATTAAATACATAGATAGAGTATATGCAATGGAGATTTTATGATATTTAGATGTCAAACAAATTTCCGCTTGTTTGGAGTTTGATGCAGGGTAGCACGTACCGCAATCTCCGGAGAAGGGAAAGTATCATCTAAGTAGAGAGGTAGTGTTGGGATGCTCTGGAAATTGCCATCTGAGCTCGAGTTAGGTCAAAAGGATCTAGGAACCCTAGAAGAGTGTAATAGGAGTCCTGTGTTGAGGTAAGTCTTTTGTGTGACTTTTTGGATGTGGTTTTGTCGTAAGTGGTTTTAGGGTTTCGAAAACCAATTCCTCTACTTTCTTATTGCCAAAGAAATTAAACCAAGCAAGCATATATGCACATATAGGAGGAACCTGCATACACATCTGCAGGTATACGCATATGGACACAGGCGCATGATGGTAGGTGAATTTATGAGCCTGTGATCGTGCATATGCGCATACGCGTATTGATGCATACAGGGCTGAATGTGTGCATGGATGACTATTCAGTTTAATTTATTCCCTTCCTGACGGGAAACCTATTTTTGCATCTGAACTCGTCGGTAAGGTATTACTACCTTTTGAGTCTAAAAATTGTGCCAGTTGGCCTTACCAAATATATATTACCATTATTTATTCCACTACAGGCAAAGTATAATAATGATGCATGATATTGCCTAGAGGCATTTAATTAAATATATCAATACCTTCTCAAGGTTGAAAGACCGACGTTTTAAATACATAAGTATTTAAGTGATTATATTTCAAAAATGAATATTGTATTAAAATTTAAAAGAGGAAATTATTTTTGGTTGCCGCCAAATTTATTGAGATATGAATATTTAATAAACATATTGATAACCCGCACATTTGAAACGTAGAAGTGGGACCACCTTGAGTTGGCAAATGAGTTAAATCTTTATGGATTTTATTTAAACAATCATTGCCACATTTCTTGGACGTTGGCTAAAATCTAGCAAAGGCAGTTCCTTATTTCTAGTTACATTGGTGACGTGGAAGTGAAGAAAATCGAGCATAGTTTATCCGCCACTTATAAACTCATCCTTTGGGTTTTATTAGCATAATGTATCAAAGTTCGAATTCCTTATTGTGGAGGGAGTTGACAAAAATTAGGAGGAAGTTATGATAACCACCTTGCAACCATTCAATTGGTGGTAGTTATTGTTCTTTGGCAAAAACAAAAACACACAATCGTGGCTGGAAAAAGAAAAGAAGGGATTCAATGGTTTGAGTGGGAAGGAGAAGAATATCAGATGCTGTAATTAGAAGAGCTATCTTAAGCTCGAATTTGATATAAAAGAAGAAGAACAAAGGCGTTTATAGCAGGAGCTAGGTCTGAGCTGAAGAAATACTAGAAGTTCTTGCTTCCAGATTACTCATTTTCAAAATTATCAGTTCCAGAATTTTATACCAGGCACGTAATACTCTTTGAGTAACTCATTTTATGGGATATAAGTGCTTTCTTGATTGGAGCATGTGTTTCATTCTCTTAAACAGATATAACTATTCTTGTTCGTAATCTGTCCTATATAGTATGCTTGAAGTTGCAAGTTGTTTATTATGTCTTTATTAGACGAAATCTTTAGCTACAGCTTCTTGTGGCCAAACCATCATATTCATTACTCTGGAAAGAGGTTCTGTGAGCTGAACCTGTAGCTTGCATTTGATTTGCCAATGTTTTTCTAGCATGAAATGTCAAGAAATCAAGAGGGTTAGCATGAAGCTTAACCATGAACAGTGATATTATGAAGAATGACAAGAATCAAAATATTAGAATGAACATGCAAATGTTTAGACAACGAATGATAGAGATTTTCAGTTTAAAGAAAAAGAATTGTTTGTTGTCTGATGCAAGAATAAATTCCTGGTTTATGTTTGCATACTACTAGGTAACTTGTCATGCATGTCATTTAGATGGTCAGTATGTGTTAAGTGCATTATGAACATAGAAATTGTCTAGAAGGTTTGAAAAGGTTTCTGTTTTTGCCTTCTTGGTATAAAAACCCAGTTATTTGCTCTAATAGGAGTGTATGTTCTAAGTTGAAACTGTCAGCCATAGGAGCTTGAAGGGTTTCTTAAAACCCTAGTTTAATGTATAATGGTCACACGTGACAGGTAGCCAAGAAGAGTGTGTTTTATTTGTAAAACCTAAATTAGGTTAAGAGAGTTTTCCCTAGGACAGATGCCCTTTGTAAGAGTAAAGGGCGGAGAGAAAGTCTCTCAGAAGCCCTAGGTTAGAAGAGTTTTCCAAGTCGAGCAGGGTGGGTGAGTTTGTACAGAAGTACAAAACTATGGCCATAGTAGGTGCAGGTGCCACTGACTGCACTTTAGTACTCACAGCAACCCAGATACCTAACTAACCAAAGTTGCCAACTTAGTCAGAAGGTATCCTTAGTAGCATGGCAAGGTTAGTTAGGTATGGTTTACCACCAGAGCTCAGATGGCACTTCTTGAGGGTTTCCAACATTGCCTTTCATAAGAAGGGAAGGGCCCCTTCCAGTTAGGAAGGTGTGCGGGGGACCGCACGAGTCCGAGGTTGGCGGAAAAGCACTCAAATGATGCTTTCCCTCACATGCAGATGGCGAGCCGAGTCTTGAAAGACGTAGAATCCAGATGAGGACTTCTAATCTCTTACCTCTGTAGCTCTTGTTATAGTACTTGAATTTATGAATTCAGTTTTGTTCATGTTCTTTAAGTAGAATACTATCTTACTTGTTATTATGGCAGCAATGGTTCACATCTTACTATGATTATTTTTCAAAAAAAAAAAATATGCTCTAGTTGAGTGAGATATCTTAATTGTTTTTGTTGTACCCAAACCAAATTTTTTGCTTCATCAAGGCATTTTGCTTAAAAGAGTCTAAACCTTGCTAAAATGATGTCAAATACAGTTTTTGGGCAATATCAAGCATGGAGTTTGGTCAGTGTTGTGTCAGTCAAAGGCAGTACCTGTTGATCAAAACCTTACTCGGGGACTCAGAACGAGGCATTTCACGATGGAGGAGCATTTCACGACGACAATTATACCTTTGTATGGTCATTTTAGTGGCTAAGAAGATTTCAGTGGTTAATTTATGAAGATTTCTCAAGGAAAAGCAAAATTGCGCCCCTATAGCCCAGGGGCACACTTCTTTTTGAAGGCCAAGGTTTTATGGCATATGCTCATGAATACAGTCAATCTCTTCAAAATTACCCCAGTTATCCGATGAGCTATCCTGCGAGGCTATCCGAGACTCAGAGCTCTGGTAACTGACGTCAGAAGTTGAAGATTCCAGAAGTTTCAAATTGCAGAAGCTTGTCATTTTTCAATTGTTGCGCCCCTGTAGCTCAAGGGGGCATTTCTTAAAGAGAGGGTAGATCTTGGTATTCCTGATCGTTGATGCATTCAATCTTTTCACGACTAGTCTGCCTTTCCGACAAGCTATCGAATGCAGTCATCCGAGTCCCAGAGCTCCGGCAATTGATGCCAAAGCTGCAGGACAAGAGCTCGAGAGGTATCATCTCAAGTATCTTGTTGAGGTACGTACCTATGATCCTTGGGGTCATACACAGCTCACCTTGGTGGTCGCACATATCATAAGCCTTCTATGTGTTGGCGTTTAAATTAGTACCTCTGGAGTGTTGATTGTAAACGTTCAGCTATTTCAAATGTTTTGCAACACTTCTTCGTTATTAAAGAGGAGAAGTCCCTCTCTGCTGAAAGCAATGCATAAGTAAGGGAATGGTTAACTAAGGTTCCTATCTTTTTGTACTTCAGCGGTAGGACACAAGAGTGCACAAACACAATGCGTCGTAGCTAAGCTTTTTCTCTAGTTTCGGCAGATCTTAACTACGACTATTCTAGCTTTTATCTATCCAATACCTTCAAGGTAAACAAAGCATGAGGATAAAGGAGTGGGAATGGGTTGGTTGGATCACCTGAATTCGCCGTCTCCTGAGAATATGACCGAGGCTCTGAACTCTCGGGTATATACCGGGATAAAGTTGGTACAAGCAAACACTCTTTACGGTAAACTAGATCTGAGACCTGCCAAGGAGGAGGGACTCCTATCCGAGGTATGGGCTAGGAAATGGTTTACAAGAAACAACACATTAACGATGTTTTGGCCAACGAGCTTGCTAAGGAGGAGGAACTCCTATCCGAAGTATAGATTGAAGGACAATACATTAAACAACATCAAACAATAACTATTGATGACAAATATCTAAGGAGGAGGAACCCCTATCCGAGGAGGGAAATGAAACAACAAGTTATTAGATACAAGACGTAGACATAACTCAAATAGGTTGATCAAAATGCAAGCGCCTTCTGATATTCTTCTTCAAAGCTTTATCAACGAATTACAAAGGTTGGGATAGCAAAGGCACGAAATCATGCACAATTACAATCAACCAACGAACTCTCATCCAAGAGTGAACAAATATCCGCTTTCAAAGCTGTTGGCAACAATGGCGCAGCAATTTTGCATAGCAAGTAAAAGTTAAACAAACAATGAGCCCAAGGCTCTTATTTATAGAACTCAAAGGAGTGGGCAACCCCAAAATCTCCTTGAGTTAACAATGAGTTCTTGCCAATCAATTAGCAAGATTTATTCCTAAAAGGGGGAACAAGCAGTTAACTGGAAGACTACTTCAGTTAACTGAAAGTAAACAAAGAGTCAATTGGAAACTACTTCAGTTGACTGAAAGTAAACTAAAGGTGAACTTTAATGAAAGTATCCCTCCAAAATAGACATCCACATTTAGTGGAGATCTAAGATCCACAAATCATGGAAGCCGATTAGACATCCTTAATCAATGGGATCTCAATGCATGATTTAAGGGATATGAAGTTAACTTGGAAAGGGGCATCAAGTTAACTCCAATTACATTTAATGTCATCTTGAGTTGACTTGGAAAGAAGCATCAAGTCAAACTCAAGTATCATAAATGCCACTTGGAGGGTGTAGGACGTCCTTCTTAGGTGTCTTTTCACACTTCACCATTTCTGGTCAACAGCTCCTTGATCCATGTGTTGACTTCTTCCGTTTCCGGATAGTCAATGCTTTGATGACACAACATCTCTTCTTGCGCAAGCTATTGCTCTTGGTAACTTTGGCGGCTCCGTGCTTGGAATGACCTCTTCGCAGCTGGCAAGCCAAGGTGCTTACTGCCACGGGGAGGTGGTAATATTGGTCTTTTTGCTGCAAGATCAGCCTTTCTTTCTTCTTTGTCCAGAGTAATTGCTGCAGCTCTCCACTGAGTGGGAGATGTATTCTTTTCAAAGATAAAGATCCGCAACTGCTGATGATGTCCGTTTGCTCTCTAGCAATGTGTGTAAGATCTGGTTGGAGAGTTGCTGGTGCAAGGTCTGGTTGTTCAATTGGAGCCCAAGGACGCCAAATTGTCATTCTGTGAAGAAGAACTCGCCTGTTGACTGTAAACACGGATGTGTTCAGACAACTTCTGAAAAACCCCTGAAAATAGCGCCCTCGAGAAGTATTTTTCCCGAAAAAGTCGGCACATGGGTTTTGTTCGTGCTTCAATGCAACAAGCCCTTCAATTTTAATTCTGAAACTTTTTGGAAAAAATCCCCAAAAATAGGGGCAGCAAGTTTGTTGATTCTGGAAAATCTGACGAGATGGGTTTTACTGGAAAATTATGCTGAATCTACCCAGTTGATCAGATCTAATGTAGCCTGCTGCTTTGTGTGACATGCAAGAAAACCTAAGACAAGAAGAGAGGAAGTAGACAGAAGATGGATCGGAAGTTTTTATTTGACTCCCGGAGAAAATCTGTCTCTGAATCCAACCTCAGATTAGCAATCTTCTTCTGCTTCAGATCTGCAAGAAATATCGAAGAACGGATGAAAACCTTGGCCAGATCTATAAATGGCGTCCTTGAGAACTTATGGCTGTTCTTGATCATCAACCTGCAATGAAATAATGAAATGGGATGCCTATACCTTGATTACATAGACTCAAGCCTTAGATCCACAAGTTTGGGAACTTAACTCATGATCAAAAGTTGTTTTGGCTTGATCTGAAGTTCAAAAAGGTGATTTCCACTGATCGTGGAGTGAGTTGGCCAAGTTTATCTCAAAATATCTTGACTTTAGTCAACACTTGGCTTTTGACTTCTTCTAGGCGTCCCTTTTGAGTTTTGCAAGTTTTTTATTATTTTCTCTCTTGAATGACCTCAATTTGATCCTGAATCTGGCATGATCTGTCGATCCTGAGATGTTGCTGACACATTCACTGCTGAGCTGGATCCAACCTGAAGAGAAGTGTCTGGGAGGCATGATGGTGAAAAGCTGAGTTCAGGGCATCAAAAGAAAGGGCGCCTTTTCCAAGAAAGGGCGCTTTTGCTTGTGCCTTAGTGAATTTTCAATCTTCGTTCTTCAGCCTTTTGAAATGACCTCTCGTGCTTTGATCTGGATTTCTCGTTGATCAGAGAATCGGATGATTTCGCTTGACATCTCGCTAGGTAGCCAGCTCCGTTTCGCCGAAGATGACTGAAGTTAGAAAACTTGAAAGTCATTTTAGGGTTCCTTTATTCAAGGGCGCCCCTCATTGAAAAGGGCACTTTTGTCCTTCAGCATGGTTATCTTCATCTGAAAAGCTGCCTACTTTGATTTTGATTATTTGTTGACTGTCTCCTTGGATGACTATGCTTGCAGTTGCGTTGTTGAGATCTACCTAGGCTGAGAAGATTGTTCTGGGAGGCCTTGGGTCTTTTGTCAGCATCTTGAGGTCCAAAAGGAAGGGCGCCTTTCTTTTGAAAAGGCTCTTTTTCCTTTGATCTTCACCTTTGACAATCATTTCCTGATATTTCTTCAACTGCCTCTTTTTGCTTTGTCAGCAATTGCTCTTGATCAACTCATCAGATGATCTAGATGTTTGTTTCGTTGTCGAGCCAGCAAGCAAACGTTGAGGGTGACTGCCTTGGATGATCTAACAGACTACATTTGACCCTTAAAGATCATGGGCGCCCCTGCTTGAAAAGGCTCTTTTCAACATGTGAACTTGTTTCTCCTTCGTAACATTTCTAGAGTTAGTCAAATTTTGACCTTTTTGGGTTTCAGGAATCTCCTTCATCAAACAGCATCATTTTAGACTTTTTCCGCCATGGTTGCGTCATTGAAGCTTTTGAAGCTTAACTTTCAGCGCCTGGTACTGGCCAATCTGCCATTAATGGCTGCGGAGCTCCTAACTTTGTTCCTGAAAAATAGAAATAGACCCACTAGAGTAAAACATGCCTTTTGATGATTCTGACTTGACCAATGTGATCGTGAAGTCATTTAATCCTATCAAAATCATTTTCAATCATTTCTGGGAAGGTCCTATTTTCGGGGGTTTCCCTAAAAATAGGGGTGTAAAACCCTAATTTTTTATTTTTCAGAATTTTGCACGTGTTCCTTGATAGAAACCCACAAAGACCCTATATTTGGTTTGACCTAAAACAGACTTTTGACGGCATTTTAACAAGATTTAGCTCAATTTATACAAAATGCCAAAAATTTATTTTGGGTACAACACTATGGAAGACTATTGGGCAAATTGCGTGGATGACTTCGAGGTTCGCAGATGTAGCTACGGCTGCTTCTCTCTCACAGATTTTTGTATTCTTGTCAAAAGATGTGGGAGGTTTATCAGATGATGAGGGAGAAGTTCTTCCTCAGTTTTTCAGAGAGCAGGTTGACACACAGCCACTGCCATCAGTTGATTGGTACGCCAAGGAATACGCAACAGTAAAGGAGAGGTCAAGTAGAGTTATTCAGAACAATATACTTTTCCTCGACAGCAAGAAGACTAGGAGGGTAAGTGCGCCTAGAGCAAAGCCGCTAGTGGTGGATCCTTTGCTACCTTGTCGAAACCTAAACAGAAGAAGAGGAGTAACCCTCCCAAGAAAGGTCAAGCGCCAAACAATTCAAAAGGCAAGGCGCTTGCTATTGATACACACACAGACCCTGTCAGACAGCTTGTCACAGAGCCAGTTCAGAGGCCAGTTTAGAGTCCGCCAATACCTGAGGTTCAGCCTCAAGTTCCTATACCAGCTCCGGAGCAATCACCAGTCCCAATTCATATTGAATTGGATTTAGACTCCCCATCTCGCAGCAGTTCTTCTATATATTCACTCTCGTCACAACCTCCTGTTGCTAGTACAGATCCTTCCAGCAGCATTAGCCGAGACCAGTCTTGGATTGAAGCTCAACTGGGAAGGAAGAGGAGGCAGCCATCCTATGTCCTTAATCATTCAGATTTTGATCAGGTTTACCAGGATGTGCCAGATAAGAGGATCAAGAACATGGTCCACGTGGAGAGGAATACTGATATGGAGATCGTCATCGAGACTATTGTACCTCCACAAGGGAAGAGCTTGGACGAGTTGGAATCTCAGGATTTCGAGGTTATCACAGTCAACCTTGGTCGTAGCACATGCCAGACTCAGGTTGATCTCCTACAGGTCGATACAAACAGTGCCAGGGATAGAATGTTGAAGGAAGGAGAAGATAAGGCAGCCCTCAAGGCTGAAATCAGACAGCTTCGTCAGTACATTTCTAGCCTTGTACACAGGTCAGATGTTACCGCCACACTCCCGTCGATGCTTGAGCCTCCAGCAGAACAGGGCCAACTTAATCATTTGGTTGCATATGGCAAGCATTTGGATGAATGGGAGGAGTTCGTTGCTAGAGGTTGTTCTATGCTTATAGAGCTATACCAATTGCGGTACAATGCACGAGAGCTCCGTCTACGTCTCCAGGATGAGGAGCGAAACATGGCGATTAATAGACCCCGGGACGAGATTATGATTGCTCACCTGAGTATGGCATATGAATCAGTCACAGATGCAGAAGATAAAGAAGCTATCTACTCTTGGAAAACACAGTTGGTTTTCAAGGCAAAGATAGAAGAGACTATGGCGTCAGAGTTGGCTGAGAGTAGAGAGCACGTTACTAGTGCACTCCGGTTTGTGAGAACCTTAGTATCTCGCTTACCGTGCCAATATCAGATTGAGGGTGGTGTGTATGTTGAGCTTACTGATGTTCAGTCAGAGCTCCAAGCACTCATTCATACTATTTTCAGTGGCCAGACCATTGGCTATAAGATTAATCAGCTTACAGTCATGTCAGCATTGTTTGATGAAGCAACAAGGAGCAGAGGTGAACTTCAGTCCGAGATCACAGCTGGTGAGGACATGCTACGCAGGCATAGCATTCTTCGACAAAGTATCAGAGCTCCAGATAGTGATGTGGTTAACAATCTCATTGAGGGATTGGTTGCTCGAGATCACGATCAGTAGACTTCAGTTCCCACCTCTCAGAATAGACATTACACATAGGAGTTAAACTTGGTGTTATCTTTTCAAGTTAACTCGCTGTCTCATCTCATGCATATCTATTATGAGATCAGCTTTATTCACTTGGAGTTTTATTTAGAGTTTACGTTAACTGATGGTAGTGTTCTAGTTAACATGCTTTCAATAAGGACGTGCATGCTTGCACAATTGTCCATTTTTAGATTAGATGTTTCAATTAACTGACGATAGCTTTCCAGTTAACTGTATAGTTTACTTTATTAGGGTTTAGCAATAAATCTTGCATGCATTGCAAGACTGTAGTTGACTCAAGGTGATTTTAGGGTTCCCTACACCTTTTGATGACTATAAATAAGAGTTTTTGCTCATTTGTACATAACTTTTGCACGAGAGAGAAATATATGTTCTGCCTACCTTGCTTGTAATATTGCTCGTTCTGTATCTGTTCATGAGTATTTACTATTGTGATGAATTGTTATGCCACTTGCGTTTCATGCAATTATGATGGTGAATTCTTGCTTTAGTTAGATATAGTGGCTAGTTGATCGTAGATTGTATGCGTGTCTCGCCTATGCAATTTATTATCCTAGTTGGCTATCCTTTATGTTATGTGTTCAATAAACTCGTTCAGATTGAGCTGATAGATGTGCCACCTTGCCTTCAACTTGAGAATTTGTTCTTGGTTATCGTGTGATGTGTGTGAATAATAAACTTATTCAGATTGAGCTGATAGTTGTGCCACCTTGCCTTCAAGTTGAGAATCTGTACTTAGTTTATCATGTATTGTTGTTTTCAATAAGCCTATTCAGACAAGTAGATAGTTGTGCCACCTTGCCTTCACGTTGTGAGTCCGTACCCGGCTTATCGTCAAATAATCATTCCCGCTCCGTTTCCTCATGCTCTGAATTCTTGAGGGGATTGGATAGATAAGTTACTTAGTTTTGAGTATTGTAGTTAAGTCTTGCGAAACCAGAAAATACTTAGCTGCAACGTATAGAGTTTTCCTTAAGCCTTGTGCCTCTTATAGCTGAGACAAAAAGACACGATATAGTTTAGTTTACTTTTCCTTTTTTAAGTACTTTTGTCAGCACAACGAGGGAGCTTCCCCTCCTAATTTGAAGAGCACTCATTGTGTAGTGTGCATAGTTGTCCGTACCAACTCGCACTTCAGAGGTGTTAGTTGTTACGCCAACAGTTTTTAAGTTCAAAGTAATGTGGATGTTATATGTGGTATCAAAGCGCGGTTGCACACTAGGGCCTATGAGTCCATTACACAGTTATAGATTTGTGACTTGTAATACTAATGTGAAACCTTTTGTGCCAGACATGGTACAAACCAAACAAACTGCTCATAAGTCTATAGCAGGGAACGCCCACTATTTGTAGTGTAAGGAGCAAGAAGCGTTAACCAAGTCCGTAGAGGGGAAGAACGTTGAGGGTGAAGGCTAGTTGAAGGAGAACGAGACCTTCGCCCACGCTATGGAAAGGATTCGTGATGTAAAGGCTGAAATAAAGTGGTCTGAGAAAGCGGTTGCTAGCATCCAAGCTGACTTGGATAGGAAACTGCCTCCAACCCGTCATATACCTAGTGAAGGTAATAGTAATAACCCAATAAAGAGACAAAGAATGACGAGGAGCACCTGTGTGTGCGACCTCCTCCTGAAATAATTGTAATAAGTTTTGGCGAGTCTGAGGATTACACCCCTCTGACACCTTAAAACAAAGTGGAATCTTATATATATGTATGCAAATGTTGCCAATAAATAAAATACTTATGCAAAGGTTGTTGATAAATAAAGTACTTATGTGTATGTTGAAACCATCTTGTGAAAAAAACTAAAATTGCAAAATTAAGTAACAAAATTTATGATGTGTTAACTTTTGCATTAATACAAGTTGAAGGGAAATTGAACCTTAATCTATAATAACGTTTAACTGTAACTTCAGGAAGAAGAGACCTTTAAAAGATGCATACACGCAGTAATCCTGAAGGAAAGGAAGACGTGAGGTTGGTCAGACCTCTGGCAATATTGAAAATAAGTTAGATCAGTTGTTGGCACTCCTTCAAGTTACCAGAGCTCGTGTAACCCACCTGGAAACAAAAAGAGCCAAGGAGGAGCCCTCAAGGGGAGGTGACACTAAAAGTCGCCATGAGGATTATATACCAAGTGAACAGGACGATGAGACTGTAGGGGTGTGGTGGGGAACTCATGACTTAGGAAAAGACCGGATAACTCTGGAACTGTCATGTGACATGAAAAAAGAGACACCCCCAAAATTTGACGGGTCAAAGTCTGGAGATGCCGCCGAGGCATGGCTTGTGGAAATGGAAAACTATTTTGAGATTGGAGATTACACTGAGGACAAGAGGGCACTGTGGGGAGCTTATCAGTTATCGAGAAAAACATCCACATGGTGGACGAGCAAGAAGTTGGAATTAGGGACAAAGGCCAAGGGACTGACATGGTCAGAATTTGTGGCTATATTTAGGCAAAGGTGGCTGCCTCAGTTATTCTATGATCAGAAGCTAACCGATTTCCAAAATTTGACACAGGGGGATCTTTCAGTAAACCAATATTGGGAGAAATTCATCTGTCTCCTAAAGTATATTCCACAGTACCATGGGGACGAATATTTCTGGGTCCAAAAGTTTATATTAGGGTTGAAACCCCAAATTGGGAGACAGGTGAATTTGTTGGGTCCAACCTCTATGGATCAAGCATACGAGAAAGCAATCAAGCAAGAACAAAGGTTGCAATCCATAATTGTTGATAGGGAGAAGAAAAAGAAGGATAAGTTGACCACGACTCCTAAATCCTTTAAGAAGAACAAGCCCGATTTCCAGCATAAAAATGATAAAGGTCACCGAGATTAGAAGGGTGGAGGTCGGAAGGATAGGAAAGGTGGGAACAATCAGAACAATAACAACAACAACAAGAGTCAGGACGCTAGGAAACCCACCGAGAGAATGGGTCCGCCCGGAAGATGTTTCACATGTGGTGGTGACCATTATGCAAACCAGTACCCCACGAAAACAATCGGACCATCCCCTCAAGGAAATCAATTACCATCTCAGCAAGCAAGTTGCATTCCAGCAGCGCATACATGTAGCAGTTGATAACAAACAAGCTGAATATCAGATTACTCCAATTGAAACTTCAGGTAAGTTGTTTGGAACCCCAGTCTCAATTCTTATTGACACAGGAGCAACTGAATGCTTCGTATCTCCTAGGGTTTTGAACAAGATATCTAGAAAGGTTGGTTACATGCAAAATACTTGGTCAGTAGAATATGCAAACCAGTCAAAGGCTCAGGTAGAGCAATGTTTATTTGAAGCCCGGATTGATTTACCCAATTTCTCAACAAAAGTAAACCTTTACGTGGCTCCCTTAGGTACTTATGATGTAATCCTAGGAATTAATTGGCTATGGAGGCACAGAAACCAAGTAGATTGCTTTTCCAAGACGGTGGAATGTTTAGACGATCTAGGGCATAAGGTGTTCATTCAGGGAATTGTAAGGCCAATCAAGATAAGGAAGATTTCCACCATGCAACTAAAAAGGTCCAAACGTAAGGGTTGCCGGTTATTTGCAGTCAAGATGGAGGAATTAGTAGAGCCAAGTGAAACCCGGGAAATTACTTTCTTTGATGATTTGATGTTTTATGAAGCCTAGAAAACTTCAATAAGGGATTGTGGGGAAGTTTCGGAGAGGAAAGACTCCGAATGGGATAAGTATCCCTACCTTAGAGATTATGGAGATGTCTTCCCTAAAGAATTGTCGGTTTGCCACCCAAAAGAGCTTTTGATTTCACCATTGATATACAGTCAGGGGCTGAACCAATATCTAAAGCCCCTTATTGTATGACGACTACAGAATTGATGGAATTAAAAGCTCAACTGCATGAACTTTTAGAAAAAGGTCTAATCCAACCTAGTGTTTCGCCTTGGGGGGCACCAGTAATCTTTGTTAAAAAGAAGGATGGTACACTTAGGTTATGTATTGATTATCGGATGCTCAATAAGGTAACCATCAAGAATAGATATCCCTTGCCACGCATAGACAATCTTTTTGATCAAATGTGAAGGGCAGCAGTGTTTTCTAAGATTGACCTGCGATCAAGCTATCATCAACTGAGATTGAAGGAGGAGGACATCCACAAGACAGCCTTTAGAACCAGATATGGACATTATGGATTCACTGTATTACCCTTTGGGTTAACAAATGCCCCAGCTGCATTTATGAACTTAATGAACAATGTGTTTAGGACTGTTTAGACAAGTTTGTGTTGGTGTTTTTGGATGATATTCTAATATACTCCAAGAACGAGGAAGAACACCTTCAGCATCTGCGTTTTGTGCTTCAACGGCTGAGAAAAAATAAACTTTACAATAAATTGTCCAAGTGCTCGTTCTTCCAGAAAGAAGTATAGTGCTTAGGGCATATTATATCTGCAGATGGAATTGCGGTAGATCTGGTTAAAATTAAGGCCATTTTGGAATGGCCAAAGCCGAAGAATGTGCATGAGGTCCGAAGTTACATGGGGTTGGCCGGATACTATAGAAAATTTGTGGCTAACTTCTCCTGAATTGCATGCCCATCACATCTCTTCAGAGAAAAGGGAAAAGATTTGTTTGGACAGATAAGTGTCAGGAGGCTTTTGAAATTTTGAAAGAAAAGCTAACAACAGCACCGGTACAATTACCAGATCCAGAAGGACATTTTGTGGTCACCACAGACACCTCAGGAGAAGGGTTGGGTGGTGTACTCATGCAAGACGGAAGAGTCATTGCCTATGAATCCCGGAAATTGAAAAACTACGAACAAAACTAAGCTCCCCATGATCTCGAATTGGCTGCAATAGTGCACGCACTGCAAGTATGGAGGCATTACTTGCTAGGAAAACCCTTTGAACTGAGATCTGACCACTAAGGGTTGCAGTATCTGTTTACTTAACCAAATCTGAATGCTCGGCAAAGAAGGTGGCTTGAGCTAATATCGGATTATGACTTTGAAATCAGCTACATTAAAGGGAAAGAGAACCGAGTGGCAGATGCTCTAAGTAGAAGGAGGCATATATCCTCTATACTGACTGTTCAAACAAACCTTCAAAATCAGGTACTTCAATTCTCAGAAGGTGATGAATACTATATACAGGTTAAACAGGCCTTATCAAAAGACCCTCAAGATCATAGATATGATGGTTTTCAATTCAATATTGACGGGGTGCTTAGGTACAAGGGAAGGATGTATATTCTAGACTCAGGGGAGTTAAGAAAGTTGGTTCTTCAAGAAGCTCATAATGCACCCTATTCCAGACATCCAGGAGTAACTAAACTCGTGGCAGATATTAGACCATTGTACTTTTGGAAAGGGATGAAAAGGGATGCTGCAAAATATGTGGCGGAGTGTTTAGAATGCCAAAGAGTTAAAGCGGAACATCAACACCCGGCAGGGTTGCTATATCCACACGAGATTCCTGAGTGGAAGTGGCAAGTAATTAGCATTGATTTTGTACAAGGACTTCCAATGTCTAGAAATAGGCACAACACAATTTTGGTGGTGGTGGATAAGCTTACTAAGGTAGCGTGTTTTATTCCAGGGAACCTAATAGATGGGGCACCCATTATAGCAAGGAAATTCATGCAAGAAATATTCAGGTTGCACGGGGTTCCAAAGAAGATCATTTCTAACAAGGATGCCAAAATGACCTCCAAATTTTGGCAAACACTTGTCACATCCCTTGGAACCCCGCTAAATATAAGCTCGGCATATCACCCGGAGACAAATGGTCAGACGGAAAGGGTGAACCAAGTACTGGAAGACCTTCTAAGAGTTTACTACATGGATCAGCAGTACAAGTGGGAAAATTATCTTCCGCTTGTTGAATTTGCTTACAATAATACATATCATTCTACCATTAAGA
The DNA here is from genome assembly GCA_007258455.2 of Sequoia sempervirens. NCBI lineage: Eukaryota > Viridiplantae > Streptophyta > Pinopsida > Cupressales > Cupressaceae > Sequoia > Sequoia sempervirens. Next base: position 268,092,895 of record VDFB02047230.1, read on the forward strand.
TGGCACCATTTGAGGCATTATACGGGCGCAAGTGCCGCACTCCTATAAGCTAGGACAAGCTAGAAGATAGGATTAGCCTTGGCCCCGAAATGCTCTCAGAAATGGAAGAACAAATCAGGATGATCAAGAAAAGATTGGCAGAAGCCAATGATAAGCAAAAGAGTTATGCAGATGCCAAAAGAACTCCTAGACGTTTCTCAGTTGGAGACAAGGTTTTGTTAAGGGTCAAACCACCGAAAAGTGCCATTAGATTTGGGAAGTCTACAAAGTTAGCACCACATTATGTTGAACCTTTTGAGGTTCTGGAGGAAATTAATCCAGTGGCCTATCGGATTGCTCTACTGCCAGTCTTGTCTAGAATGCACAATGTCTTTCATGTTTCATATTTGAAGAAATATATTCCTAGCAGTAATCATGTGATTGATTGGAATGCTTTGCAGGTGCAGGATCCAGGAGTGGTACCGATAGAGCCCATCAAGGTGCTCGAAATGCATAAGATCCGTCTGCACAACCGTGAAGTTACTCAATGCAAGGTCCAACGGGACCAATACACCGAGGATGGTGCCACCTGGGAAGATTTCCAGGATATTAAACAAAGATTTCCTCATCTTTTGGAGGATTATCAGATTCCTTTTTAATCTGTATACATTAACTTATGCTTTTGTTTTAAGAACTTAAACATCATCAAGGACGATGACTCTTAAGGGGGGAGAGATGTTACATCCCGCCCTAGATGCTTAAAAACACTTTTACTTTTTGCAATTATGACAAATGAATGATCCAAATTTTGATTGAATAATGCATGACATGATGAGATCTTCTGTGATTGAGTTATGTTAGAGCAATGAGATTATGCCATTATGATATGAGCTATAATTTATTTCAGAAGGAATAAATTGTGTTTTGATGCCCTAGAAAAAGAAAAGTTTATTTTCATTAAATGCATAGATAGAGTATATGCAATGGAGATTTTATGATATTTAGATGTCAGACTAATTTCCACTTGTTTGCAGTTTGATGCAGGGTAGCACGTACCGCAATCTCCAGAGGAGGGAAAGTATCATCTAAGTAGAGAGGTAGTGTTGGGATGCTCTGGAAATTGCCATCTAAGCTAGGGTTAGGTCAAAAGGATCTAGGAACCCTAGAAGAGTGTAATAGGAGTCTTGTGTTGAGGTAAGTCTTTTGTGTGACTTTTTGGATGTGGTTTTGTCGTAAGTGGTTTTAGGGTTTTAAAAACCAATTCTTCTACTTTCTTACTATCAAAGAAATTAAACCAAGCAAGCATATATGCACATATAGGAGAAACCTACATACACCACTGCGGGTATACGCATATGGACGCAGGCGCATGATGGCAGGCTAATTTACGAGCCTATGATCGTGCATATGCATGCATATGCGCATACGTGTATTGATGCATACAAACCTGAATGTGTGCATGGATGACTGTTCAATTTAATTTATTCCCTTCTTCACAGGAAACCTATTTTTGCATCTGAACTCGTCGGCAAGGTATTACTACCTTTTGAGTCTAAAAATTGTGCCAGTTGGCCTTACTAAATATATATTGCCATTATTTATTCCACTACAGGCAAAGTATAATAATGATGCATATTACCAAATATATATATTGTGCCAGTTGGCCTTACTAAATATATATTGCCATTATTTATTCCACTACAGGCAAAGTATAATAATGATGCATGATATTGCCTGGAGGCATTTAATTAAATATATGAATACCTTCTCAAGGTTGAAAGACCAACGTCTTAAATACATAAGTATTTAAGTGATTATATTTCAAAAATGAATATTGCATTAAAATTTAAAAGAGGAAATTATTTTTGGTTGCCGCCAAATTTATTGAGATAAAGATTTGAATATTTAATAAACATATTGATAACCCACACATTTGAAACGTAGAAGTGGGGCCACCTTGAGTTGGCGAATGAGTTAAATCTTTATGGATTTTATTTAAACAATCATTGCCACATTTCTTGGACGTTGGCTAAAATCTAGCAAAGGCAGTTCCTTATTTCTAGTTACATTGGTGGTGTGGAAGTGAAGAAAATTGAGCATAGTTTATCCGCCACTTATAAACTCATCCTTTGGGTTTTATTAGAATGATATATCAAAGTTCGAATTCCTTATTGTGGAGGGAGTTGAGTAAAATTAGGAGGAAGTTATGATAACCACCTTGCAACCATTCGACTGGGGGTAGTTATTGTTCTTTGGCAATAACAAAAAACACACAATCATGGCTGGAAAAAGAAAAGAAGAGATTCGATTGTCTGAGTGGGAAGGAGGAGAATATCAGATGTTGTAATTAGAAGAGATATCTTAAGCTCAAATTTGATATAAAAGAAGAAGAATAGAGGCGTCTACAGTAGGAGCTAGGTCTGAGCTGAAGAAATACTAGAAGTTCTTGCTTCCAGATTACTCATTTTTAGAATTATCGGTTCCAGAATTTTATACCAGGCACGTAATACTCTTTGAGTAACTCATTTTATGGGAAATAAGTGTTTTCTTGATGCAAGAAAAGTCCATGAGAATATTGCAGCATGTGTTTCATTCTCTATAACAGATATAACTGGTCTTGTTCGTAATTTGTCCTGTACAATATACTTGAAGTTGCAAGTTGTTTATTATGTCTTTGTTAAACGAAATATTTATCTACAGCTTCTTGGTGCCAAACCATCATATTGATTACTATGGAAAGAGCTTCTCTGGGACGAACCTGTAGCTTGCATTTGATTTGCCAATGTTTTTCTAGCATGAAATGTCAAGAAATCAAGAGGGTTAGCATGAAGCTTAACCATGAACAGTGATATTATGAAGAATGACAAGAATCAAAATATTAGAATGAACATGCAAATGTTTAGACAACGAATGATAGAGATTTTCAGTTTAAAGAAAAAGAAATTTTTGCTGCCTGATGCAAGAATAAATTCCTGGTTTATGTTTACATACTACTAGGTAACTTGTCATGCATGCCATTTAGATGGTCAGTATGTGTTAAGTGCAATATGAACACAAAAATTGTCTAGAAGGTTTGAAAAGGTTTTTGTTTTTGCCTTCTTGGTATAAAAACCCAGTTATTTGCTCTAATAGGAGTGTATGTTCTAAGCTGAAACTGTCAGCCATGGGAGCTGGAAGGGTTTCTTAAAACCCTAGTTTAATGTATAATGGTCACACGTGACAGGTAGCCAAGAAGAGTGTTTTATTTGTAAAACCTAAATTAGGTTAAGAGAGTTTTCATTTGGACAGGTGTCCTTTGTAAGAGTAAAGGGCGGAGAGAAAGTCTCTCGGAAGCCCTAGGTTAGAAGAGTTTTCCAAGTCGAGTAGGGTGAGTGAGTTTGTACAAAAGTACAAAACTAAGGCCATAGTAGGTGCAAGTGCCACTGACTGCACTTTAGTACTCACAGTAACCCAGATACCTAACTAACTAGAGTTGTCAGCTTAGTAGGAAGCATAGTTACACCACCGTCGGGGACATGGGGACGCCGAAACAGGGGGATGGGTTTCTGGGACGAGGGGACAAAGGGGCCTCAATTTGGGGACGGCGGAAGGGCGAGGGGTGTACATACTATATACTATACATATGGTACTTAAAATGCTAGTTATGAAAAGATGTATAAGACTATTAAGAAGTAAAATAGCAAAATTGCAAATGCCAAATTGAAATACTAAATAGTAAATACTTGAACATTGAACATTGAAGTTTTCAATATCGAATTACTAATTAGAAATTAGAATACTCAATACTACATAAAATTTTAAATTTTCGAATCGGCAAATGGAAGATTTCTATTATATGATATCAAAAATATCTAATCATAAAGATGATTACAATGAGTAGCATGATATCAAAACAAGTACAAAATCAAAATGTCAAAATGTGTTTATTTTTTTTTAAACATGTGCTTGAAATTGTCGCCGCGGGGGACACCTGGGCGTCTTCAGGACGCACAAGCGTCCACAAGCGTCCCCCTCAACGTCCCGAGAACACCAAGACGTCCCGGCGTCCCCAGCGGCGAGTGGCAAAATTGGTGGCACCGTTGGGGACTTGGGAACGTCGTCCCCACGTCCCGGGGACGTCCCCATTCCGGTAACACTCGGGATTTAGGGGGGGACGCGTCGCCAAGGTACACTGGTAGGAAGGTATCCTTAGTAGCATGGCAGGGTCAGTTAGGTAGGGTTTACCACCAAAGCTCAAATGGCACTTCTTGAGGGTTTCCAACATTGTCTTTCGTAAAAAAGGGAAGGGCCCCTTCCAATTAGGAAGGTGTGTGGGGGACTGCAGGAGTCCGTGGTTGGCAGAAAAGCACTCGAATGATGCTTTCCCTCACATGCAAATGGCGAGCCAAGTCTTGGAAGATGCATAATCCAGATGAGGACTTCTAATCTCTTACCTCTGTATCTCTTGTTATAATACTTGAATTTAAGAATTCAGTTTTGTTCATGTTCTTTAAGTAGAATACTATCTTACTTGTTATTATGGCAGCAATGGTTTGCATCTTACTATGATTGTTTTTCAAAAAAAAAAAATATGCTCTAGTTGAGTGAGATATCTTAATTGTTTTTAAGTTCAAAGTAACGTGGATGTTACATTTCTGCAAAGGAAAAATCATGCTTTTTTTTGCAAGAAGATTTTATAGGGTTTGCAGCCAAAATCACGTGGGTTTTCTGCTGATAAAATCGCGATCTAGAGTTGTTTAAATTCGTGGACAGATTTTATTCAATGCTGCAAGTCGCTCTTTGAATCTGAAGGTTTTTTCGCGGTTTCTGCATTATATTTTGCTCGATTTTTTTGCCCAGAATCACGTCATTTCTGAGCGCGTGAAAGTTCGTGGTTTTTTCTGCCACGGTTAGGGCTTTCAGGGCACACGATGGGTCGTGAAGTCTTTTGCAAGTCGCAACCTTTGTTTTATTTGGGGCGATTTTTTAATTGTAGATTCTACATTATTTTTTAAGATGTTTCTTGTAGAAATCGTGGGTCTTCAAAATCTCGCGAGTGGGTGTTATTTTTGTAGCTCGTGATATGATCTAGGCGACTTTTTTTTTAAGTTTTTTTTTCTAAAAAAAAAATTGGAAAATGTGGCAGCAACCTACCTTGGGTTTTGTGCCTTTTTCTACCAAGGTTTCAGCAATTTTTTGATGGATTTTTTCTAAAAAGAATTCATGAACCTGCTAGGGTTTCTTAAAGTTTTTGAAAAAATTTGTTGTTTTTGCTCGCAGCTAGGGCAGTTTTTTGAGTGTTTTTCAAGAAGCTTTTTTTGAAAAATATCTTGCCTTTTCTGCCGCCTAGGGTTTATGGGCGAAGTCTAAGTTTTTTGACAGATTTTTTGAAATTCATGCAACACAGTTTTTGACAAATTTTTTCTTGAAAAAATGTATGCCTTTTCTGCCGCCTAGGGAAAAGTCTGATTTTTGCCAATTTTTTGAAACAAAAATGTGTGTTTCTGACCCTCTTTTTGACGATTTTTATTGGCAACATGGGCTAATGAAGGGATTTTCGTAGGATATTCCTCTAAATGTAAAGCTTATAGATTTTTTAACAAGAGATTACACAAGATTGTTGAAAGTGCTAATGTGAAGGTTCATGAAGATACTAACTTTCATAACAAGATGCATGATGATGAAGGTAGTTGCCAAGAAGATGAAGAGGAAAGTGTTGTTCAAAAACCACCTTCAAATGTTCAACATGGGACAGCAGATATAACTTCTGAAAATACTCCTACAAGTGATCAACAAGGGACAGCAGACATAACTTCAGAAAATACACCTATAAATGATCAAAATGAGACCTCATCAAAGACTTTTTTAAAGACTACTTCAAAGTTTGTTCAAAGAAATCATTCTATTGATCAGATTTTACAAGAAGATAGACCAAGAACCACTAGAAGAACTGTTAATTACACTGAAGATGAAGATGTTTGTTTGCTGTCCAAGATTGAGCCTAAGAGTTTTGAGGAGGCGGCTGAAGATAAGCATTGGATAGCAGCCATGGAAAAAGAGCTTGATCAAATTTTGAAAAGTGAAACTTGGGAACTTCTCCTAGGCCAAAAGAAAAGAACGTGATTGGCACAAAGTGGGTGTTTAGAAACAAGTTGAATGAAGATGGTCAAGTTGTGAGGAACAAAGCAAGGCTTGTATGCAAAGGTTATGCACAAGTTGAAGGTATAGACTTTGAAGAAATTTTTGCTCCTGCTGCACGTTTAGAAGCTATTAGAATGTTCTTGGCCTTTGCATCTTTCAAAGATTTCAAAAAATTTCAAATGGATGTCAAATCTACTTTTCTAAATAGCAATCTGAATGAAGAAGTATACATAGAACAGCCAAATGGGTTTATCATATCAGAAAATCAGAACTATGTATGCAAGCTAAAGAAGCCTATCTATGGTCTTAAGCAAGCCCCACGTGCATGGTATGCTAGATTGGACAGTTATTTGCAGTAGCAAGGCTTAAAAAGAGGGATAGTGGACAACAATCTATATGTGAAAGAAGAAGGTAATCATATGCTGATTGTAGTAGTTTATGTTGATGATCTGATTTTTGATAGCAATTGTTTACAACGGAAAGGTTTACAAAGAGTTTTGAAAATCAAGTAAACTTAAGGAATACTCATCAATACCTCTCCCCCCAACTAAAAATACTAAGTGTCCTCATTTAGTGGGTACAATTTTGGGTGGAGGAAGAAATTAGAAGTAGTGGATAATTAAAACGTGATATGTGACATGCATGAATGAACTATAAACATGTACAATATCAATAATCTTCTATGTTAATTATGATAAATTAATGCATAGTGTACCTATAGGAATAGCTTGAATTGAAATTCAACTCGTGTGAAGTAATTGAATGGCACCTGCAACTTGATTTGAAGTGGCATGCCTTGATTGCAATGAAGTTTGTGTAGTGATAGTTTGAAATTAATGACAGCATATGTGTGACACGTGGAAAATGATGGATGAAAAAGGCTGCGAAGAATACGGAATGAGTGAGGTAAGATTAATTGCATGGTATGGTGGAGTCAAAAAAGGTGGTAGGATGGTTGCGTGTGTATGGAAGAAATAGGCGGCATGCAATGAACTTGAAATATGTATGGATGCATGTGCAAAAGGATATATTATGAAGTGATGGAAAGGAAATTAATGCGGGTGCTTTTGAAATGACAAAGGGACAAGTGCTACGGGCTCATGCAATAACTCCCTCTTGTAGTTTTGTCACCTAGCAATGTGATGTTGCAAGTCCCTGTTACTTTTATGATTGCTACTAAAAAAGAAGACTGTCGAATGTCACCTGTGTAATGTGTGACCAATGTGATCTAGTGAGGGCTGAGTTCATGGGTTTTGCATGCTCTAGTGGTTGTGGTCTTGATGCTCTTCGAGACAAGTACAGGGTGGATGCTCATAGTTGGTGGTACTTTCATGGCCAAGAATACACGCACCTCCAACCTCTTGCAATAAAAATTTTATCCCAAGTAAGTTTTATAGTCAAAATCTTTTATCTTTTAAATTTAAGTTATATATTTTGTAAATTTAATTTATATTTATATTTTATTTAGTTAAATTTTGTAACTCTTAAGTTAACCATTTAATTTCATCTTAATAGGGTGCTAGTTCATCTTCTTCTGAGAGGAATTGGAGCACATACTCCTTCATCCACTCAATAAAGTGCAATAGGCTACATTCAATAAAGGCAGAGGACTTGGTGTATGTGCATTCAAACTTGCGCCTCATTACACACAAACAAAGTTCCTACAGAGAAGGAGACTCAAGGAGGTGGGATATAGAACCAGAGCGTCTTGACTTGGATGCTTCCACAAGTCACTTAGCTGCACTTGATATTGATGATGACTATGAGCCTAAGGCAGCTACAGAGCATGAGAGTGCTAGTGTCAATGCTAGTGGCAATGCTTGTGCAAGTGCCACTGATGCTATTTGTGGTTCTACACAAAATGTAGCATCTAATATGGATGCTGATGAGGATTTTTTTGATGACCCATATGATTGATCAATGATCAATAATGGCTGATTGTAAACACTTGGCATTTTTATGTTTGAACTTTAATTTATAATTTTATATCATGACATTTGAGTATCACTAATATTTTAATATTTGACTATGAAAGTGGTGGTGTATTTTTGCTATGTTATTTGACTATTAATATGGTGGTGTATTTTGAACTTAATTACTGCTGCAAATATGTATATATTTCTGTTTTTTATATGTTTTTGTATTAACAAACCCAACCCCAAAAAAAAATTTGCCCGAACCCGTGAACCGAACCCTCGAACCCGAACCTAAACCCAAAACCAAACCAGTAACTTAGTATACTATCCAATTGTAATCCTATTCAACCATTTGCAAGCCTAGAGCAAGTTCTATGTCACCTTTTAGTTACTTATTTTACCACTGAATTGAAAATATGAATTCCAGCAAATTCCAAAGTGACTGCTGCAACTTACCTTGCAGTTCTACAATCAAATCACTAGGATATCCATGTCATGAAAGTGAAATAGGAGCAAAATAAAATTAAAGGCAGTAAATGAAAATAAAAATAACCACTTGTAATGTAACTTAGCTGTGAAGCAGATAAAATTAAAAATTTCAATTCTGACTCAACAAGTCTTTAGAAGTAGAACCAAGAATTAGCAGTGTTTAAATGAAATAGAACTGGGGCCATTAAAACTATTGTAACACAAAACCTGATAAGTCCACTAGTGCTTTTATACTAGTAATCAAAAGCTGTAACAAAAGTGTGTGTTGGAACTCACCATACCCTGTGATGCATGGAAGATTGAGTAGAAGAGATGATAGACTTTCACTTGGTAAACAATTTTCTTTCACTTCATTGGGATTTCCACAGTCAGTCCTTTGACATATTCTTACATATGCCATTAAGTGAAAAGGTTCCACTAATGGGAGAACCAAAATACGATATTGCCCCTTGATATGCAAAACTAGAGGCCACAACAGAAATTGATGAGCATCTTCTGCATTTCTGTCAATTTGAAGGCTAATAATGTGGCGAGTGATGGGATCATCTACCCATGAATCTGAACCTTTACTTGAAGAAGCAATACGTATGCCATATCCACATACAGAACCATCTCTGCTAAGAGAAAACAATCACCCAAATCAAATTATTTCTTTGGGAATAAATAAATACAAAAACAAATTTGGCTCAAGCTTATGTGCGAAGATCTTGAATCTAAATGCAAAAACAAAGGCAAATTAGCATATGCAAAAGAACTGATCACATATGCGTAAAAAGCAGTGCTAACAAAATAATAAAGCAACAAAAGAGCTTTCTTGAATAGCATTGTCAGTGGCTACAATGAGCAACTTTGAAAATCTATCACTCTGGCTGGATATAAGCTCCGTACAAAAATCTAGATATACAGGTAAAATAATCCCCCAATTATTTAGTACTAACTTGTTAGTAAGACTCAAGGGTAGATAGATAGCAGTTACCAAAAATTGCCATGAACTGGGAAAAAATTTGTACCCTGAAAGAAAGGAAATAAAGAACAGTTTTCTTAATACAGCATTGTAGCTAGCCCAACAGAATGGTTACCCCTTGCCAGTTACAACCCATGAAACAGAGAAAAAGCATTACACCTCAAATACTAAAACATTATAACAATTAATTTTACCATAATACTGAAGAAAGAGAACTTATAATAGTTATCTACCAAAATTTCTCTTTCGGTGTCTATTCATTCTGAAGGTTAGCAAAGATGTTGGATAACAATTTCAATCTAAGCTTCAGCTTATGAGGGAACAAAATCAATTTATTAGCAACAAGCACAAGGTATAATTATAATATACATGATTAAACTTATTGACTACTTGCAAAATTTATTTCCTTTCTCTTCTCCTTTGGTTTAGAAGAGGAGCCCACAGCTTATGACAACGCACATTGCATTACTGCAATCATTATGATAAAATGTCAAACTCAAGATTCAGGCTAAAAATTAGGCAGATGTAGATTTGGGTCTATTTCAACATCAAACACATTTTATCTTATTTTTTCATTTGTAAGTCATCTTCTTATGGGTAGACATCCATGCTGTGAAATAGGTTACCCATATTACTGTAGATATGAAAACTTTGCTCCATTCTGATTGGCAAGAAGAATGTAAATATAGGGAACATAATGGAACAAATAAAGTGTTATGCCCTGTGTTTAGCTACACTTAAATTTCAATTATAGTTAATAAGAATAATGTGGTCTCCAGAATTTAGATTGATAAGCAGAACATTAAACGAGAAGTTTGATATGTAATGACAATTATATAGATTTTGATTTTAATGGCGATCTGAATGTTAGCTTATTAAGTTACAGTTTTACTAATGATGCATGTTTATTTGCAATCCTTAATTTAGTATGAAGCCAGGTTCAGTAGAAATGACCCACAATTTTACTGGGTTTGGTTCAAGTTGGAGTACGGGACCAAGGCCAGGGTTTCCCCAGGGTCCAGCCCAATCACCCCAGTTTCACTATGGGTCCCTGGTATGGTGGGTCTGGGTATAAAGATTATTAAACACATAGTTCACATACTCGAACTTGGCAGACCAAAAAAAAATTACTTGACAGCTTAAAAAATAGTTAGGTTTGACAAAAGACCACCACCCCCTTCCACCTCCCCACCAAGTCCCATAATGCTACTTTTCTCTAGAGTATAAAATTGGATAGATTTAATATATCAGAGTTAATTTTATATGGCAGCAGATTTATTAGTTTTATTATCATTATAAACTATACCTGTAATTTAAATACAAATGCACAAAAATGTTTGTTTATCAATATTAACTAGCTTAAGACTTAAGCATATTATGATCACAAACATTAATATGTAAAATGACATCCAACAATATGAATATTATTGAAAGGAAACAAATAAAATCTTTAGAGAATTTAATTAATTTTAACTCCGTCCAATTTATTTATAATTCTAAATAGATCTTTGAATGATAATAAGTTTGATATTTATTACTTATCTAAATCAAATCACTTGGAAATATCACTCTCAACCTAGGAAGATTCGGTGGTTTTGGCCCCATAACTATGGCACACTCCAAGAGGAACAGTTCTTATTCAAAATACTACATGCTCCAAAGTAATCACTCAACATGGACAACTCACCATGCTCCAAACTGATTACTCAATATGCTCCAAAGTAATCACTCAACAAAGCCCTGGCCAGGACAATCCCAAGTGTACTCCATACCCCAAGTTGGACAGACTCTACGTGCCCATAGCCCACCAAACTACCTTCTTCTTCCTTGAGTAATCTCCATCCCCCTTCCAAGTCTCATATAAATGTTTTATATAAGCCTTAAGGAGTTGTTTTCAAACCATCGCACCCTTTCACAAAGGTTGCCTTTTAATAATTATTTAAATAAATATAATTATTCCTCCCCTTTTAAACTTTTTTATACAAATACTCTTTACTAATGCTCATTTTAACCAAAGAAGCATAATATCCTTTATTTTGTTATCTCCCTTTTAATTTTAAAAGGTTATTTCATGGAAAAATAACTTTCTTTCACTTTGTAGAAAAAGTCCCATAACATGTATGGGTCCAATTCAGGCCAAGACAACCAAGGGTTTTCTTGGGGCCTACCTCAAGCATCCAAGGTAGACACTAATTGAACCAAGGCTGGTCATGGACAAGCTCAAGCATACCCACGGTAACCACTCAAAAAAAACATTTTTTCAATATTTTTAAAAACAAAAAAGTGCCCCAACTCCTAATTTCACCCTAATGTGAGGACCTTTAACCTCGTTTGCCTCACTTCACAAACACAAGCGAGTAAAACAAAAAAACAAATCCTTCAAGCTACCATTGTTGATTTTTTAAGGTTGTTGCATTTTTCTTTGAAGATGTAAGCTACAAAAGAGAGAGACCTACATCAATAAGAGAGAAAGAGTTACACAAGGAAGATTTATCTATCAAAGGTGAGTGAATCTTATTATTTTTTTCAAGTTCTGAAAAAATTCGTCAAGATATTTCAATTTTTTAAAATATTTTGAATATAATTTTAAACATTTTAACATTTCATACATAATACAAGGGTTATAATGCAATTTTTTCTTTTGTTAAATTGTAGGATTATAAATTTGTAATGTTTTTTATGTTTTGATATATTCACACAAAATGGCTAGTAGTTCTAGTTCAGTTGCCCCACATGTAGAGAGATTATTTAAATTTGTTGTTGTGTCACCTCTTTAGTGACTATAATGGAGCGAATTTGCACCCCTAAGCAAATTACCCATTTACATACCCCTCACCTTAGAAAACGAAACCCAATGATGCAATTTCCACATCCGCCACCTTTCACTATCCACCTGGCAGCCTATTTTTGTGTCAATGGACAAATTTTGTTAGGGACACGCGGACGTCCGCACGCCGTGCTGCCGTCCTAACAAGATTCCTACCTCTGGAATCTGCAAAGGCATTATGTTTCTTCATTGGACGCAAACCATAATGCTTCCTGCTCCCTTGACCGACGCAAAACGGCTCTTTTTCCTCCTTTCCATTCAAATTGCCTAATTCTCCATTCCACTCAACTTCTTCACCATTCTTACACACTTGACTAAATTCTTGATGCTTTCTTGATCAACTCTCACACTTTCAAGCTTCACCACTACTCCATTGTAGCTGCAAGTTGTTGGTTTCTTGGCTCCTCCACTCCGTTCATTGCGACAGCATTGTTGTTGGAGAACTTGCAAGCTCGCTCCTTCCTCTACTTGCCTTGAGAGCACGTAGCTGTGAAGGTGATATCCTACATTATCCATTGTTTTTGCATCATCGTATTTATGTAGTAGCATATTGTTGTTTGTGTTATTGCTTGGCACTTCCATTTCCATGCATTTTTTTATCATCTTTCTACATCGTTGCTATTTGGTTGTCCATGGAGATGGAAACACCAAAGTGGGGGACTGACTGAGGCAGTCCTCTAAAAACAACCCCAACATTTTCCTTGGTCTTGTGTGTGTAGGTGCTTTTTGATTGGAGTTGCTCAAAGAATCACGTTGCAAGGAGTTCGGTACCACTTTCTCACTTCCTTTATCAATTCGAGTTGTTGGCGTTTCAATTCGCACCTTTAGAGTGCGTATTGGAAATGGACAGATATGCACAATATTAATTGCTCTTCAAATTAGGAGGGGAAGCTCCCTCTTTTGTTGTTTTGCGTAAAAAGTAAAGTAATCTAAATTCCTATCTTTTTTACTCAGCTGGTAAAGGCACAAGGTTATAAAACCAAATATGTTGCGGCTAAGGTTTTCTCTGGCTTCTGTAGATCTTAACTACAACTAGGCTAAAGCTACAACTATCCTATTTCCTCAAGTAAAATCGGAGCAAGAGGATCTAGGAGCAAAGGGAATGGTTGACGATAAACTCTATCTCAGGATTCCCAAGGAGGTGGAACACTCTATCTGAGGTGTAGGCTGAAATAAAGGTTATTGGAGACAACATGAAACGGCAAGCTAGATCTCAAAATTCCCAAGGAGGTGGAACACTCTATCCGAGGCGTATGCTGAAAAGAAGATTACTAGAAACAACATTAAATGATAATCCTTATCCCTAAATTCCCAAGGAGGTGGAACACTCTATCCGAGGTGTAAATTGAAATAAAGATTACGGATGTCAATTACTTGAAAGAAATGAGACATTGGATCAAAGCACAAAGGTGTGAGATTTATTTCCTCAAAACTTTCTTAAACAACAATACTACATCTGGGACAGCCAATTGCATGATGAAACAAACTCACAATAGGCGATCAAACCAGCTTTATAACATGACATTAAACAATAAACTAAACAAGGATTTGCAGCCACAAATAAGCATACAATCTTATTCTTACACAAAGTGAACCAATACAGAATAGCAACATTGCAGGCAAGGTGGCATAGCAATTTGTTATCACAAACAAAAGTTAAAATACAATGAGCAAGGTTGCTCTTATTTATAGAATCTCAAAAGAGTAGGGAACCCTAAAATCTCCTTGAGTTAACATTCAATCTTGCCATCATGCAAGATTTATTCCTATGTCTAAACAAAGCTAACCTAACAGTTAACTAGAAAAACTACCTCAGTTAACTGATTCTAAATTAAACTAGAACTCCATATGTACATAGATATCTCCAAAATAGACATGCACGATTGGTGGGACAGCGAGTTAACTTGGAAAGAGGCATCAAGTTAATTGTTGTGTCTAATGTCTATCTTGAAAAGGTGGGACGTCTTGACTTAGTAGTTCACTGGTTGCGATCACGAGCAATTAACTCCAAAAATTGTTAACTATGTCACCATCCAAAGCACTGATACACCTCTGAAGTACTCGATGTCTTCACAACATCTCTTCACCGTCTATGATCTGACTCTGCAGTTCTCTTCCACTCTTGGCCGCCTCATCAAATTGTGTTGACATGATTGCAAGTTGACCCAACTTACAGCCAACTGAATCACCGCTGAAAATACCATGAATGAGTTTTTGAAACTTCGACTACACGTCAAAAAGCTCGATGTATTCACCATCCTCGCACTAATACTGGCAAGGGACTTGCGACACGAAAGTTCTCACGAACATGAGCGCACTTGTCACCTTTTCTCTGCTCTCGGTCAATTCTGTAGAAATTGTTTGATGTGTTTTTACCTTGAAGATTAGTTGTTCTCTCCAAGTAAAAAGTGCTTTCTTATCCTCTTCTGTAGTGACTAAGTCATATGCCATCCTCAAGAGAGAGACCATGATCTCATTCCGTGGTTTGTCAACCACTATGTCTTGCTCTGAATCCTGAATCTCTGTGCGAATTTCGTGGGCATTGTACCTCAACTAGTACAACTTTGAAAGTATGAAGTGGCCCCTTGTGACGAACTCTTCTTCCCAATCTTTCAGGCGCTTCCCATAAACAACCAGCTAACTTAGCTAATTTTGTTCTGCTGGTAACTCTAACATCTGCGGGAGCAAGGCAGTGACATTTTCAGTGTTGTGCATAGTGTGGGTCTTAATAATCATTCATAGATTGATGGACAGTTCGTTGTTCTTAAACCGTGTCGCATCGTTCACAATGAACGATGGCCAAATGAATGTATTGTTCCATTTTAATTTATGTTGGCACGATCACTAAGATCGTATAACAGTATGCCATTAGAACACAGATTTAATCATTCTTCAGAACGATTACCATCATTGTCGATCCCAAGCGATGCTTGCAATGTTTGTATTCACCAATCTGTTTGCATGCACATTATCATTCCCTAGAACAATGCTTGAATCATTCCTTAGAACGATTATCATGAGTAAGCCTTAACAATATGGCCGATTCGAGCAATGAAGGCCGATGATCAGTATTAATAAAGGTTCGGCTATTGTTACTGTTAATAATATAAAAACAATTCCTTAGAACGACAGTGGCATGAATATGTTTAATAACTATCAGAAATATGAAAGTGGGTTTCTCCATAACCCGAACAATAATAAAATTGTTCCAGCTTTATTTGTGAATTAATATTTCTTTTAAAACGACAAGCATGTCATTCGATTTCTTTTACTTTGCACAAAACGACACCAAAATCGTTAACTTCTATATATGTATATACAAAATGATAGTACCCTTGTTTGAATACATGTTACACTAGTTAACTTGAAACTGTTAATGAGATACTTTGGCACAGTAATATGCAAACTTCTGTAAACAGCATGGTTATATTACAAACAAGGTACCAGCATGAAATAAGTGTTTAAAAACAAAATTGTTCTTTCTTTGAAAAAGACAAATTTACATCTTGTATAACTGTCAATTGATATGACAATCTAAAGCAATAATTTGATTGAAAGCAATCTGTTGTAATGGTTATTCATTTCAGAATGTATGCACAATATATTAACTAAAGTTGGCACATATACATGTATGCACATAGACCTTCATCTACGTACATACACATACTTGTGACATACCTTCTTTTGTTATTTATTTTATCCATTTTCTTTTGTAATGTATATTGATTTACGTTAAATACGAAGTGGTAGAGTACATTGAATGTAATCATGTGACAAGAAAATGTATGAACTGAATAGATAATGATATGAATAGAACCACTTGATTTATCCTTTTGAATTTCTCAAGTTGTTGATTAAAGTAGACTGAATTACTTTTCCATCGATATGTGTTTAAGAATATTCTCTTTGTTTAGTAGAATAGCAACACCTAAGTAGACTAGAGCACCTTAGGGTAGATGCTGCTAGAGGGTAGATAGTTGCTAAGCAATATACTCGTGTTGTTGAAAGTTACCTTCCGAAACGAGTGCCAAAATGTAGCACAGAGGGTATAGGTTTTGCTTTATCCAAAACCTATCTTTTGTTGTTGCAACTTAATTTTAATGCTTGGCCAAGCAATTAGCCCATTATGAATGCATGGACTTATATGTGATAACACCCTCTGCCATTCCTAGCATAGATCTTGCATTTTTCTAACCATAGATAGAGATGCATGTTGATGTTGGGCACGCACCAGATTCCACCTTGCAGATTGTTCTCTTGCTAAAATTTTCGTGCAGGGTCAGGTATTCTTCAAGTATGAAGAATTCCGGGGAAGCGTAAGCTTCATGGTTGGGCAGTAAAGCACCTAAGCCATGTTCTCGTCCACCAGAGGAGGCGAGCGTCAAAAGGAAACCTTGGATGTTTTCAAGTTATCAAAGGATTATGATGTAACCTTGATGTAAATTGTATACTGTATTGACTTTGTGGCCCAATGAGCCAAGTCAACTTGGATATTGTAATTGGCATTTGGAAATGAATATATATATATATATATTCTGACTCATATTTTAATTAGACATGTGTTGCTATGATTGAAAATAGTTGCTTAAGTTATGTCTTTTTAAAATTTAATATTCATAATGTCATTTGCAATTAATATTTAAAGAGTAATTAGAATGGGTTATTACAGATCGAGTAGGCTATTAAGTAAAGAAAGTGAAGGAAACTCATTTCACATTTTCATGTTTACTTCATAATCCTACTCGAGTTCACATGAGAAGATTCAGTAAAGATTTCAAGAAAGTACAAGAAAGAAAGAAACTGGCTGGAATTCTATATATAAAACCACTTAAATTTGTGCTAAATGCTCAAAAAATACTGCACCCACAGCTTTAACTATAATTTTGTTACTGCTAAATATGTCTACCGAATCTCAATTGAACAAAATTCCCAAGCTCTCAAGTCTTGAACATAAGTTTGTCAATTGAAGGCGCTGCCCAGATCAAGATCAAGAAAGTTCATAATATATGCGGACAATCTCTGTGACAATATCTGTACCAGTTTTTGACACTCTAAAGGCTGTCAAACTTGAGGGCATGCTCGCCAAATGGATTTTCCAAGCATAAACAACTCCCCAATTGCCACCACCACCTCCTCTCAAAGCCCAAAACACATCTTCATCCATGTCGTTTTACTGTTGTTTGTATGAGCTCTCTTTTCAGGAAGTAATGGTGAAATGGAATCAAATTAGGAGAAATATGTAGGTTTTATATGGTCAATAATGTACAGCATTGTTGTTTGAATGGCTAGAATCATTTATTGAGTGTTTTATGCTTATTCTATTTAATTCATGTTTTGTTGGACTCTATTTAACTCATATTTTGTTTGTTATGAGTACAAGATAAAATTGAACAACATTTAATGCAACCTAGAAAAGTATTGTCAATGACCACAGGCAATAGCTTGTGCAACATGGCCAATTTTATTTTTCTGTTATTAGCATCTTCTGACTACAGATTGTACAAATTATGGGGAACCTGCAATCATGTTCAATCATAGGATTGCAATCCAGTGAACTTAATGGACGGTTTCTATTTTTGCCATGTAAGCTACTTATAAAGCTTTTCTAAGAATAGGCATGGCCATTGATGTTGAATTTTGATTGCAATATTTTTCTTCTGGTAATTACATTGGTACCCAATAATTGGAATAAACACAGACATTGCTTGGATATCTTCTTAGATATAGAGATTGAATTGTTCTAGTTTAATTGTTGAAAGATGTTTTGGTTCTAAAAAAAGTGATAATCAATAACATTATGTCAAAATTGAAGATTGAAAACAATCATACAAAGAAAGACCAGCACAAGATAAGTCTCAAAAGACTTTAAGAAAAACTTCTAGTCACGTCTACAAAACTTTCACATGCTTAGCTTGTTTTGCTCTAAAACTCAATCAAGACAAAATTACTATTCATCTAGAAGAATGACGCAGCATTCAATTTGTATTGTGTAATTTTTTTGTCATTGTGACTATTTTTGGATCCATATTAATATGTTCACTAGACATGCATTAAATATTCTCAATAATTATATAATTTACTATCCTTCTAGAAAAACTATGTGACTTCCAATTTGTTCCATTATAGACTTATTAAGTTCACTAAGTTGAGGGGAAGTTTCAGAAAATTCAAATTGCGATGGATGATATAACCCTTGTGATATTGGACTCATCTTCAGCCATTTTTTATTATTAAATTGACTGAAATTCTAGCTACCGTCATCTTGTCGGCTAATGCCCATATATTTTGTATCATCTTTCATGTCATTAAAGATTTTATGGACGTGAAAACTTAGAGGGGTATAATATAACCCTTGTGATATTAGACTCGTCTTCAACCATTTTTTATTGTTAAATTGACTGAAACTCTAGCTGCCATGACCTTGTTGACTAGCACCCATACATATTGTTTCATCTTTCATGTCATTGAAGATTTGACAAGAGTAAATTACCTAACTGTAACAAAGGTTTACTACGATCACAAATCTATTGACATGCCCATTGAACCTATGGATCCAACTGCGAGTAACTACTCTTATTAAAAATATACCTAGGGTTCAAAATCCTGATCTGAATAGGAATCGATATTCCTTTCAACGTTGATCTCAACAGCAATCATAATTTGATGTTTGGCATTAAAATATGCCTAATGTTCAAATCCTATAGAATCCTGTTATAGATCTGTAATCATTTTCCATGCAACATTGACCTCAGTAGCAATCATAGTTTGTGTTTAACAGCCCCGATGCTTTGGTAGACCTTACAGAAATACAAAAGTTCAAAAATTTGAAAGCAAATGGAATTCTATTTCAATTGTAACAAAACTTATAGATTAATCACTAAGAAAAACAAAAATTCTATGTTTCCCACCTCTGCTTCCGATCAACAAAAGCCTTGGCTACCTCCCCATCGTTTGGAAGAGGACACGATATGAATTTGTTTTCGTGCTCTTGCTTTTTACAGGCTCTACGCCATTGGTTCTCCACAACGGGAAAGCGTCTGCTCCAATCACATACAAAAAACCAATAAATTTTCAAAATTGGGTATATTTTTGTTTTTTGGTTTTCTTACATGTACTAAACTAATAAATAAAAATACAAAAACGTATATCTAAAGAAATAAAGAATATACAACAATGTCAGCAGATGAGCAAGCGGTAATGCAACATGTTACATTTTACGCAGGATACGTGTGAGATTGGATGGATTAGGAATTTAAAAGAGAGGTATATGGGTTCGTATGTAAAAGATTTTTGTTTTTACAGAAGTGGAACCCTTGAGAGCTTTAAATGCATTGATTGTCATCAGTTTTAAAAATAACTGGATGTGGGTATTGAATTTGTGACCTGGAAAAAGCTACGGCATCGAGATTGTTGAGAATCCAGATAGCTCGGATACTGCACCCGCCCATAATTCTCGATTTATGCACTCTGCTATTCAGCTCCGGATCTTTACTACTGCAGTGAGGATTGATGTATAATTTTAAAGTATCTCAGCACGCGTCAATCTCTTTTGCTTGTCTCATTTATTTTGAACGTCGAAATTTGCAATTTTTCCTCCGGCAATCCGAAATGGAGTTGCCTCTGTGCTACGCGATGGCTCTTACTACGAGACCGTCCCCAAAACAAGTCAAATTTATGACGTTCCAAGTAAACATTAAAGTAATCGAAATATCATGACACTTGCCCCATTTGGAGGTGTAATATCTAAATCAATACGCGACAAATTCCATATTTATGATTTTTAAATTTAGGTTGTGACTATTTTAAGGAAAGTGGTTTGATATAATGATAATTAGCAATTGTATTATAAGACTTAATGATTTTGTTAATGGATGTATTATGAATAATTTTATATCATAAATAAAATATGATATAGTGAATTGTATGATAATGTATGAGTAATGTAAATAATAAAAAATCGTGTAGTCTTTTTAATTTGGGAAGTAGTTACATAATCATTTTTTTTTTTAATAGTTTTAAATAGGTTAAAAAAATATTTGTATTATTTACATTTAATGATGATTAAGGTCTAGATAATCTAGTTAAACAGTTTTAATTGTACTTATTGTAACATTTAATCATGTTAAATTCTATGTGAGTCCATTCAACTATTGGGAGGTTCAAACGCATCGAACTTCAAAGGGATATTTGACTTTTGATGTGTGAACACTAACCTATATCTGCTCAAAGATTAACAAATATTAGCATTATTAGTCAAATTAAGCAAACCAAATAAAGCATTCCTATGAAATATTTGAACATGCTAAATATGCAAACAAGATAATAAGAAACCAAAGAAACTAAATAAAAGCATATAAAAACCTATTCAAACTCTATCCCATAGTGGGAGTAGTGCTCCTTTGATGTGGAAAGAATGCTCTTTCCCACCCCCTTGTTGAATAAGCTTGGATGATGTTGATGCAAAATGCTCTCAAATGTATGTGATGAAGCCCAATTGCCCTCAAAGATAATGATAGCAATTGGAGGATAATGACTTTGCATAAAGAAGTGGATATATTTCAAGTAGAAGAGGCTTCTACTTATAGGAGTGAAGGGTTGAAGAAGAGGTAAAATTGGTGAATGTGGGATAAAAAGGGAGCCAATAGGATTGTGACACTTGTCACAATTCTTTTGGATGGGAATGGAGCACATTTTGGGGAATGTGTAGAGCAAAGAGGATGTAAGAGAAATAAATGAAAATGGTTGAAGATGTAAGAGAATTTAAGGGACAAGATGGCATGTAAGAAGGAGAAAATATTTTTGTAAGAGGTTATTAAAGCCTTTTGGAGGGAAATTTATAAATGGGTGGTTGAGGAGAATATTCCTAGGAATATGTCATTGTGAAGATAAATAAAGTAATTAGATAATTAAAAGAAATGAATTTTATGTGCAACCTGGTTAGTTGACCATGGGTTGAGTTTGACCAAGGTTGAGTCTAAAGCTAGAGAATGGGTAATGAGGATTAAGAATTAATTAATTCAGAATTAATCAATTTGAAAGGATTAGGGGGTTTATGACATTTGATTTAAATAATTTGATTTATTAAATCAGATGAGGGGAATTTAGGGTTTTAATTAAATAAATTGATTTATTTAATTAAACATGATGAACATTAGTGAATTAATCTAATAAATTGTTTTATTTGATTAATAGTAGAAATTATGTTAATTAATTAAATTTACATGCATAATGTCAGTTAGGATTATTTGTATGTCTACATGATGTCATTGAAAGCATATGTAGAATAGAATCCCAAAGTATATTGATTCAAAAAAGATAGATCATGCATAATAATAAGAGAGGTCTTCGCCTATAGTAAGGACATGCTTAGGTAGCCATGGTGCTAGCCTAATAATTTCTTACACTTCAATCAATTTAGAGGTGTGACATATCTACATAGATGAAATTGTTGGAATATGCAATGTCCCTATTTGGGAAATTCCTAATTTTAGGCCTACAAAACAATATTATTCACTAAAAATTGATACTAGTAGTAACAAGTATCAACTTTATGATAATATTCAACTCCATACATAAAACATTATAATATTAAGATCAATAAATTATAATATTTAGATCAATAGTTCATAGCATCATTAATATTTGAATCAACACATCATAGCATATTCCCTATAGAAAATCACCTCATGAATTTATTGTAAATGCTTGCAAATGGCAATCTGAAGGTTGGTCACCCTTGTCTTGCGAGAGAATGGAAGGTGGGTCGCCTTTCCATCCCTCAGTTCACTTTGGAGGTTGTTTGTCCTCCTTGATCAAACCCAAGAGCATGGAAGGTCTCGGTCTTCCATTCCACCTCTTGGCCCATGAGCATGGAAGTTTGGTCGTCAATTCCATCTCGAGGTGGCATACTTGATAAGAGCATGAAAGCATGTCTTCCTTCACCTCTCATGAACTCGAAAAGATGAACAATGTTCCTATTTGCAAGACACTTCACAAATTCAAGATATGATTCCTCAAGGAATTTGCTAGAATATTTCTAAATAAATACCTCTTAGTGAAATGATAGATTTACTCTTAAATGATTGCCACCAATTATATTTTAGAATATTATCAATGGTTGTTCTCAATCTCTATTCCAAATAGATGTCTTATATTTCATATTCTTGTTTTTCCTTTTTCCAACTTCATGATTTATCCACAAGGAAAAGATCTCCCTTTTATATATTATTATTAAGGGAGTTGTAACCTTTCGTATTTGAAAAAGTCACAATCTTTCACATCAAAAGGAGTCACATCATATTTATTCTTAAAATTGATTGATTGAATGATGTTATGGATGTCTTTCTCAAATGAAATGCTGTCCTTTTTACATCTCAAGTTTGAGGGAGTCACATCTATTCACCTCTATCGCCTTTTCAATAGTTACAACTCTTCATCACTACATTTGGAGAATAATAATTTAATTTTAATTTGTCGGTGCTTTTGTCTATTACTTGTAATCAATCATAATAATTCTTCCCAAATCCATTTCCTTCTAGATCTACCTTCCTTATATACCTTATCTTGCTCAAGGGACACAACCCTTCATATGTTAGTTGACCATTTTTAACAACTTAATCTTTATTTAATGCCAGTTTAATGTAATATTAATTATCTTTATTTTTCTTTTGAAACATAGGTTGAAGAAATTTAGGAATAAAATGGTATATTACAGAATACCTCTGAGAACTTTATATTTATTTTTAAATATAGTAATCAATATAGTAAAACATATTATCTTGAACAAGAATATGATTGGCTACTAATTTCTCTTAACACAATGAATATGAAGTATATAAACTTTAAATGTGATAGGAAACGAATAAGCAACTATATTACTTTCATAATAGAATATATCTTTGAACCTGGAAAATATAGTCAATATTATCAGTGTGTAATTGTATGTGTTGTGTACTTATGCACATTAACTTGACTTCAACGCTTTCCATACTACAACAAGTCCCTTACACATATATTACATGCCAAAATACATTACACATATGTAACATCCCTCATTTTCAGTCCCTATATGCTTATATGATCTTCCAATTCTATGATAAAATTTGATGTAACTATTGACTTATGTTGGGTGCAAAGTGTTGACTTGGTGCATTTGTCTACAATGTGTGATTACATTGTCATGGTTAATTATCTAAAGGTGATTATATGACTATATTATTTTCTAATAATGCTACTAAGGTATGTGTAAAAAGATCATGTCATGCAACAGGCACAGGTGTCAAGGAAGAAAAACTAGGTCCTAATGTTAAAGTGTATTGAAATAATCCGAATGTGTAGGAAATTAAATAATAAATTAAATTAAGATGAATAATTAATTAAGAATAAATTGATTAGTGGCTTGATTAATTTATTTGAGTGCATAAAGAATTGTATTTATTTATTTAGTAATTAATTTCTAAGATTAATTAGAAAATGAAATAATTTAGATAAAACAATAATATTATTTTAATTATTTATTTAATGCTTATATTTTGCTTTAAATTAATTATCTAATTAGATAGTGTGATGGTTTCTAATATCTTTTAGAAATAAAATCAATGTGATTTTGTTTTGATTAAGGTAAAAAATATGGAAGGGTCCGGGCCCATTTACAAAGCGGTTAAGAAGATGAATAAAGCAAGTCTCACAAGCAGTGAGACTAAAACCAACAAAATAAAAATAAAGGAGAAAAGAACCCGCAAGGACTACAAAAATTTGACAAAGACAACAAAATACTAGAGGAAACTGATTACACATTCGCAAGAAGCTTTAGGACACTGATGGTCTGCCACTCACGGTTCAAAAAATCATTTTTTTTCAAAGATTACCTCCATATACTTACAAATTTATGTGTCATCATTGTCAAGAGGGGGATCTGTTTGAGAAAAAGCCTTGCCCTTAGCATCCTGCCTTTTTCTTGAGTTTTGTTAGTAGAGTCTAAATTGATGTATTGTAAACTTGGTAGAACCTACACTATTCAGAGGTATGTCTAGCTAAACAGTCCACTCAACATTGTAAAGACTACATCAAAGTGTCAACCAAAGGCTTGTAAACTTGTAATGGTATTGCACTATATGTGCCTTCAAAGACTTGAGACTTCCTGAGTTATCCTATTCAAAGTGCTCTACTTGCTAGAAATTTATAGAATTGCATAATAGTGAAAGAAACAAACTAGAGCTAATGGCTATGAGTGTCTACAACTTAACCTGTAATTGAACTATTGTTAATAAAGAAATACTAAACTAACTCAGAACTACTCAAGCTGGCAATTAAACTTATTCTAACCTCTAGAGTACTACAGATTAACCAAATACATGCATGCTCATGAACATTCATTATTGATAATCAAAGTATGAGAATCTATTCTGCTTTACATGCAATTTATGAAACAATGATAAACAAAATAACTACTAAACAAAAATAAAACTGTTATAAATGAAGTGAAGAACAATTACCTTGAGTGGCCTGCTCAGTGGTTGAACTAGAACTAAATCTAAATATCATGTTCTACTCATCCATGTGAAATTAAACTTCATTCATTACGCATCACAAGGGATTACACAAAATCTTCTTCACAGAATATATTCAATGAAATCATTCTGAATAATCAACATGTTTGTATATAATAACTGAAACTAAAAAGCAATTGATAACAAAAAACTAAATCAACTAAATTATCCAAGGACTCAACCACCGACTATATACAAGCACAGAGGAGTTTATTCTAAACATAACTACCACTCCTAGATATCAGAGTATATAGTTAAGATTGAATTGTTCAAACTATAACTGAAAAGAAAGAAGAGTTCTAATAGAACTAAAACTCTATAAAATAAAATTGTGTGCAAAAACACACAAACAATTATTCAAAATCCTATCAACAAAATAATTCTTCTTCTCCAGTGCTTTATTAGCTATCATAATGATGTGTGACCAACTCCATCAGGTGTCTTCATATAGTAGTTATTGCATTCAACTTGATCTGGCACTTCCCCTATTTCGTTGTCTCGGTCTTCCTTTTGTTGCGGGTTACAACTTCCAGTTGCTACAGGCTATAATTTTTTTTTGAGCTACAAGAGGTTAATCCGTAAAACATATACACAAAGCTAACTACCATAATTAAACGCATAATTCCATCCACATTTCATACATACTCACATATAAACCATGCAATGCTACTATATTATAACCATATTTCCATTACTAGAATTTAGGTCCAAGGTTGTATAATAATCAAGAAAAGATAGCATAGCATGGCAGTATTGTCTAAAAGTATGCATAAAAGGAATCGAAAATAGGCTAATAACTGAACCCATCATTCCCCCCAACTTATACTTTTGCTTGTCCTTAAGCAAAACACTAGGGGTACAAACTATATCGCAAGGTGATCTCCCTGAGGTCCATGACAACATCAACTTCCTTGATTTGTTTTAAGTAAAAACTTTTGTGAGTTACAAGTTGTCTCATTCCAATGATCCCATCTTTCTCACACTCCTCCCCCTTTTCCCTGGTCCAATATGGAACTAGATAGAGTAGCATAGGTGGGTGAAATGTGAGTGGTACCCAGTGAATTCTTATGTCAGCACCAATTTTCATGTATCTATGTACCCTCTCAAGCATGGTGGTAAAATTGTACATGGAATAAGGTTCCTTTCTCTGCAACTCTAGTGTCAAGTTGTTCCATCTGCTCTGCATATAATTGTAACATTGTTGACCCAAACCCACAACTAATGTTTGCATTCTTTTGTAATCCTTTGTCCTTGTTTCATAATTTTTCTTCCTACACCTTTATAATCCAAGAGTTTCAACCATTCATCTATAATTGCTTCAGGGTCTTTAGATTCTTTCCTTATGGGGAGAGCAATTGATTTCTCCCTCTCCTCATATTCTTCCATTATTTCTCCTCTGAATTGTTCATTCCTATAATAAGATACTAGTACCCTTACCTGGAGATCCCTTACAAACATCATAGGATTCCACTCTGTTCCATCTAGCACCACATAGTTGGGTAAATAGTATTCACACAATTGATCCCGCTCCTCAGGTGCAGAATCAAAAAAAGCATTTTAAGAAACTCAATTTTTTTCTCATCCCAACTGATTGGTTATTGATTATCCTACTAAATTGAAAACTCAAAAGATTTCCTACAGAAATAGTGCATATGTCCTTGTTGGAGGCTTGCACCTTATGATTTGTGCAGCTTTATCTACCACTTCTTCCAATCTGACTGTTGATTTTCTTAACTCAATCTTTTTCCCTTCTAGCACTTTAGTATGTTTTTCAATCAAGATTTCTTTTTCTTTCTTCTGCTTTTCTTTTTCTTGTACAAACTCATCAGTCACCCTCCATAGCTAATAACCAAGTGACAAGGTTGTATGGTGAATTGGAGTTCTTATAGGAGGAGGTCTCTAATTTTGTACTGCCAGTTCTCCATCCCCTGTCTTAGCAATGGTCAACTGTGCCAATAAATCAAGTTTAGTACCATGGCCATATGTTTGCAATTTTTCTTCCAATTCTTGTATTTTTGTTTCCCTTTCTTTGTGTTTATTTTCATAGCTTTGCACTAACTCTTCCAAATGTTTTATTCTGTCCAAAGCTTCCTGAAGTTCTTTCCTGACATCTCTATCTTCTATAAACATTTCCTTAGCTTCCACAAACTGCTCATTACCTCCCCCTTCATAGTCTTCATAGGTAGGACTACCTAGGGTATTATTTTGTGTTTTCTTAGAAATAAATACATCTTTTGATTCTAAATCAGAAGTGGTAGACACATATCTCTTCCTCTTCACAGGTGTATTTACAATTCCAGGGATATTTCCCTTCCCTTTAGAGTCTATATCTACTAACATTACATCTTCCTCCTATTGTTCTTTTCCCTTTTCCTCTTAGGTTTTTCCACAGTTCCCCTCATGACACCTTGTTTTTTTAATCTACCTGAATGCCTAGGTGTAGGTGTTTCCTTTTTAACATCCTTTTTCTTCTTTTGAACATTTTTCTTTTTCTTTTTTTTTTAGAAGGTGTAGATGATGTGGATGTACTGCCTCTTTTTCTCTTGGGTTTTGGTGGTTTTGAAGAAGATGGAATTTCCTCCACTACTAGTGACCTAGACTTTGGCACATTGTGCTCCTCATGCTCACATTGGTTATGGGTAGGTGAAGTCATAGATGAGACATGAGAACTTTCCCTTATAGGTTTAGCTTGTGGCTCTAAGGTCTCAAGTACTATAGGTGCCTCTAGTAAACTATTAATATCTTCACATTTCTTAAAATATTTCTAGTCTACCTGTGGGTATTAAATTATCAATAAGGTAATCAAACAATGGTGTGATAAGGCAGTGTCACTTTGTTTCCTCTAATACTCTGATGCCATTCTTTTCAACATATTATAAAAGAAATTTGGCACATTTATCAACCTATTGTGGCGAAGGTGACTAAGCAATTTAAAATGTACAGTATACAAAAGATTTTGTCTACCGTCATAGGTAAGATATCTAATGACATAGGAAGTGCAATTAGCCCAAAACCACATAAGAGAGAGCCTCTTTGTACCTTATGAGGACGAGTCCAAATTCTCTCCTCGAGCTCACATAATTTCTCTCTAGCATCCACTGCATCTGCGCATACTGGAAACTCTACTCCAATTCTAGGTAAACCAAAAACCTGTGCTATGATGACTTCAGATGCATACAATGATAATTCCTTCACCACTACTTCATCGTGCTCCAATGTGGTTGAAAACCTTTGTTCTATGTCATTGTCAAATTTTGTTAGTTTCAGGAAATAATCTAGCCAACTCACTTTTGTGAAGATAGGTAAGACCATTGCATCTTCTAGTATTTGCTTGCGATTCGATGAATCTCTCTTGATAACATCACCTCCCATTATGAATCTCTTTACTCTACTTAGTGTGTTAACCTTGAAAATTCAGCTCAATTCCACTTCACCACCTTCAAAACCCTTCTCCTATTATGTTGTTTCCTCGTGCACTTTCACTACCATACTATAATTGCAACTCCCCTTCTTAGTATCAACTTAATTGAGCTCAAAAATAGGTTTTGGGTTTGACTTAGCTCAAGTTCACAGGACAGGGAATGAGAAATTGAAAGTATCAACAAAAAGTAGGTGTAATTTTAGAAGGGTTTTGCATGTCGTATCTATCTGTTGCATTTGGTTTAGATGGAATAAATCAAAAATATTGGTTGAATTGTACCCTCCCCCCAACTTAAGGTTTGACCTCACTTCAACTCGTGATTGGGAAGCGTATGATTAGAAAGTATGGAAGTTAATGGTATAATTATTTCACATGCTTAATTTAATATGAAAGACATAATGAAAGCATTAAGAAATCTATGGTAATTATGATAGTGTACCTCACGTACTTGTCAGAAGAGACTAATTGATTGTCACGTGTGTAAACTGAATAGCATGTATCCGAAATACGATTTGGTGTGACCAAATATAATTGTAGGCGAATGAATTGTGAGGTGGCAGATGTAAGGTAATGAATGGATTAGATGGATAATAGATAGTGATGTGACAGTTCAAACATTTAAAATTTGAATTGGTAGCAGGAAATAAAAGAAGCGTGTTGTGGGTACTTATTATGAAAAGATGGATACTACATGTGAGAATTTTCAGGGAGAACGTGTGAACTACAATTAATGTGGCGCCATGTGATTTGAATTTTTTTTGTTGCTAGATGGTGGTACAGGTACCTTCAACATCAGGTCCCATCTGAATGCTAACAGCTATTATGATATAGGTTCCTACTATAGTAGGACCCTTTCTGAATGTATAATAGTTAAATATAAAATAGGTCCCTTTGGAGAAAGTATGAACATCATTATAACCGTGTTGTGTGTGCTTGTGAGGTAAAATAAAAAATAATCCTAAGTGATCTTAGGGATTGAGTTGTGTAGCTCAATCACTGGGTCACCTGAAGTACTCAGTATATCATGTGTTTCTGAGATATCACTTTGTCTTTTTGAACCCATATCTAGATCACTAAGAGCACCATACTGCTGAAATAGAGAGAAAATAAATCTTCCTTTTGTATTGATTTCTTATAAAGCTTCAGCGTATGACCGTTGACCAAAAGTGAAAACCTCACTGCATCTGTGGTGTGCAACTTGACCACTCCATTAGGGAAGACTTGGCTAATCTCATAAGGTCCCAACCACTTCGAGTGGAGTTTCCCTTTGAAATCCTTGTACCTTGAATCATATAATAAGGCCTAGTCCCCTACATTAAACTCATTTGTTTTGATATATTGGTCATGCCACTTCATCCTTTGCTTTTGTACTATCTCAGTGTGACGGATTGCCTCCATCCTGATCTCATTCAGTCCATTTAAATGGTGTAACCTCTCCTTTTGAGCTGTTGTTAGATCCATTTCCATCTCTACTGTTGTTCTTAATGTTTTATACTCAAACTCAATTGGAAGGACTATTTTTTTACCATATACTAGCTCATAGGGTGTAAAACTAGTTTTTGTTTTCCAAGTTGTTCTATATGCCCATATTGCTTCTGATAACCTTGCAAACCAATCTTTCTTATGTAATTGCACTGTCTTGGTGAGAATACTTTCAATTTCTCTGTTAGTAACCTCCACCTGACCATTGGCCTGAGGGTGATAAGGCGTTGACTTTTTGTGCCTAATTTTGTATTCTACAACTAGTTTGGTGATGAGGTCTGAAGTAAACTATGGACCCTGATCAGTGACTATTTCCCTAGGTACTCCATACCTCGTAAAAATGTCCTCATACAAGAATTTAGCCACATTGCTATCTCTAGCAAATTATAATGCCTTTACTTCTACCCACTTTGTCAGATAGTCAATGCAAACTAGAATGTATTCCTTATTATTAAAGTAGGTGAGATTGGTCCAATAAAGTCTAGACCCCATTTACCAAAGAGAGCTAGTGTTAATTGAGGTTGCAATGGTATTTCATCACTCCTTGTTGGCTTCCTTATTCTTTGGCACCTATCATGGATCCTTGTATACTTAACAAAATCCTTGTGTAGAGTTGGCCAATAGTAACCAATTGTGAGGATTTTGAATGCTATTTTTTTTTGTTGCAAAATGACCCCCACATGGTTCATCATGGTAAGCCTTCATGATATCAAATATTTCATATTCCCTTATGCACCTTCTCATGATGCTGTCAAGGCCAGTGTAAAATAGATAACCTAATATCCAAGAGTATAGAAAACACTTATCTACCAACTATCTCTTTTCTCTTGGAGAAAAGTGTGGTGGAATCTACCTTGTCACTAAATAATTTGTAATATTAGCATACTAGGGTACATGTACATTAAGAGAAAATAAGTGTTCATCTAGAAATGAATCATCCACTACCCCTTCAGCTGATTGTGTTGGTAATCTTGACAAAAAATATGCCACTACATTAGCCTTACTAGGTTTTTCCACTATTGTAATATCAAACTCTTGTAGAAGGAGCAACCATCTTACTAATCTACCCCCAACTACAAGATTTTTCATCAAATATTTGATAGTTGTATGGTTTGTATGGACAAAAATTGAATAACCAGTAATGTAATTCCTGAATTTATTGATGGCATACACTACTGCTAACATTTCATTTTCCGTAATAGTATAATTCAGCTTTGCTCCCTTAATATTTTTGCTAATGTAGTAAATTGCATACTCTTTGTTACCCTCTTTCTGACCCAAAACTGCTCCAATAGTAAAATCTAAAACATTTGTATGTATATGAAAGGATAAGGTCCAATTTGGCTCCCTCAAAACAAGTGCTTGAGTCAAGGCTTTCTTCAGCTCTTCAAAGGAGTGTTGGCATTCTAATGTCCAATCAAATTTAATATCTTTACTCAACAAAACAAACAATGGTGCAACAATCTTACTAAAGTCTTTAATAAATCTCCTATAGTAGCCTGCATGGCCAAGGAAACTTTTGATATCTCTTTTCTTTTGTGGAACATGTAACATAGAAATAATTTCTATCTTATGTGGATCAACCTGAATCCCTCCACTGGATATGAAATTCCCTAAAACAATTCCTTGAGTCATCATCATAAAGCCTTTTTCATTGTTGAGTGACAAGTTGTGTTTTTTACATCTATTTAATACCTTTTCCAGATTGTTGAGGGCTTCCTCATAAGTTTTCCCATATGTGGTGGAATCATCCATATATATCTCTGTACAGTCATGAGCATAATTAGAAAAGATGTTGAGCACTGACCTCTGAAAAAGTAGCTGGAGCATTGCATAAACCAAAGGGCAGAACAAAGTAGGCATAAGTACCCCAAGGACATGTGAATGTTGTCTTGTCCTAATCTTCTAGAGTAATTTTTATCTTATTGTAACCATTGAAACCATCTAGGAATGGAAAGTACTTCTTCCCAACTAAAGAGTCAAGTATTTGATCTATAAAGGGCAATGGAAAGTGGTCCTTCCTAGTGGTTGTGTTTAGTTCCCTATAATCTACATAAACTCTCCATTTTTCACCTTTCTTGGGAACAATGACCAAAGGTGAGACACATTCACTTTTAAATATAGGATAAATGAATCATGCATCAAGGAGTTTTTGAAGTTTAGCTCTAACTATGTCTCTCAAGGCAGGGTTCATTCATCTTTGGCGTTGCCTAATGGGTCTATAACCATCATTGATATAGATCCTATGCATACATAAGTCAGGATCCATGTGTAACATGCCAATTGTTCATGCAAGTAAATTTCTTAAGTTTTCACTTTCAAGTAATTTAAACTATGTTTCATAACCATTGCTATAAAAAAATTATTTTCCAAAGGAGAATAATTGCGTATAGATGACATAATAAATACAATTCATTGATTTCATATGGATACACTAGAAACAAAACGGATGGAGCTCTACAACGGTCATGGCGGTAAGCAATGGTCAGAAAAGTATCGGAATGGTGGCAGCGGTTGAGAGGGTCCCATTGCGAACAGGTCTGGGGACCTTGAACATGTTTGGAGGAAGGACCGTTGGGCCCGACCATAGAATTTTGCTCCGCATAGTCGCTTTTCTGCGGGCATGGGTCACGGGCATCTACAAAACAAAGATGCTGGCTTTTCACGAGGCAGGAATAAGAACGATCATTACAGAAACAAAGCTTTTCGCAGACCTCGTCCTCAGAATGAAGAAAAATCGGGGCAAAATATTCTATCGTGGTCAGACAGACAAACTTTGAGAAAAAACCCTAAAGCCAGGTACGAGAAGGGAGGAGTGGAATGGCAAAAAAAGTCTTCGGCCAAGGTATGGGAAGAAGTCCGGGAAGATAGATCAAAGGGCGAAAAGAACAAGCAAGGCACTTTCCCGCCCAAAGAAGCTAAAAGCGGAAGAACCAAAGTAGTTATCAACTCTTTGAAACTGCAAGCGGAGGTTCTGAGGTTAGAACATTTAGGTCTGCTTGGGAAATGGTTTGGGAAGGATCTCAACTGGGACTATTTAGTGAGTTGGTGGAAAGAGCGCTGGGGCAATGAGTTGCAGCTTAAAATGCTTCAAAATGATTTCTTCTTAGTCGTTTTCCCATCCAGAATTATTAGAGATCAAATAGTCAAAGGGGTCTGGGTTCTTGATGGCTGTGGCTTTTATTTAAGAGAGTGTTATGCACCAAATTTGCACCCTACTGAGATTTTCAAACCCAGCAATCTGGCATAACATGGGACTCAAATTCTGCATGTGGGATATGCAATACTGAAAATGAGACCTCCGGATTCTAGGCCGGTTCCTGTTGAATAAATATCTATTTTGCTCTTCAAACCTAAAGACTTTAGGGGAAAAGGGGGAGAAAAGAGATAAAAGGAACTTGAAGACTGAAACTAATTAATGGGTGATACACCAAAATCACTTTCCTCAGCACAAATTGAACCCACAACCATTTATAAGATGATACAATAACTGGTAAAACCCTCAACACATAAATATTTCAAAGGAAGATCTGAAATCAGAATGATATTTAAAGGATATTAATCACAGTAAATATATCTAAAAATTGATACAACCCTCAACCTATGAAGAGAATTCCTAGTCACAAAGATGCCAAAATGAGACAAACTTAAAAGGTTTCAGATAGGAAACACAGAAAAGAAAGATCAATCACCAATCTGCATACAAACATGACACCAGAAATAGATCCAAAATGCTGTATAAAGGCCCTCAAAGGCTCTGAAAATACATACTCCAAAGTCTGATACAAAGCTTGGAACAAAATAGCACCATGTCCTTCAGAAAGTACAAAGTCTCTTCCACTCCAGAATTTTTGCATACATAAAAAGGAATGAAGATGAGAATAAATAAGCTCAAACTCTCCACCCTAACCCTAGAAAAAAGGGCCCCACCTTGGATAAGGGGTCGGATTTGATAAAAATGCCCTAAAAGAAGGCTCTCAAACATTCCAACAACTTACCCAAAATAGGAAAAAGTCTTCCAGACCCGGATAGGAACAAAAATCCTCATAAATAGGACTCAAAAGTCTCCAAAAAAGGTGTCATATCAGTCAATAACTCCTCCCCTGAAGCTAGCAACCCAAAACCTCCACTTGGCATAAACTGACTATCATATCTCCAAGATTTAATGCTCCACTTAAAGGCTCCTCTTGTCATATCTCAAATATCTTCAACTTGCATTAATAACATTTATTTTTCAGAAGTGATTTATAATTGATCACTTTAAAAAATAAAGTTTACAATTTAAAAAGAACTGCAAGTTGGAATACCACCTAGCAAGATCAAAATTTTAATTCCGCATTTAAATATCATTTA
>VDFB02047230.1:268133639-268166864 GCA_007258455.2 Sequoia sempervirens
TAACTCTCCTACCACAAAAGCATTATTAGGCAACTTGTAGCTTCCACAACCATCATCCTAGATGATGAGCTTGATGTCGGATATGGTGGGAATGGAGGGAGTGGCGGGTGTCTTTGTCATAGAAGTGGATGCGAGGGTGGCGGGATTGATGTATTGTGTGGATGGACCCTCATCATTTTTTGGCACTTGAGGAATTTTGTAATATTTTGCTTCAAGATTCTTACAGTATGAGAAAGGTTTGTGATCTCCATGGACTGTGACTTCTTGTCCATTATGTGTGAATTTCACACATTGGTGGAAGGTTGATGCTACGACTTTCATCACATGGATCCATGGGCATCCTAGGAGTATATTATATGGTAAGTTAAGATCCAAGACTTGGCAAGTAGTTTCCATGATGGTAGGCCCTACATGAATAGGAAGTTTAATCGTTCCTTGAGACACTCTTTCTTGGTCATTGTATGCTTTGATTGTGATGCCCTTTCCTTTGTCGATGGAATCTTCTAATATTTTCAACTACTTGATGAGGCTAAGAGAACAGATGGTCAAACCTGCACCTCCATCCACCAAGACCCTTTGATTTTACTCTTATGTACTATGGATTCCAAGTGAAGTGCATAGTTGTGAGATGGTTGGGCGGGGAAATCTTGGTCAGAGAATGTAATAAGATTAGGCATAATGATATTTCTGACCATAGCTTGTAATTGTTCTACATCGAGATCTGCGGGGACGGTGGATGAGGATAATGCTTCTTCAAGAATTTTCCTATGGGTAGATGATATTTTTAGCAACTCCATGATCGAGATGTGTGCTGGCATTCTCTTGAGTTGGTCTAGGAAATTATAGCGATTAGGAATAGATCTAGATGAAGGGACTGAGCTATTTGGTTGGGATGATCCTAAAATGGTTACTTTGCCTCCTCTTCTAGTGACTCCATAATCTTCGGAATGGGTGCCCTTGATGGTGATGACCATGCAATGTTCATTTAGGGAGGCAACGACTGATTCATAAACATGATTTACACTGCCCTTCCCTTTATCATTCTTATTGCCTTTGTTACCATGATTCGACATCAGATTCATGTATATTTTAAGATCCTGATCTCCTGTAGGTTGTTCCACATTTATGATTTTCTTCTCAATGAGATCTTGGATGATGTTTTTGAGTCTCATGCAACTATTTGTGGTGTGGCCTTTGATTTTATGGAATTCTCAGAGTTGATTCTCATTATACCAAGGAGGTTTGACATCCAGTTCTTGGTAATTCTCAAATGTAGGATGCTTGATGAGTTTTTCATCGATCAACTTTTTCATTGATGACTTCCAATGGTTCCAAAAGAAAACTTTCTCTTGGGATAATTCTTGCATTGGGGTGGTCCTCTTTGATCATTGACATTATTAATTGTTGAATTATTGTTTGGATGATATGTCATGTGATGATTGTTTTGGTGTTGTGTTTGGGTTTGTGGTGTGGGTGCATTTTGGCATGGAGCACTAATGACCACCTTGGCATCGACGACACCATCATTAGTGATGTTTTTGTTCCTTGCCCATGTGAGAGGTTTATCATTGTGATTGGATGGTGGGTGGTTTTGTTGTTCATGATATGATGTTGATTCCGTAGGTTGGGTCACAAGGGCTCTTTCAATGCTGAGTGCTTTGGAGATCAATTGCTCATATGTGGTGCTGCCTTGAACCTTGAGATGAAATGCCAAGTGGCCTTCAAGGTTGGCTATGATGGTACAAACTTGTTGTTCTTCTAGCATGGTCCACTTGCTCGAATGGCCTTGGATGCATGCATCGTTGAAGGAATGAAGTGAAAGATTCATTCTTTCCTTGTTTGAAACCAAGAGTTCTTCAAGGCCCGACATCCATTGCAATATTACATCGTGGTTCTTAATGAATGCATCCCTAATTTCTTGGAATGTTCTAATGCACGAAGTTAAGTGAGAGAACCATTCTATAGCATTGCCTGCTAAACTCCTAGGGAATAGCCGCATCAGATAAGTATCGTCATATGCGACTTCCATGCAATTAACTTGGAATTCCCTGATGTGATCTTTAGGGTTTCTTGTCCCTCGATATTTGTCAAATTTAGAATCTCAAATCCTTTGGGAATGGTTTTCATGTCTAGGCTCCTATCAAATGGATAGGGACTGGGGTGCTTGGTGTTTTCATTGTTCATCCAGATTGCATATCAAGCACTTGTTGCTAAAGCAACTTGAGTTGTACTGTCACATCATCTTGCGGATCAGAGGGTGGGATGAAAGTGTTTTGGGGTGTTTGAATTGTGGGTTGGGTGGATGGGTCGTTCAGTGCATTGTTCGATGGTATTTGTGTGTTCTGGCGAGCGAAGTAGGCTTCCACTTGCTTTTGGATGAACAATGCTTTTTGTTGATCTTGTTGTTGTTGCGCTAGGATTTGTGCTTGTTGTTGTTCCAACAACGCTTGTTGTTGTGCTTGATGTTGTTCACACAATGCTTGTTGTTGGGCTGCCAATTCTGTTGCTTCTTCCTACTCTTGGTATTGCTTTAGTGCTTGCTGGTATGCTTGCACTTGCGCTGCTTGTGCAAGAAGTTGTGCTTGTGTTTTTGCTTGTTGTGCTTGATATTGAGCTGGCTTGTGTGACTTGTTAGCGTGCTACCTATTGTTGCAATAGAGCTTGTGCTTGAGCAACCTTTTGTGCTTGCAATGATTTTGCAACTTGGGTAGCTTGTTGTTGTTGTTGTTGCTGCAATAGAGCTTGGGCTTGTGCGGCTTTTTGCGCTTGTAATGCAGCTTGGGCTGCTTGCGTAGCTTGAGCGGCTTGTTGAGAAGCTAGGTATACGGCTTTGTTTTTTGCACTTGTTGGTATCCTCTTTGGCTTGCAATGCTGCGTTAGATTGACTTGATGTGGTGGAGGTTGGTGGTGGTGGGGTGGTGGTGGATTCAGAATGGTGTTTGTGGTAGTGGTGAATGGTGATGTCGTGTTGATTATCTGATTGGTGGATGGTGTTGTTGATGTGGTGGTTTGAGTGATGAGTGGCATCGTTGATGTGATTTCCCCTTGAGAGACCATGCTTTGCGATGTTATGGGGATGTTCGATGATGTTTCCATTGCTTGTGTGTTTGTCATTTGTTGTTGCAATGTCAACAATAAGTTTTGAGCATTTAGCATAATGATTTGATTGATGGTTGGGATGTTGTTTTGATTGATACTTGGTAGAGGGGGAAGCCCTAAACCAAGGAGTGGTGTAGATGACAATGGAAATGGTGGAATAGGTGGAAATGTGAGGGGTGCAAGTCCTTGTGAAAATGTTGTGGTGTCGAAAATGCCCCCTGGTCTGAACATGTCTCCCTCTTCTTGTGGATTTGTGAGGAGAGGGGTTTGAGGTGTTCCGTGAAAAAATGATGATGATGGATCATGATGGAATGTGAGAGGAACATTTTTATGTAGTGGGTTTTGGGGTATGTTTGTTCCAAGGTGGTGTTTGCATCCAAGCTTTGGTTATTAACAAGGGGGTGTGTTTGAATAGCATTAAGAAATGCATTTCCCTTATTAACATTGGGTTGTGTTGGAGCCAATGATGTCATAATTTGCGGAATGTTTTGCATGATGTTTTGGGATGGAGGTGTAGATGAGATGGGAATGGTGGATGAGATTGGAGGAAATGATGTCTCCACTATGGTACTCACGTCAAAATCCGAAAGGTAACTTGGCCCCTTGTTTTGCTAGTTCAAGCATGTATAACGAAGGGTTGAGCCTCATCATGATGTTGATGATTCTATGGTTGTCCAGATTTTGGAGCATTTCAGTTATTTCTTCATGAGACATTCCAAGGGTAAGATCCTCTCCTTGGTTTTCCTCTTGCGGATTTTGCGATGATGTCGGAAGGTTAATTGTGAGATTTCCTGACCCAATGGGATTCATTTTAGGAGTGGTTTGACTCAAATCACTTGAAGCGGGTGTTTCTTTGTTGGCTTCCATGCTCTTCTTGTATTGAGATCTGGTTTGAACCATAAAACAAGGATCAATTTTTAAGAATGGGAGATGAATCTTTGATTCTTTGGATTGATCTTTATTTTATGCCCCAAAGTGAAAAATTTTTAGGATATCTTGTGGATCAAAAGATGATATGATGATGATGTAAAAGATGAATGATGTGGATGTTTATGATCTTTTGGTAAATTTTGAAGGAGATACTAGGCTTTTGGGACTTTTGGTTATGTTGAATTTTGATTTTGGGATTTGTCCTTGATTGATTTTGATTTTGATTTTGATTTTTGAACAAATAGACCCTAAGATGTTTAGATGATTATCTAAAGGGATAAAGTTGATCAAAGGATGATAGTTTGAATATGTGGGAAGAAGGATGCATCTATCCACACCTATCCAAACAAGATGATAGTTTCTAAGCATATGAGAAGGATTCATCTACATATACTAAGCTAAACAAGGTGATTTTGACTAAGCATATGCAAAAGGATGCATCTACACATACCTAGCCAAAGGTGATTTTGATAATGTTTTCAAGGATTTGGTCTCAATGATTTTGATGATTTTTTATCTTGCCAAAAAGCCTATTATTAAGGATGATTTCAAGATTTTCCAAAAGGTGGTTTGTGAGATGGATTTGATGTTTTGAAAGATGGATGAAAGAGGCTTGATTTTTTTGATCCTTAGGTGAACCTAAAAAGACACTTTGTTTTCCTAGACCTAGGTATTGAAGAGCATGCAAATGCTTCCTAAAGACCTTTGTAACCAAGAAATGATTTCATTTGAACATTCATTTTGGATTTCCAATGATTTTTGCTTTGGGATTTGTGAGTCTCCAATCACACATGAAAATTCATTTTGCTTAGCTTTGCTTAATGGCTTTATTTTTACCAAAAACACTTTCTTTGATTAAGTTTTCAAACTAAGATGTCCAATGTCTTAATTTCTTCAAACTCCACAAGATATGTTATGTGGAAATTTAATGAACTTAAGGCAAAGGGTTTCCTATTGTTTACTTAAGGAGAAAAATTGAGATATAATCCAATGTTTAGAAACCTCTAAGGATGTGAATCCCAAGGGAAAGCAATAACATATGGATTGATTCAATGGCATTTGTCTCCAAAAGGGTTTGAAATTTGAATGATATTGTTAAGTGTTTGTTTACCAAATGTTTTGAATACAACCTTGTGTTTTCAAGCAATGTAACATCCTAGCTCAATGATGCGTTTTTCTTAGTGGGCTTGCCTCATGCCCTTAGTAGAAGAGATGATTTTACATGCAACCAAGGATAAAATATAAAGGTATGTTAAGAATGAAGTCTTAACCTCTATATTTCAACCAAGATTGGACATGGCAAGTAACTTCTTGGAATCAGAGTTCCAATGCACCACTTTGATAAACTCGTTGGATGGACTGGATGGCTACTATAAACAAGGTTCTTAATGACACAACATCGGGACATGGCACCTTGTGAGCATCTAACAAGCCACTAAAGGCTTTAATCAATCCTACTAGGGGCTCTTATATGTTTTACGGTAGTACCCCTTTTGAAAGACACTATATGGCTAAGGCCTACATACCATGAGGACTTGACAGTTTAGTCTTATCCATTTGTTATACCGGCCCAATGAAAGAAAACTGGTTGGAGTCACCTTTGAGTTCTCCTTTCGGATGTGTCTCTTAGGCAAGCCCCTCTAAAGGTAAACAATAGCGAGCAAGCACATTCGTAGTTCGATCGACCTTCATTTAGAAACAAAGGGAGAACACATGCAATATACCTAACTCACACTTGCAAAGTGTTTTGATCAATTTTAAACCCAAATCAAAGTGTGTATAGGCAATTATTTATGCAACTTAATGTCACCAAAAGCCTTTTGATTCTCAAGATCGCCGTTAGGCGCGAGAGAAGCGCATACGTCTTTTGATGATATTACTTTGTGTAAATAATTACAAAACAATAAAGGCACACATTCATTTTATCCTTAAAAGCAATGATTTGATTCATTTTAAGCACCAAAGGAAAGATGAAGATTGCTTGTTCAATTTTAGCCCAAATTGAAATCTAGTAGGTGTCTAAGTTTCAATTTTAACCCTTTGCAATGAAAAATCAAAGTGTTCCTTTTAAACCCAAACAAAAATTAGTGTCCTAAGAGTGAAAAGGTAACAATTTCGTAAAAGCGTTTAAGTAAACACTAAAGTGTTAAAGAACACTTTAATCTTCTCAAGCCATCATCTTCGTTCCTCCTCCTTTCGTTTTCTTTCTTCGAATCACCTTCACTTTCCTTGCTCTCCTTGTTTGTCCTTTCACTTTCCTTCATTTTTGTTGTACCTATTCCATAGTGTATTGGTGTCAAATGTGTCAATGACCCTTTCCCAATCCTTGTTCAAAGCTTAAAATGATGCAAATGCCAATATGATGAAGAGCAAGATTAGTTCTCAAACCAAGAGAGTAACCTTGCATAAAAGTTCTAGATGGATTGATGAAGATTAAGGCCTTCATTTATAGATTTTCTTGATGAGAGATTGGCCAAATGGGTGAATGTGGGACTAAAGATCCACCAATGAGAAGAGGCCACTTGTCAAGTGGTGATAGGCCAAGGGATGTGCAAGATTTGGGAAGTGTGCCCATGAGAGGGAGTTTCAAATTCAAATTTGGGAAATAAATTTTGAGAGGGGGACAAGAAAATGAGAAATAAATGCAATGTTGGAGGGACAAATCAACTTGACATATTTTTCAAACTTGAGGGAATATTCCCCATAAATACTATGTTGAGTGAAAATGATGATTTTAATAAATCAATAAATTGATTTATTTGTGCAAGTGGCATAATCTAGAGAATGCAAGTGGGTAAGATTAGCATTTAATCATGGTTAGATTAAATTAATGATGATTAGGTTAGTTTGACTTTCATGACTTAAATATTTGATTTATTTAAATCAGAAAAGGATGAAATATGGATTTGGAGATTTATTTAATTAAAGGGATGATGTTTGATTTATTTAATTGAAAGGTTAATGTTAAAGTTCATTTAATTTTGAATGAATGATCTTAGGAGATGGAAATTAATGAGATTACCTGATAAATGAATGAAGGTGAACTTGATTCACTGATGAATGGACTTAATGTGGAACCTTGATGAATGATCCTGATTGAATGCATAATGTTAATTTTGCATGTCTATAGAAAGTGTTCGATGATGATGATGACATCTTAAGATTCTTGCATTGTGTTGACAAATATGAGAGTTAAGAGATTAAATTTAGTTCATATGTGGTGGAAGTTGATGGAAAGGAGACCTTGTTTGGAAACGAGATAATTCAGTTAAAAACAAATAAGCTTCCTAGGGGACTAGTTTCACTAGAGAGGGTCTTCAATGGACCAGATAGGTTAAATGCCAAGAAAGCATCTACACATAAAGAAGACTTAGAGGAGATAAATATGGGAACAAAAAATGCTCCTGAAAAGGTGTATATATGTAAAAAAAATGAAGCCCAATGTGAGGACTATGTTAATCGCATTACTAAGGAAATACAAACATGCATTTTCATGGTTCTATGATGATCTCAAGGCCTATAGGGAAGATTTTTTCCAGCATGAAATCCCACTAAAGCTTGACACAAAGCCTTTCAGGCAAAAACAAAGACCTATTAATCCTACCTTGAGGCCCAAAATGCAAGAGGAGCTTGCTAATCTTAGTGATGCAAGAAT
Organism: Sequoia sempervirens; assembly: GCA_007258455.2. Taxonomy (NCBI): domain Eukaryota; kingdom Viridiplantae; phylum Streptophyta; class Pinopsida; order Cupressales; family Cupressaceae; genus Sequoia; species Sequoia sempervirens. The sequence goes on from VDFB02047230.1 coordinate 268,141,324, forward strand.
TATTAAACCTATAGGGAATTCCTCTTGGGTATCCAACTTGGTTCCAGTTAGAAAAAATAATGGTGACTACTAACTTAAGATTGTGTGTGGATTTTAGGAATCTTAATGTTGCATCTTTGAAAGATAATTACCTTCTACCTAATATGGAAGCGATGTTGCTAAAGGTGACAGGATGTGAATTGCTTTCTATGATGGATGGATTTTTAGGTTATAACTGGGTCATGGTAAGGGAATTAGAGAAGTATAAAAGAATATTTACCACAACATGGGGGACCTATGTTTATGTGAGGATGCCTTTCATCCTGATTAATGCTAGAGCCACTTTTCAGAGGGCCATGGATGTGGCCTTTTCTGATTTCATAGATTTGTTTCTAGTTATTTACCAAGATGACCTTACTGCACACAATAAAGAAGAGGAGGACCACTATACACATCTTGAGAAGATTTTCATTAGAGCTTTGGAATATGGTATTTTGTTGAACCCCAAGAAATGTGATTTTGGATTCAAAGAAGGTAAGTTGTTAGGGCACATTGTCTCAAAAGATGGCATTAGGATTGACCTTGAAAGAGTAGCAACCATAGATAAAATTACACCACCAAAGAATGTTAAAGGGATTTAATCATTCTTTGGGAAAATAAACTTCCTAAGAAGGTTTGTGACTAACTTTGCAAAGATAGTTAGGCCTATTTCGAAGATGCTCAATAAAGGAGAGAAGGTGGCATGGGTAGAAGAGCATCTCAAAGCTTTTGAGGCCATCAAGGATGCCATCAAAGCTGCACCTATTTTGAAGACTTCAGAATATTCCAAACCATTCCAATTGTTTACATTTACCTCCTTCCATACTGTGGCTGGAGTGTTGTTATAGGAAATGATGAGGGTTTTGAACAACCAATTGCCTTTTTGAGTAAGTCTTTGCAAGCAGTTGAAATCAAGTATGACACCATTGAGAAGCAAGCTTATGCCTTAGTGAAGGCTGTTAAAATTTTTAGGACATATTTGACTGGGGCTACAGTTGTGGCCTATGTCCCAACAAATGCAGTAAAAGACATCTTCACCCGACAAGAAACTACAGGTAGGAGATGTAGATGGATTAACAAAATCCAAGAATTCAACATAGATGTCCAAATTACGAAATTGGTATGAGGCCAAGGTTTAGCCAAACTCATGGCCGAAACTAATCTTGAGGCAAACCAAATTAATGGAGTTGAACTAGAAAATGTGGCTCCCATTTGCAATATGAAAACATGTGGTTGGTACAAAAGGATAGTTGAGTACTTGTAGACCATGCAATGTCCCGATGGTATGCCTAACAATGAGAAGATAACTCTAAAGTTACAAGAAATTAGGTATGTTATCATGGATGGTGAATTATGGTGGAGAAGTCCAGAGGGTGTAGTTCTCATATGTGTGGATGGTGACCAAGCGAAAGATCTGCTGATTGAGATGCACAAAGGTGCTTGTGGGGGGCATTTCATGGCTAATACTACTGCCCATAATATATTAAGAGTAGGTTTTTGCTGGCTGACTGTTTTAAAGGATGCACATAGATATGTGAAAAAATGTGATGCTTGCCAAAGGTTTACTGGTAAGTTAAAATTATCAAGAAACCTACCCCTCAGACCGGTGTCAGTACACACCCCTTTTCAACAGTGGGGTATTGATTTTATAGGTGAGATGTATGTAAAATATAGTGGAGGACACACTTGGATCCTAGTGGAAATCGATTATTTCACAAAGTGGGTTGAAGCTATTCCCACCAGGAAGGCAACTAGTAAAGTTGTCATTGATTTTCTGATAAAAAATATTTTGAGCAGGTTCGGTGTCCCTGAAAGAATTGTGTCTGACAATGCTATGTGTTTCAGGTATGAGGAATTACTTGATTTTTGTAACCTACATGGCATAAATGTATCTTACTCATCCCCATACCATCCCAAAGGGAATGGACAAGCTGAATCCAGTAATAAGAGCCTTATGAAGATTATTAAGCGGGCGATTAAGAAAAACAAGAAGGCTTGGGACTCAAAGTTGCAGCTCGTACTATGGGCTGAAAGGACAACTATGAAGAAAGTAATTGGACAGTATCCTTTTAATTTGGTATATGGGGTTGAAGCCATAATACCACATAACAATTTGATCAAAATGTATAAGTTTTAACAAGAGTATGATAGTGATATTTGTGACGAGATGCAGTAGAGGATGAATGAGCTGGTTGAACTCAATGAAACAAGGAGAGATGCCCATAAGAGAAATGAGAAGCTACAGTTGCAAGTGAAACACCTATATGACAAAAGAGCTATTGAAAGAAAGTTTGAGGTGGGAAGTATAGTTCTAATGCAGAATGCCAGGATGGAAGACAAAGGTAAACATGGGAAGTTGGATCCCCTGTGGTTAGGTCCCTACATAATTGCTGACCTACATGGTGAAGACTCATATTTCCTGCACTCCCTAACAGGTGAGGTTCTTGAACTACCAGTACATGGACAGTTCCTGAAACCCTATTTCTCATAAAATAGGCTTTACTCCATGTAAAATTTATAGTCATGTAAATTTTTGTAAATAGGTTTGGTGTGTTTCCTTTCTGTTGTGCTTGCTTGTCTAGTTTGGACAAGCTCCTAGTCCTTTTGATCCTTGTATTCTTGGTCTACTCAACCGTAGATCTGAGATCTTGCTATGCCCATGAGGGGCATACATCCCCAGTCGGAGCTACTAATGGAGCCCATAAAATTTTTCATGGTTCCATTCACTTCATGGTCATGTCACTGGTCATTGTTATCTTTGGCATTAGGGTTTTGGGTTTAAGATTTTTATGTGCCTTGTTACCCTTGATTTTCCTTCAATTTATATTCTCGCATTGACTGGCTGAACCAATTTACTCATCACTTAAGTGACCTCCCATGGTCATTGCTATTTTTGTTCAACCATCCCCAATGCCTTGGCCATCATCGGGCCCAGTATTATCTAAGCGATGTGGTGTCTGTCTTTTGGCCTTGTTTCATCACCCATTGTGTGTTTTGTTGTTATTTTGAGAGGGTAACCGACGATGAGCGATGTAGTTAAGGTTTTGACCCATCGATGGTCCTTGTACTATCACCAATTGTGATATGCTTTTTTAATGAGAACCTATGACCACCGATGGGCAAAGTATTTTCCCATTGCGCAACTCTATTCTATCACAAGTTGGGATTGATTTATGGACCCAGGACAAGTGATGAGCGATGTAACTTAAGTCTTCGGTCAAGATCTTCCTCACACTCCTGATCAAGGGTTGATATCTCATCGTTAGCCTTCTAGCCATCACGTGATGAGATCCCAATGTAGGAAGGAAACACACGAGAAGAAATACTCATGGAATATGGAGAATTACGAGTGGCAGATTCCCTTTTGATTGAGTACACATCAAATCGCCGATAGAGCCCATGGAGAATGGGAAGTAGTGTGAGACGTCAGATAAAATTTTCATTTGAATGCATCAATGGCTTGAATTAAAATAGGAACAACCAACCTGAGTTGTAATTGTTCACTCGCACAAGCATTCGTGCACCATTAATAGTATATGTACTCAGTCAATTCACACTCTCATTTTAGTTAAACGCCCGAGGAGCTAAGGGAGAATCCAAAGTAACCAAAGCTGAGGCTGAAGGATTTACATGATGCTTGTTTCTGGGTAAGTTTCCATTAATCTCACTAGTTTCTTTTATTGCTTTGTAAAACTTGTGTGCCAAGCCAAAGAACATCTGAATTAGCTCTAAGAATTATTTAGGGTTTTTTACTTCTCTTGAGTTAGTACATTTCCCTAATTGAGTAGAATCACATTTTAATTTGAACTTGAGCTGTTAGGAATAGGGTATTAATCTCAGACATAGCTTATTTCAAAACTAAGAAAACCCTAAAAAGCTAAAATGAGTCAACCTGGTGAGTCGTCATTGTCAAAATTTCTACCCAAGAAGAAAAAGCAGAAGGTTTCCCATGACACCCCTTAGACGTCCGAAGTCACTGAGAAGAAAAGAAGCCAGCCAAAGGATTACACCCACTTCATGGACAAATTCCAACCACCAAATGTAAAGGCAAGTGGTAAGAAGGCTACAGGGGGAGGTGTTGTGTTAGAGTCTGGATGGGAATTATTCCTATATGCATTTACAAGAAGAGATGCTATGCATCCTGGTAAAAATGTCTGGTGTTATGATTTAGGAAATTTGGTTGTCCCCAATCTTTTTGTTGAGGTGGATTTGATGCTACATTTAGCAGATAGATATGATGATGTAAACAGGGTAATTACAGGCATTGCGGGTAGAAGCATGTTGGACATAAAGGCAAGTAAGATTGTGGAAGTTTTCAGAATGAGACCTGATGCCAGTGAAAAGATTAATTTTTAGAAATTGCAACAAGAATATGCCAAACATAAGGTAGTGCTCTGGAAAGGTGAAATACCAAGACATAGACATGAGAAGGGCACCGCGTTTGTGCTCAAAGAAGTCGAACCACTAGATTGTGAAGAATTTGCAGAATACTTCAGATACACATACTACATGTTGTGTCAGGTATTGGGAGTAAAGTGTGATGGAAGGATACCCTCACCTCTACTGTTCATAATTTTAGACATTCAACACAGAAACAAGCACACATGGTTTGACTATGCCAGCTGAGTTCCAGAGCAACTACACTATGATTTGGTAAAGTTAAAGGAGAGGAGAAAGCCATTAAAATTCAGGAAATATTCATTATTGATACATATGATCTTATATCAAGGACAAAAATTCTTTGGAAAGGTCATGAACTTAAGGCAAGTGGATGAAAGGAATCATAGATTACTTGTCCAAATGTGGACGCACATTTGGGATCTACACTTCTCAAACTCAAACTATGTTGCATTTTGTAACATCATAAAACATACCATTTTGGTACAAATGGGTGTTGCACCCACTGAAAGTATTTCCAAAACAATTCAAGCACTGCTAAAACCGAAGGAATTTGGTGATGACCCATATTATGAATGTAATTGGGGAGATTGGTATCTGTATAATGATTGCACGGTCATTAGATGCTATGGAATTCCTCTCGCACCAAATTTGTTACCCAAGTTTGTTTCTGATAGGTTGGCCTTCATTGAGATAATGTGGTAGATGGACCGCTATGATACTGAAAACTTTAGGTTTTTCCAAAAATCCTCCATCATTGCATCTAATTTCTCTTTTGATCATTTTGTTGTATCAACAAAGGAAGCATATGAGGTATTCAGTATAATTGTTAGTAACCTAAGAATGAAAGTAAGCTTTTCTAGATAGTCTAACCCAGAAGGGCACATCAATAGAGAAAAGATAAAGAGGACAATCTCACGATATGGGTCTCATGAGTTTTACTTCAAAGAAGATGTAATAAGGAATTTTCTAACACCTACTGCTGCCCGAGATAGGGAAAAGATATGGATGAAGATTGTCGAGGTTGAGTTTAATGCTTCTCATCAGAACTCTTACTATAGGAACCCTTACAAACATATCACTGAAAAATATCAAAGGATAGAATTGGTCCTCAGTGATTTCATGGGTGGCACCTTTTTGGAGAAGGTGGAACAAGCTAAGCAGTTAGCTCAAGCAGCTCTACAAGAGCATTTGATAAAAGTGGGTAGCCAACCAATGGAGTTCACCGCTCTAGAAGAGCAGCAACAAATGGATATGGGAGATACTCCTGTCATGGAGTTGCCTACTAAGAGTGCTAATGAAGCACAAGGTGCTAAGGGAAATGTGCCACAACCATCCATGAAATCTACCCCTGTTAAACATGGAGCAGAATCTAAATTCTCACACCTTGATATTGGGGATCTAATGGAACCTTTTTTCCTAGATGATAGGCTAGTACCTTGGGAATATGATGAAATCCAAGATAATGATGCAAGGGTACTAGCTTGTGCTAAATTTCTAGAAGATGAATCTTTTGTGACAACAAGAGAATTCAGGGAATATGTTGTTGAACTCAAGGCATAAGAAATAAATGATAGAATACAAAAGGCTCTGGAGGGAGTGGACCCTTCTCAGTTGGAGGAAGTTAGATAGAAAATTGAAGAGTAAATTATTCAGGAGATTGCACAAATGAATCTTGTGGAAGCTAGGAGATTAGTCAAGGATAGTGGAATGATGGTAATTCTTGGATGGAGCTTGTCATCAATAATTTCCTTGGATGCAATTAGAAATGACCCAAGTTTTGTGGTCTCAGAAGAAAATTTTGATGAAAAAACATTTGGTTTAGGGTTTAGTCCTAGTTTACATGCATTAGCTATATGGCAATTGACACCAAATTCAGGAAGATGGAGACTTAGTAGAACAATGACTGGCCTTTCAAGAGATTTGATCATAGGTAGGGATTCAAAGATGACAACCCCACGAGTTGCAAGATTAACAATGCATACACCCATGTTGAGTGTGGATATTGCAGAGATTTCCCAGGCTAGCTACATGAAATTGTTGGAAAAGCACAAGTTAGTTGAGGAGTATAATAAGTTAAAGGCTATTGTAGTTAGTGCAAGTCATAAGACTCTACCTACTTCTCCATCTAGTACCTCATCACAGGAACAAGAAACCTTCAAAGCAAGGATTATTGCTATGAGGAATGAACTCTAGACAACCAAGTCTGAAAATATTAAGCTCAAGGAAGATATGAATAAGATCACAAAGGATGTGGCTGATGAGATTTTGGGCTATAGATTGACAAAGACAACTTCCAAAGCAGAAGATGCATGGTCAACATAGAAGGGTATACATGAGGCTTTTGAAAGATTCCAACACGTTCAGGAAGTTTTCCAAAACACATGGAATAAATCGAGCAATAGATTGAATAGTTTAAAGGAAATACAAGCAAAAATAAAGGATGACCCTGAAGCTCCAGTAAATCTCCTAGATATCATAGGGGAAATTGAGGTGATTGGTGAGATCGCAGGCTCTCATGAACAAATTGGAGCACAATTACAAGGTGAGATCAAGGCCTTTAGGAGTATGGAGGAATGTGGTATGCCCAAAATCCTCAATGATGATCGACAACTTATGGAGTATGCACCATGGAGAGAATTTTTCAAGCATAAAATAGCTACAGGTCCACGAATACAATATGTTGATGATAAATTAGATATATTTTTTCTAAATGGTGTTATTGATACTCTCATTGGAATTCAAGTAGATATGGATACCTTTGTGAAAGAAGCCAGAGTGGTAATTGATACAAGGTACAATGCATACAATACAAAGGTGTAGAAGTTGCTTGATATGGATTGGCCCACTGAGGATGAATATAAAGGATGGCTGGAAAAATATGTTGAATAAGTTATGAAGGTGGCAAGAGGAATATAGAATATGGTCGAGTATTGTACAAGTTCGGCCTTTGAAACAATTGTGTAAAGAATACCTATATCCTCTCAATTTGACAATGCACGTGGTAGTTCAACCAATCTTTTTCTTTGTCTTATTCTTCTCTTTCTAGTACTTTGCACCTTTTTTTGAATGGATAGTGATATGGAATTCTTGAAGTATGTGGATGCGAGCTCCATCAACCTTTACAAGTTTTGTCCTTTTGTGTTTCCCCCCATTTTCCTCAAAGTATAAATATAACTGCCAAGGGTCAAGATGAAATGAAATACACTTGAAATATTGAATGAAATGAAATGTAATTTTCTAATAGTCCAATGCTTGTTTGCTCCCTTGATCATATAAAAGGGATTTGAAGGCTATTGTGCAAAGGTCTTTGAAATTTTGGTTGATCTCAGATATTCATAGTGAAGTTTTATTAGTACAAGAATATAATGGATATAGAGTTACTTGTTGAGTCTTAGGATATGAGTCAGTATTTCCAGTTAGTTTAAATGTTTTGCATCGATTATAGCATTTGAGAATTGATAAATTAAATTTTCATACAAATTATGTCCTATGTATATGTTCACAAATCAACAATGAAATAGTCAAGGATTGTCTCATTAGTCTCCAATTTGTCTTATTGGATGTGTGTCCGCATTGTTGCTTCAATTCAAGTAATTTATTAAAATGATTTAATGTGATCACTGGTTTATGAATAAATTCATAGGATCTTTAAGCATGTTTTGTATGGAAGGTTTGATTTATGAATTTGCAACAAGAATCCTTAATGGTCTATAGATATCAAATGCTTTAGTTATTTGTATTATAGTATGCTGTGAATTCGACTCCGCCACCCTAGGATAGTACACTGATTCTATGTGTTTAGTAGTTCCATGTTTATCAGGTCAGCTAGATCATGTCAAAGAACCTTTCATTTAATTAAATTCACCTCTAATACGATGATGGTTTTTATGGGTTTCATTCTAATTGCCCATTCTTTGCTCCAAGTCATAATGTTGTGAAGGATTTGCTGATTCTTTACAACTTATCACTTGTAGAGTCCTTGATATGAGAATGTATTTGCTCTATATGCAATGTACATGGGGGCCTTTTGAGGAAATGTTGTGAGTGAATTATAGGATCACCGTCCTGGGTTTTGTAGAGCCTGAAGTGCAGGAGGAAAGCTGAATTGCTTTTTGTTGTTCATTGGCCAACCCCTTCTTGGTTGCTAATCATTGGAATTGGAAAATCCATAGGCTACTTAGAAGATCTGGTTGGTATTTTAAAGAACCAACAAACTCAATTTGTTTATTCAATGAACTTTTTGAGGCCTTTATAATCCATTTCGAAGTGCATATGACTCCTAAAATGAAATTAGCTGATTTGATGAGATGTAAGCAAAAGGATGATGAAAAAGTTACTGACTTTATTTCACACTATCAATCGATTTATTCCCAAATCGATATAAATATTCTCAATCCTCACCTTCAACAAATGTTTATTGAGAACTTGCAAACTAATATACAAGATAAGCTTGGCATGACAAAGTTTCCTTCCTTTGTACACATGTGTACTACCCTTTGTGATTATCAAAACTTGGCTAGTAGTCGTGAAACAAAGCCCACCTTTGGCCAACTTGAAAAGTCTGAATCCACAAATCAAAACAATTACCTACCTTTTAAAAAAAAATAGAGGTTTCCTTCAACTAAATCCCCGTCAACCAACTCAACATGTTGATACCCAAGTGGCAACTATAAAGAAGACAAACCCTTTTACATTTGGGGATTCGGTTGGACAATTCACTCCCCTACCTGATACCCTCCATAACACAATGTTATAAATTATAGAACAAAATATGATTTCCTTACCTCCCATTAAAACCCTCGATCCTAAAAATCCTTTACATCCAAACTTTAGAACGAATTATTATTGTCATTTTCATCGACAAAATGGACACGATACAGAACATTGTAAGCATCTTAAACATCTTCGGAAAGACCTCGTTGATTCTAATCAACTTCAAATTAGAGGTGTTAATGATCAAGGAAATAAGTTTGTTGCCCCTCCTAACCAAAAATTGAAAATCTTTGCCAACCCTATGCCAAATCATAATATTTCATTTGTTAAAGCTAGTGAAACTAAGAAGAATGATGTGATGAATGTTGAAATAGATGATGACAACATGGATACTATTGAACAAGGTCATATGGATACTAATGAAAAAAATCCTATAGATGGTTTGATTTCATTGATCGACACTCAACCTCATAAGGGATGAACTAAAAAGCCTCTTGAAATTTCTTTCTCATCTAAGGATGTAATCAGAAATGCACCTGATGGTCCTCTTTACATAGTCGATCAAATCAATGAAAATCCCACTAATGGGATATTAATTGATCCCGTCTATGGAGAGAATGTGATCACTGAAAAATTCTTACTTGTGCATGAACTCTATCAAGAAACATATGACAAACCAAAAGCATGGATAAAAACACATAATGGTTTCACTTGCCCTATGATGGGATCAATCACCCTTCCTTTAAAATTGGACCAAAATAATTAGAAGTCTCATTCTCCATCATCCTGACATCTGATCAATTCCATGTGAAGCTTGGTTATCCATGGCTATGCCCCATGGAATCCATCCCATTGGCTGTGCATAATGCTTAAAGTTTCCCTTTGAAAATGAAATATTTACTATACACCATAGTGGATTTAATCCCGTGTCTTCTCATGGGAATTTTTCATTAGATTTCTTTTGGCTTGAGCCTATGGAACCTATTAAACCTTGTGAAGACTTCATTTTCAAATCATATCAAAAGTTTAAAGCTAAGTGCATAGAAAAGATATCCCTTGGAAACATGCCTCAACCTATGATTGATCCACCTATCCTCTTTGAAACCATGATTGACCCTAAAGACCTTCCAAATAACCAAGACCAACTTAAGATAGATACTTTTCCTATCTCCTAAAAATGACCAAGAGATAACCAAAATAATTTTGTCACACCTCCTAAGATAAAACAAGTTTACAAAGCTAAAGAGAAAGTGGTTGAACATCCTCCTATGGTTCCTTTTGTTCCTCCCCTTAGGGAAGAAAAGAAACCTATGGTTGATAAAACTGCTCCTACACAAACATAACTTGAAAATCATACTAAAAGAAATAGAAACACTAGAGAGCATAGGCATAGACGTCGTGCTCTTGCTCAAAGGTTAAACAAAGAGAACAACAAAGAAAATCAACATCCAAACTTTACTGAAGCAATACATGATGAGTCTTCCTCCTCGTCACAACAAAAAGATCCTATATCGCGACTATAATAAGAGCTAAATACTTCTTTAGAAATTATAATTTGACCTCCCATTGTGATTAACTTGGACAATGGTGATGAGGTTGCTAAAATTTATGAAGAAGTGCATAATGAACTGAATACATTGTTTTCCTCTTCTATGAGCCTAAATGATAATTCTCCTAGGAAGAGTGTTGAACTTGGTAATGACCCTAGTTCGACACTTTCTATTGTCCCTTTGGCTAGTTTTCCACCTTCCATATATGATGAACAAGATTGGGATGTAGACGACCTGATAATAGGTTGAATCACATGTGCTTTACTAGTCTTGTATTTATTTTCTTTTACATGTTTCTTTTATGTGATTGCATATGCATAATGTGATCCCTCATACTATTATGTTTGATGTACCTCTCTCTTTTTTCTTTCCTCTATTTGTATCTAAATTATTCTCTATGTCGTACATCTTTATCTTTTCTTTGTCTTATGTTTTCCTTTTGGGGATGACACAAGGTGTTGAGACATTTAGGTCTCTTCCATGTTGACAAGAAAGCTTTTCCTTTATCTTTTCTTTGTCTTGTGTTGTCCTTTCGGGGATGACCCAAGGCATCAAGACATTTAGGTATCTTCCATGTTGACCCAAAATCTTTTCCTTTATCTTTTATTTGTCTTGTGTTTTCCTTTTGGGGATGATGCAAGGCATTGAGACATTTAGGTCTCTTCCATGTTGATCAGAAATATTTTTCTTTGTTTCATTCTTCTTTGTTCCATGAGTATTTGGGGAATGATGACAGTTCTGAGCTCTCTAATAACATTGTAGCAAAGACATACTGACTCCGAATCCATGGATCCCTCATGTGTTTGGAATTTCATTTTGGGGGTAACGCCTTTTCATGATGTTGCTTCATTTGGAAACATATGAATTGGCATAGGGCTTTCCAAATAAGCTCTCATGTCCTCTTTATTGTTAGCATCTATAATTTTCTACTTTAAAGTAATTTCTCACAACATGGTGTTTAGCAATTTATTTAAAGTGGGGGCATATATTGGAATTATTCTTTTGCATTTCAATTACAACTCATGTTTTGTTGTGTAGTCTTCTTACTTCATGCAATGCGTCTTTCACTTTTTGGTGACATTGGGTGTGATGTGCCTCAAGAGCATGATCTCTCTTAGCATATTATATTCCTCTGAGTGGCTTGATGCGACACATTGCATCCCCTAGGTTGTGGATCTTCTATTCTTTGATTGGTCCTCTCTTGGAGACATTAGGCATAATGTTCCCTAAGTTAAGACCTTACATGAACTAAGAAAACATAATTTGAATTTACTTTACACTCTTTTGCATTTACAATTTGTTATATGGCCACCTTGCATAACACACTTTGCTTGCCTATGGAGCCATCCTGTTTGTTCACGGGTGGCAAGCATACAAAGCTTTTCTTTCCTCATGGATCCTATTGTTCATGTTGTGTGGTGCCTTATCAAAGTTATCAAGAGGTATAGATTTGGTATGGTTACCATATGGGATCCAAACTTAGGGATGAATTTCCCATAGCCACTTGCTTGTCTGTGTGAGCACATACTGACCGCATGCATGTGTCTCATTGGGGGCTCACCTAGTGGATGGCCTAAGGTTCCACTAGCCCTTGTGAGTGTGAATTTGGTTTGCATAATGGACATCATGTTCCACTTGTAAATTTTTTGGACAAACAACTTAGATTTGATCCACATCATGTTGGACAAATGATTGAGGCTTGATCCACCCCTTTCTTTTTCTTTCTTCTTTATGTCTTTGGCAGTGTATGCTTGTGCCTTGTTGCTCCTTATATCATTCACATGTGTGTCCTTTTGTGCCTATGTTGGTTTTCCATAGGATCTTGATCTTGGGGGCTTGTGCAACCCTCCTGATTATTGTCATCCTATCTCACTAGCATTGGTACACTTGGACCCCTCTTGATGCGATTTTGTCTCCTTTAGTGTGAGTTTGAAGCAAGTTCCTCCTCTCACTAAAGTGGGGGATAAATGCAGTGTAAGAAATGTATTCCTCTACATTTTCACACTTGTTTGGGCCCTCCCTATTAAAATTGGGCTTCTTTATGCCTTATTTGGTCCTATTTTGCATCCACAAGCCTTATTTAATGCATCTTTCCAAGGATAATCCTAACACATCTAATTACCAATCATAATTTAGTGATTTTTGATTGTGTGTCCTAGATTTAGTGATTTAGGACTCATACACCACCTTGGGTGTATGGGTCCCACCTAATTTTTAGGGTTCGATCTTGAATTTGGCATAAAACTTAACATTTCTTGAAATTTGTGTCCCAAGCCTAGGCTACTGGGTCTCATATGCCCCAATTGGTGTATGAGTCCCACTTATCTTGGACCTATTTTAAATTCAATTTCTTGGTGGGATTTTATTCTTCTAGATCTGATTTTGGATTGTAGTGTTGTAATTTCAAGAAATTTGGCATAAGCAAGTATAAATACAAGGTTATTTCACATATTTTATCCTAACAAGACCTAGCAATTTCAAGTCTTCAAGTACTCTAGCAATTTTCATGAGAAAGTATCCTAGCAATTTTATAAGATCAAGAGCATTCAAGAGTTGATTATCAAGCATTTTGGAGCTATATTCAAGATTCAAGCATCATGTCAAAGTCATCATGCATCATGTGTGTTTTTGAGCTAACATTTATGATGTAGGTTTTTATGATTCAAGCAAGCATTCAATTCAAGATCTATAACATACAATCCAAAGTCAAGATCTACATTCATGCTAGCCATTACATACAAGATTGTAGCCTTTATTTCAAGGGTTTGGTGAGTTACAACACAACACATTGTTCATTCATCATTCCTTCATTCTATTTGATTTCATTTCAAGGTTTGATTACCAAAATGGGGTTTGACCAAGGAAAACCCCTATCCACTAACAAAAAACATTTTTCCCTCTCTTTGATGTGTGATTTGTAGATTTAGGTTGAAGATCCATTGAAGAGAAATATTGGAGAAAGTTGTCAAAGTTGCAAAGTTATCAAAGTTGTCACCTTTCTTGCAAGATTATGGAAAATCACATATCGGTTAGAATTCAGAGTTTCAAACTTAGAGGTCGAAAGGGAGAGAAGCTACAAAAGATCACTAGAAGATACTACAATTTCATATCAACCCTGATACTAGGACTAAATCGCCCCAACTGGCGTATGAGTCCTAGTATATACCAGTTTTCAAATTTTTTTTGTAGATCCTAGTTTACTAGTTGTAGATTTTGGATTTAGCCTGAAACCCTAAAATGGGTCTAAATCACCCCAATTGGTGTATGAGTCCTAGTGTGCTTCAAAATTCATAATTTTTGGATTATAGACATTGTTTCAGGCATTTTCAGTTTACTATTTTTATTTTGAGTTTTATTTCCTAGGTTACATTGCTAGATTTGCATACCATTTACATTTCCTTATTTCTAAGCCTTTGCTTAGTGGTGAACCCCCTTTAGTCTTTAATCACACCCAAGGAAACCATCCTAACCCTAGTCCATTCCTCAATCAAGTCAATTGGTTGAGGGATCTTGGTTTCCTTTAATGAAATAGAATGAAATAGGGTCCCCTAAGTTGTCCATCTCCTAAAAGGTGGGCACACCCTATTTCCTTCATTTCACCTTATTTTATCCTTGTTTCAAATTTTGAAGTTGGTATTGATGGTTTGTATGTGATAACATAGGAATAATTGTATATGAAGAGACAAATACAAAGATAAGTATTTGTATAACTAAATATATTTAGTAAAAGGAGTATACACTTGAGTAATATGAGGTGGGTGATCATATGGATTCATATAAGAGCCTCTTTTTTTGGTGTGCAACATGTCTTCCTCATGCATAGTGCACCTCAAAAGGGTTATATGAAATTGATTTTGTAGAGTTGAATGTGGAAGGACAAGTGTGCCATGTTGCAAATATGAAGGTGTTTCCATTGATGCCAACAAGATGTCTACTGGTTGGTGTTGTCATTGATGTCAAATATGTGTTAAGGATGTTTTTTTCATGATGAAGATGTTGAGGATATTGAGAAAATTGTGAAAAAGAGGGAAATAGGTTGTTGCAGGTTGTGAATGTGTAGTTGAGATATTGAGGAAGTGTCGTGAGTACATGGAGCTATCTTTATGTTGTAGTGTCTGAAGATGAGTTGGAATGAATTAATGAGTTGAGATTATGTCTCTGGTACTTGGTTTCCAAGTGATTTTGAGAAAAATTGATAAACAGAGAAAATAGTGTTGTGCAAGTGTTCAAAATGTGCTCCAAGATGTGCTTCACGTTTCTTCTGTGTTGATACTATGCTTGTGTGGATTTGATATGTTGTTCAAGGTTGTTAGAGGTTGATATATTTAGAATTTTGGTTTCTAGATCATTGTATAGAGTGAGATACTTTCATCAGTGTGTGAACCAATTTTTTAGTGATGTTTTCTGTGGCCTAGGAGAAATGTATTTACTTTGTGTTTCTCTATAGTTTGGCTTCAAGTGTGCGGAGTTGGGAAGTTGATTATAATATTTTTATCTTTCATAATTCAAGGTTTCACTTGATTTGGTTTAGAACAGTGTGTGTTTCATGCATTAGTGTGCAAATAAGGTTTAACAGTTGAAGTATTTGTATGATGCGAGTTTGGATGAAGTGTTTGATGGATCTCAGGTGGTTCAAATATTATTCTAGATCGTGTTCAAGTGAATTTTGTTGTCTCAAAGTTTTGGATTGATTTAAGGAAGCGTGTACTTAATGTTTATGGTGTTTACCATGGGTGTTGGCTGAACTTGTATTAACACTACATGTGAGGCTTGTGGAAGCATATCGAGATGTGTTAGAATTTATATGGGTCACCTTCATTCCTATCCACCATGAGAATGTTTAGGTGCTGACCTAATTTGAATTTGTAAGTGTAACAGATAGTTTTTGACCTTGGAGAAGGTTTTCAAGGTTGAGGTTGATATAAATAAGAGTGGTGATATTGTGAGATGCAAGAGAGAGACAAAATATATGTGAGATCAATGCGAGTGATGTGTGTGATGCGAATTTGAGCAGAGCAGTAAAAATTTCAAGTCGTTGATTCTTGAAGGCAATGAGTTGAAGGTGTCTAAAATCTTTCATGCAAGACTACAAAAGTGTTGGAGAATTTGTGGTGGACTCCTTGTTGCATTGATAATTTGTTCTTTGCATAAATTTTCTCTTCTATCTTCTCGTGTTCTTTCTGTGGCAATGATCCTTGGCTGTGAGCCTTTTTTGGATAGTGTGTCCTATTCTGGCAGTGAGCCTTGTACCGGTTTTTCAATTACTTATATTGTGAGCTAATCCTCACTATGGTTTTTCCCTCTTTTTGTTTTGCACATAAATCTAGTGTTCTTTTGTGTATGGTGTTGTTATTTCACTTTCTATTATCTACATTTCATGTTTAATCACTTTAACAGAATAAGGGTTTAATGAATGCATGTAGATCTTATTACTGTTGAGGTTTTTGATGTTATAATTTGCTACAACTAATTCACCCCCCCTCTTAGTTGTCTTGTTCATTCAATAATTGGTATTAGAGAAAGGTTCCTTGGTGAAGAGCTTAACTGCTTAAGGTAGATCCAAGATGGAGAAGAAAATTGATTTCTCTAGATTTGATGGAACAAACTATGCATTCTTGAAGACAAAGATGGAAGGATATCTAGCAACTCATGGATTTGAAATTGAAAAGGTAATAAAGAATCAATATGATGCACCTCCAAATGGTCTGGAAGCACAAGTGATGAGATCAAGGCACATGAAATAAATGGTAAGGAAATATTTATTCTGATGAAAAATCTTATAAATTCTGTACTGGTTAAATTTATGAATCTTAATACTGCTAAAGATGTTTGGGATAAGCTTGAAAGTATTTATGAAGGAGATGACAAGGTTAAACAAGAAAATTTATAGAATCTGTAGGCACAATTTGAGACTATGCAAATGTTTGAAGATGAAACAATTTCAACCTACATGCAGAGAGTTGATAAACAAGTAAGTGCTATGAGAGGTCTTGGTGCACAAGTTAAACAACCTATGGTGGTAAAGAAAGTTCTCATAACTCTTCTTGATTCATACAGTGAAAATGTATCTACTTTTGAGGAAGTTTAACATTTTAATACTTATTCTAGAGATCAATTGATTGGTACACTAACTTCATTTGAAATGAGAAAGCTTGGTTTGAAAAATGGTACAAAAGTGGAGATTGCTTTTAAGGATATAAAATTAGAAAAGATTGAAGATTCAGATGGAGATGATCTTGATTATGTGGAAGCTAACTTTGTAAGAAGGATGAAAAATGGCACCGATAAGTACAAAGGTAAACTACCTTTCAAATGCTTTGGTTGTGGAAATGTAGGTCATTATTCTTCTAGATGTCCAAACAGAGCTGCGAATAATAAGACTAAGGAGAATAAAGTGAAGATGATTAAAAGAGCTTACTATGTCAAAGAAGATCCTAGTATTTTTGATGATGAATATGATTATGGAAATTTTGATGATAATGAATGCTTGTTCTTGGCTATAAAAGAAGAATCTAGTTCTGCTATCTCTAAAATTTGTGTGAAGGAAAGTGTTCTGGAGAAGAAAGATAAGATAAAAGGTACTTTGAAATGGCTACTCTAATCACATGACTAGAGACAAAAGTAAGTTTGTTAAACTTGAAAAATATTATGGAGGATTAGTTAAATTTAGAGATGATTCAAGAGCTAATATTTGTTGAATAGGTTCAATCAGTTTTGATGGCAAGCATAATACTGATAATGTTTACTATATTAGGGTGCTACTACAATAGTGTGTCTCACTTTTGGGATGTGCTGATTTTTTCCTGAAATCACTGTTTTTAGAAAAAGTAATAATTTAAGTCTTGAGAGGCTCCATCTAAAGGGTTTTAATTAAAGAGGAATAGATAATACCCCCTTAGATCAAACCCCCTTGGATATAACCCCTCTAGTATTAAATCATACCCACAATGGAGTCTCCTTTGCACCTATCAAAACACTGGAAAAAAAATCACTTTTTATTTACCTTTTGAGGGATTAAATAACATCATTTAAAAATTATATGTTGCAAGATTGTATCCCTTGAAATGAGATTTCCAACAAGTATAGGTTTGATATATTTTCATTTTATCATGTATTTAATTTTCAATTTTTACTAAACATAGGTTTTTCTTTGAACATCAAGCTCTTTGTTGTGCAGAGGTGGAAAAATAATAAACCATTATAAAAAGAAATAAAAAAATACCCATTCCCTAGGTATTGATGTCCTTGTTTCACCCAAAAAAGAAAAATTGAATTTAGATATATACAAAAAGTTGGGTTGTACAACACACTTGTATGTCCACATTATAGTTATAGTGACTTCAAAAATTAATTTGAAAAAAAAATGCAACAAAAAATTATGAAAAAATATCCTTTCCCTAGATATTGATGTTGAGAATCTATATTTCAAAAATTATAATTTAATACTTTATAGAAAAAAAATTTATGTTGTACGACACAAACGTTACTTTCTAAAAATGTTGTTTTCTGTCTAAAACCAATTATTAAAGGATATTTTGAAAGATTCATGATTTATTTCAAAAAAATTGAAAAAAATAATATTTAGAATCTACAAACAAATTGCCACAAATCACTAGTTCACATCATCTTCAAATTCTTAATGGTTTAGCTGCTATAGGTCTCAGAAGACGAAGATTTTGTTAAAAATATTGATGTAAATGTCCATCTTGGGAAAAAAGTGAGACACAGTATTGTGATTTAACCCATTAAGGGTTTAAGTCATAATATTTTGAGTGTTGGAAAAATGTGTAGCAAAGGATACAATCTTGTGTTTAAGGATGAAACATGTGAGATCAGAAAAGGGTCTGGAACTATGATTGTTGCTAGTAAAAGGATAGATGGAAACATCTATTGGGTTAAGGGTGTTGATGGTCATTATTTTATGTCTCAGATTAATGACAATTTGTTATGGCACCGGAGGATGTGTCAATTTAACTTTGATAAGCTGATGAGAATCAGTTCAGTTCATGCAGTGAGAGATCTACCTAGAATCACAAAGCCTATCAATGTTGTTTGCAAGAATTGTCAGTTTGGAAAGCAAGTAAAGAGTAGTTTCAAAGGAAAGAAACAATCTACTCCCATACTACTAGAATTAATTCATACATCTCTTTGTGGTCCTACAAGGGTGAGAATTCTTCAAGGTGACAAGTATTTTATGCTTTTTATCAATGATTATTCTAGAATGGCATGGGTTACTTTTCTTAGAGAGAAATCTGATGCATTAGATAGATTCAAAGTAGTTAAAGCTATGGTTGAGAATGAGATGAATTTTAAAATCAAATGTTTGAGTTCTGATAGAGGTGGAGAAGTCACCTCCATTGGGTTTAACATGTTTTGTGAAGTTCATGGAATAAAGAGGCACTTGTCTACCCCTAGAACTCCTCAGCAGAATGGAGTGGTTGAGAGGAAAAACTGAACTATTCAAGAAGCTGCTAGGACTATGATGAAATAAGAAAATCTATCAAAAGTTTATTGGAGAGAAGCAATTCATACTACTGTTTACATACTTAAAAAATTTCAAGCCAAAGATAACAACACAAAGACTCCTTATAAGTTATGGTATAGTAGGATTCCTACTGTGAAGTACTTTAGAGTATTTGGAAGAAAATGTTATATCAAGAGAGATGAAGAAAACTTAGGAAAGTTTGATGCAAGGTCTAATGAAGGTATCTTCCTTGGATATTCTACTAAAATAAAAGATTACATATAAAGGCTAAGAAAGATTGTTGAAAGTGCAAATGTTAAGGTTGATGAAAATTTGTAGAATTCAATTGTGATAGATTGATATGTGTTAGATGTACCTAATTACAGAGAAGAAGAATAAAAATATGATGGAAAATAAGTGCAGAATGAAGAGGAAAAAGCTCTAGAGAAGACCCTTAATACCCCTAAGTGTGTGCAAAAGAATCATTCTGAAGATCAAATCATTGGAGATAAGAGGAAAGGAGTATTGACAAGAAGCAAAGCTGCTGAAGTTGAGGTAAATTTGTGCTTACTTTCTAAAGTAGAACCTAAAAAAGTGAGTGAGGCATGCAAAGATGAATATTGGATGAAGGCAATGGAAGAAGAACTTATGCAAATTGAGAAGAATCAGACTTGGGAATTGGTTCCTAGACCAACAAGAAATAACATAATTGGAACTAAGTGGGTATTCAAAAACAAGTTGAATGAGAATGGAGAAGTGAGAAATAAGGAAAGACTTGTGTGTAAGGGTTACTCACAAGTGGAAGGAATATACTTTGAGGAGACATTTTCTCCCGTGGCTAGGATGGAGGCTATCCGGATGTTCTTGGAATTTGCAACACATAAGGATTTAAAGTTTATTAGATGGATGTGAAGTTTGTTTTTCTAAATGGTGAATTGGAAGAAGAGGTTTACATGGAACTAGAAGCATTTTAGTTGTTAGATTAACCGGTATGGTGTGTAAATTGAAGAAGGAATTATATGGATTGAAGCAAGCTCCTAGAGCTTTGTATGCAAGATTGGACAAATATTTGATACGAAATGGATTCAGTAAAGACACCGTAGATAGTAATATTTACTTCAAAATTGAGGAAGACAAAATCTTGATAGTGGTTGTATATGTGGATGATATTATATTTGGTGGTAGTGAAGCTATGTGTAAGAAATTTGATGAAGAGATGTAGAAAGAGTTTGAGATGTCAATGTTTGGGGAGATGAATTTCTTCCTTGGGATACAAATCAATCAAATAGATAAAGTCATTTTCATTTCATAGTCTAAGTATGTCAAAGAGATGTTGAAGAAGTTTGGAATGAAAGACTCCAAACTAGTATGCACTCTTATGGTGATTGGTTGTAAATTGAGCAAAGATAATGATTCACCTAAGGCTGATCAGAGCAAATATAGATCGATGATTGGTGGAATACTATATCTAACTGATACTCGACCAGATATCATGCATGCATTTTGTTTTGTGGCTATATTTCAAGAAGATCCTAAAGAAACACATGTTGCGGTTGTGAAGAGGATATTTAGATATTTAAAAAGCACTTTGGATTATGGCTTGTGGTATCCTAGGGATATTGATTTCACATTAAGTGATTATACAAACACAGATTGGGTTGGTTGGGTTGATGATAGGAAGAGTACAAGTGGTGGAGCATTCTTTCTTGGATGTAGATTGGTGTCATGGCTGAGTAAGAAACAAGATTTAGTTTCCTTATCCATTATAAAGGCCGAGTATATTGTTGCAGCATCTTGTTCTACACAAGTTTTGTGGATGAGATAGACATTGAAGGACATTAGATTAGTGTATGATGAGCCTATTTCTATCTTTTGTGATAATACAAGTGTAATTAACATTTCAAAGAATCCAGTGATGCATTAAAGGACAAAGTATATATCAATTAGGTATCACTTTATGAGAGAGAAGGTTATGGAGAATGAGGTAAAGCTTGAATATATATCTACAAAGGATCAAATTGTTGACATATTTACTAAGGCTCTTCCTAAAGATACTTTTGAGTATCTCTGGGAGAAGTTGGGGGTTATTTCCCCTCCTTTAAAGTAGATGCATATGGAGATGCATCAGTCCAGTGGATCCATGGATCTATCTCTTTTCTGGGCTGATGTTAGTGGCTACCTCTTAGGGGGAGTAGGTAGTGTCATGTGTTTTCATTGTGCAAAGTTGTTGATTTGGTTGGGTGTACTCCTAAGGGGGAGTATTCAGAGCAGGTTGTCAAAGGGGGAGAATAATGCAATTTTTTTTAACCTTTTCCATTGATGTTAAAGGGGGAGAAAGTATCATGTGAAAAAGCTAAACTATTCAGGGGGAGGAAAGAAAGGAAATCATAAGAAAGTGTGTTCAGAGATGTTATGTTGTCTTTGATGGTTTTTTACATCTTGTGTTGCCATCAATGACAAAGGGGAAAATTGTTGCAAATATAAAGGTGTTGTCATTGATGTCAACTATGTGTAAGGAAGTCTTTTGTATGATGAAGATGTTGAGGATATTGAGAAAATTGTGAAAAAGAGGAAAACAAATTGTTGCAGGTTGTGTATGTGTAGTTGAGATATTGACGAAGTGTTGTGAGTACATGGATCTATCTTTATGTTGTAGTGTTTGAAGATGAGTTGGAATGAATTAATGAGTTAAGATGATGTCTTTGGTCTTGGTTTCCAAGTGCTTTTGAGAAAATTTGATAAATAGAGAAAATAGTGTTGTGCAAGTGTTCAGAATGTGCTCCAGGATGTGCTTCGTGTTTCATCTATGTTGATGCTATGCCTATGCATATTTGATATGTTGTTCAAGGTTGTTAGAGGTTTCTATATTCATAATTTTGGTTTCTGGATTGTTGTACAAAGTGGGATATTTTCACTAGTTTGTGAACCAATTTTTCAGTGATGTTTTTTGTGGCTTGGGATAAATAAATTTGCTCCGTGTTTCTCCACAGTTTGGCTTTAGGTTGTGCGGATTTGGGAAGTTGCTTATAATGCTTTTATCTTTCATAATTCAAGGTTTCACTTGATTTGGTTTAGCACAGTGTTTGTTTCATGCATCAGTTTTTGAATAAGGTTTACTAGTTGAAGTATTTGTATGATGCGAGTTTGGATGAAGTGTTTGATGGATCTCAGGTGGTTCAAAGATTATTCTAGATCACGTTCAAAGACATTTTTTTTCCTGGAAGTGTCAGATTGATTTAAGGAAGTGTGCACTTAATGTTTATGGTGCTTAGCATGGGTATTGGCTGACCTTGTGTTAACACTACATGCGAGGCTTGTGGAAGCGTATCGAGATGTGTTAGGATTTATATGGGTCACTTTCATTCCTATCCATCACAAGAATGTTTAGGTGCTGACCTAATTTGAATTTGTAAGTGTAACAAATAGTTTTTGACCTTGGAGAAGGTTTCCAAGGTTGAGGTTGATATAAATAAGAGTGGTGATATTGTGAGATGCAAGAGAGAGACAAGATAGATGCAAGATCAATGCGATTGATATGTGTGATGTGAATTTGAGTAGAGCAGTTCAAATTTCAAGTGCTGGATTCCTAAAGGCAGTGAGCTGAAGGTGTCTGAAATATTTCATTCAAGACTGTGAAAGTGTTGGAACATTTGTGGTGGACTCCTTGTTGCATTGAGAATTCGTTCTCTGTGTAACTTTTCTCTTCTATCTTCTTGTGTTCTTTCTGTGGTAGTGAGCCTTGGCTGTGAGACTTTTTTGGATAGTGTGTCATATTTTGGAAGTGAACCCTTGTACCAGTTTTGCAATTACTTATATTGTGAGCTAATCCTCACCATGGTTTTTCCCTCTTTGAGTTTTCCATGTAAATCTAGTGTTATCTTGTGTATGGTGTTGTTTTTTAAGTTTTTTGTTATTTGCATTTCATGTTTAATCACTTTAACAAAATAAGGGTTTAATGAATGCATATGGATTTGATTACTATTGAGGGTTTTGATGTTATAATTTTCTACAACTGATTCACTCCCCTCTCAGTTGTCTTGTTCATTCAACATGCCATAGGTCAAAATTTTTGCAATATATGTGTCACAATAGATTGCTAAGAGAAGATTGAAATAGAGAGACAATTTGAAGAGTGCAGGTCTTTGCCCAAAATGTCTCTTGATCCAAAATATTACGTTGATGAATATTGTATCAACATAAGTGACTCCAAGGTATGACAGTTTCATGTTGTCCCTAAGGTGAGTGGAATTAAATATGAATCTTTATTTTGACGAGGATGTAGTTTCTCATAGTGTGGATGATCATGTGCCTGAGTTTGAGTGTTTCACTTGGACCTAGCATACAAATTGTGATGGTATTGAGCAACAAAAAATTTTCCAAGTTGATGATCAATAGACTACTCAAGTATCTTATATGCCAAAGATTCAATTTTTTTAGTTTGAGCTATCAGAGGATGAATTTTTTCCTTGGGTAGATAAAATCAATGAAGAGAAATTTTTCTTTGCAATGTGAATTGGAGCCATTACTTTTTTCCTCAATTCACCCAAGAAGGTTAACAAGTAATATGAAAATACTAAAGTTTCTTTTGGTGTTGATATAAGTTCTCAATTGTTTCCCTCAACTACTACAAAGATAAAGGATGCAATGCAAGGAAGTGTGGTGGCCTATGTTCTATTATACAATGGAAAGGTAAGGGGTGGGGAATATCTTCACTTTTTTGAAGGAAATCACAAGGTTGTGCTTGAAAGGAGAAGGCTAAACTTGTTGCAATTGTGTGAAGGAAATGAACATGGGTTGAGGGAAATAAGTCCCTTCGATAGAATGGTATTTAACAAGGGAAAGTAATTTTATTCATCCTCTACAAGGTTGACCTACATTATGTTAAAATTCTATTTCACAACTATTTTTAATATCCATATGTTGTCATTGGTAATTGGTTGTGAGTTTTTCCATGCTCATAATTTTGTTGTCTATCATGTGTTAGTCTTGTTCCTTTTGTTCCCCAATTTTTATCTACCCAAAAATTTTGGATTCTTGTTGTGCTTGAAAGCGATACACATCTCCAATCAGAGCCATTATTGGGACTTAATAGTTTGTAGTCCCTTACTTTTGTGTGCCTATGAAGTATGCTCCCTCATCAATAACAGATTTAAGAAGTTTCTAAATGGTTCATTATGTCAAAATTTTCTCCTAGTTGTGTTCCCCTCCCATGTCCTTAGTCAGTTACTCAAACTTAAAATCCAAAAATTGGCTAAATGTGGGGTTTGTGTAGGTTTTCCTTTTATCGATTCTCGGTTCCTTATCTATCCTTGACATGCTTCCTCTCTGTGCCTTACCAATTTATAAAAACATGTTGGTGGTTCCCATGGTGCCTTACCAATTTATATTGGTGGCACCAATAGAGGGATGTGAAAAGATGAGTGATATTTTCCGGAGCTTCCCACGGTTCTTAGAACCATGAGAACCTGCAAAAAGTTCCTAGTTCCAATTGTGTCACCAATTTATTAAAGGAATGCAATGAACAAAGCTTAAATGACCAAGGTAAAATTGAAAATAGGGGCTAAGTGTTGACATTGCAAATCTTTTGGGTCGTCAAGATTTTGGAGACTTGATGACACATTTTCTTGTCAACCCACTCCACCAACTCAAATTCATGGTGATGGATACATAGGTACCAAAAATAAGTGAGATCCTTCTCCTTCAATATAAAGCACCCATTTTGGGCAAGATTGATCTTTTATTGTGGATTTGAATGTGCAACAATGAAAAAATTAGGCTTTGACACCTTACAAGTATTAAGGAACAATTTTTTATTATTTTTTAAGAGAGAGATATTGGTTTTATGATGGTATCTAGACACCAAGGAAGTTGTAGGAGAACCATTGATATCAGATCTAGTTTTTTGAGGGATTGCAAGCCTACAAAATAGAAGAGTAGTATTGTAAAGGGATTGTGTTGTAAAACATCTCCATGAAACTAAGTATGCATTTAGGAAGATCTCTTAGTCACAGTTATGGATTTATATTTTTCATAATTGTTAGCATGAATATAATGTTCAGTTAAATGAATGTAATATCATTTTGAAAACATTGTAAGGATTATAATGATATTTCTCACTTTATGGATGGATATATGTAGTTTTGTTCTATATTACTAAGTATGCTTATGTTGCAAGAATTTATGATCATTGATAAATGTAAATACATTGTTGTATTTATATTGTAGGTGTTTTCATTGATGTCAATAATGTGGTATTTGTTGTATGGAGTTTGTTGGTCACTAATACATTTGACTGCAAAATACGATGAAACTGTCTGACGAAATATGTAAAATTCGATGTTCGTCGGGTGCTTGTAAAATTTGATGTGTAATTTCCAATTTTTTGAAAGTTTATC
>VDFB02047230.1:268166964-268250052 GCA_007258455.2 Sequoia sempervirens
TGCTTATTTCAAACCTTTAATAATATTCTTTTGAACACCCTAACGTCTTTAACCCATATATGTTTAGAATGGTTTTGATGCTAAACTTCTGCATAAAAATATACCTAGTATTGACGACCATTATTGTCTAGCTGACAAACTTTTGGAGTGGGTTTGGACTACGCTTGGTTGCATAATGGGCGAGAACTTCAATAGCTAACCCCAAGGAAAGTTGTACATATAGGTTAAAAGACATCAATGGTCTTAGAAAATTTGAACGTGTGAGGGCGTATATGCCTCACTGAACTCTCTTGCATTACAACGCAATAATCTCATGGGTATGCTTGGTCTCATGGTGCAGTTGTGTGAGGACCTGAGATGACTTACTTGCCATGATTTCAATTTTGAATTTCTTTCTCCTTGATTCCATTATTCCTTGATTCCATTATTGAATAGTAGATATTGTTGTTTGTATAATGCTTGGATATGGGAATTTAAATTTGTTTGTTTCTCTTGTCTCCCCCCTTTTTTTATATCATATTTAGATTTATTTTCAATGCTAAAAAAATCCGAGCCTTATATGTAGCTTGACAGCGATGTAAAATATATCACAATTATATTTCATTACACTATTTCTATTAAAAAAAAAATAAAAAAAAATAAAACTTCTATAAATCATAGGCTACTGCACCCTTCCACAAGAATAAGCATGTAGTATTAATTGTGTTTGCTGTCCTCTAATCTTCCTAACACTATCTACATGCAATATTATGATAGAATCGTGCAGCTACTGGAATCAACAACATCGACTTCTTGTTTAGGAAAATTTACAAAGATGAAATAGGGTAGAAGGTGACAATATGAGTAGAGGATACATCATTGGTAGCACCACGCTTTACCTCCCCTCCCCAAATAAGACAATTAACAAAAACAACATTAAGGAGGACCATAAAGTTGACTTGAAGGGGAGATCTCCTGTATGGACTGTAATAGTTAAGATTTATAACAGAGATTTCTGGCTAGTTGTGGCTAGGATAGAATTTCATTTGTGAAATTCTAGATCTTCAACAATGCTTATACAATGAATCATTATAGTTTTCTAATTTATTTATAATACCGGAATGAATCTCAACAAGTATGTGTAGAATAAAGAGAAACTTTTTATGAATTTTGCACCGTATGTTGAAGATCAAATTTGATATGGTTTAATGTAAAGCTTTTTTTGAGATATCTCTGTGTCTAAAATGATTCAATAACCAAGGGCCTTATTCAACAACAACATCCAAAAGGTGAGTTATGTTAGTCCTTTCAACCTACTTTCATTTAACATTAGTAACTAGTGGAAGGCACGAGAGTACAAATTTAAACAAGAATTCAAGGAATAAAGTAGCCAACTTTCTTATTGATATAAGTACTCATTTACTATAATCAGTTCCCAAACAATATCTATTGCAACTTAATGAACATACCCCTTATTCTCATATATAAGGATAGATACAAAAAAAATCAATTAAATCCTTCTTTAATTTTTTTTTCTTTTTCTTTTAAGATTAGGTTCTCATATTCTATTCTAAGACTTAAAAAAGGTTTACCACTACATCTTCAATAATGAAAATAAAATTCAAGATCTAAACCTTATATTCTCATCACACTAGATGCTTTACAAACTAAATGTCTCAAAAGGTTAATGTCACTAATATTTCTCATAAGAATATTACAAAGTGAAGTATGATAATGCAAGCATTGTGGGAGAGGAAACTGCTCTCTTTCATTACAACAATTACCATTTCCTTATTTCAATCCTCATCATTATGACAATACATAGAAATTATATGATTAACAAACCAATGCATAAAGGCTTGCTCTCTACCCTATCGTAATGGCGTCATGGAGCCTTGTGGGCTCTAGCCATACCCCTAAGCAAGGATTATTTTAGCTCCATGATGATAAATGGAGTCTCTTCTCATTTTTACCATGGGTTAAAACTAACATAGAAAAAATATCATGCATCTATGCTCTCTACTTTCTATTTTCAACCATGATCCATTCATTGCCTAACCAATAAACAAGGGTAAATGGAAATAGGAAGAACTTATCTCTTTTTTTTCAGGTGAAGGGGTTGAAATATTTTATCCTTCTTTCTTCTCCAAGCCCAACCATCTTGATCACTATCTTCCCAAGGGGTGGTCTCCCTTCCTTTTCTCATTCTTTCTACCATTTCCACTAAGTTCTCCAAGAGAAGTGGGTAACACCCCACTCATTCCTCCTCTCCAAAATATATAGGAGTTTCAACTTGCAACCTTTGGGTGGGGAGGTGTGAAGTGTACCTACCTCCATCAATGAGATTCCTTTCCTTATTAAAGAGGAAACATGCACTTGGACAACCCCTCCATCTTTTCATCTCATCTCTCCTCCAAACTCGTCATTCTCCATTGTGAGGGATTTTTCAAGGGTCAAATCATGTTTTTAGGGCCATATTGCATGCCCACTTGACCCCTACCACTATGGTATAGACCCTAGGAGGTTTATTTTTGTATCCCAACCAAGGAAATTTACCAAAATCCCTCTTTAAAGACCCATTTAAGAACCTATCCGAATTTCAACTTGGATAATGGTTTCTAACCCTTAACCCCCAACTTACATCTCATGTGACACACCATTAAATTCTCTTACAACCATAAATAAATTAGTCCTTTAATGTCAACCCTCAAAACCTTAGCCAATTGACATATTAACTCTATTTCTTCCTAAGTCCCCAAAAGGGGTCAAATTTATATCCTCTTGAGGAAGTCTTTTAGTTTTCTCATGATGAAGTTCCCTTCTCGTATTGACACCATTGCTTTCCTACACATTACAAACACAATCATAAGTAATAATTACATATCTTCTAAATTTTCTAGCTGAATATCCTAAGATTTAGCTGTACAATAATTCCATTTAAAATTCCAATTCATATTCCACAAATTACAAGTGCATAACACCTTCTTGGTAGTGACAATAAAACATAATGTAGAAATGAAATACAAGATTATTGCCACACAATCACCCTATTTTTCACTTGCATTATATCTCACCATCATATTTAGGAAAACATATAAAAAATTAGGTTCGGTATTAATCATATGTGAAGCGGGGTGTTACACAATAACATACTTCCAAACTTCCAACAATCTCCCTCTTTGTCATTGATGGAAACATGCATAACAAAAAACATTTTCCATGCCATGAATAAAAATTTATTTCCTCCTAAACTTATCTCCCCCTTTCATAATTAAACTTGATTTTCCAAAAAGGTTTTCCAACCATCCAAAATGTACTTATCACTATCCAAGCATACTAACAATTTTTTTTTTCCTTTCACTATCTCTCCCCCTTTGAAATCAATGGCAAAGGTCATGCAGGGGGCCAAGTATGCTTCCCTTGGACATATATACGTATGCTTCTTCTTCAAAAGAAAAAAAAATGAGCATAAAGGAAAGACATGTCAACTTGAAGATGTAGATCCTTTGAGTTTCTTCAGAGTATCCTGCCAAGTAAATTTTCCTTCTTCCCAAAGTCTTTTTGCTTCTACAAGAGTCCTACACTATAATTCAAGTTCCATTAAAGACTCTTCTCCTTCTTCCAAAGTGTTGGGGTTGAGGTTTATTTTTAATAGTTTATTAGCACTGGAAAGGGCACTAGATATAGAAGTGTGCTTTATCTTTACTAAGTCCCTTAGTGCCATATATTGTTTGATTGTCTCTGTCCTCTGATTTTGTAAAGCAAAGAAATTGTCATGTAGATGCATAATGTAAGACCACTTCTAATTGTTCCTGTCACTTGGTAAATAATAAAAATATTCTTGATTGCCTATTTGAAATTCAATCTTATTCATTTCATCCTTTGTACTTTGTGTGTAGTTTGACCATTTCAGACAATATGATATTAAGTTTTGTGCTTCTTCTTCACAAGTTTAAACATCCTTTAATCCTTTCAAGGTTCTGTGATGTGCATCTACACATTTCTTCCTGATATATTCTAGATTCTCCTTTGAAGTCCTTGCTTCTGACTCATTTCCAATTTGTGCTTTTAGTTCGGAGATGTATGCTTTCAACAAATCAACCATATTTCTAAGAAATCTATAGTAGACATTGATGTATTAATGCTTGCACCGGGAATTACCTCTTGTAGAATTTTTTTGGCTTCATCCATTTCATGTGCACTTTTGTATTCATGCTCATGTTGGGTCACATTAGTTTGTAATATTCCTTCTTTTGTTTTGTAAGCTCTTTTAAATACCAACCAAATCTTCAAGGTAGCTTATGGATTTGCCAATTTCAATGATTAGCGACCAAGAAGGGGTTGGCCAACGAACAAGAGAAAGCAATTCAGCTTTCCTCCTGCACTTCGGGCTCTACAAAACCCAGGAGGGTGATCCTACAATGCACTCACAATATTCCTTCAAAAGATCTCCATGTACATTGCATATTGAGTAGATACATTCTCATATCAATAACTCTACAAGTGATAAGTTGTAAAGAATTAGAAAATCCTTCACACCATTATGACTTGGAGTAGAGAATGGACAATTAGAATGAAACCAATAAAAACCATCATCATATTGAAGTTGTATTTAAGTAAATGAATGGTTCTTTGACATGATCCAGCTGACCCGATAAATTTGGAATTACTAGACATATAGAATCAGTGTATTATCTTAGGGTGGCAGAGTCAGATTCATAGCATAATGTAATGCAAATAACTAAAGCATTCGATATTTATAGAACCATTAAAGATTTGCATTGTAAATTTTATAACTCAGACTTTCCATACAAAACATACTTAAAGATCCTATGAATTAACTCATAAACCAGTGATTGCAATTAAAGCATTTTAATCAATTACTTGAATTGAAGCAACAACACAAACACACATCCAATCAGATAAATTGGAGACCAATGAGACAATCCTTGACTATTTCATTGTTGATTTGTGAACATATACATAGGAGACAATTTATATGAAATTTTCAATTTTATCAATTCTCAAGTGCTATAATCGATGCAAAACATTTAAGTTAACTGGAAATACTAACTCATATCTTAAGACTCAACAAGTAACTCTATATCCATTATATGCATGTACTAAATATAAAACTTCGCTATAAATATCTGAGATCAACCAAAATTTCAAAGACCTCTACACAATAGCCTTGAAATCCCTTTTATATGATCAAGGGAGCAAAACAAGCATTGGGCTATTGGAAAATTACATTTCATTTCATTCAACATTTCAAGTATATTCCATCTCATCTCCACCCCCGGGAAGTTATATTTACACTTCAAAATAAATGGGGGGAAACACAAAAGGACAAAACTTGCAATAGTTGATGGAGCTCGCATCCTCATATTTCAAGAATTCCACATCACCGTCCATTCGGAAAAAGGTGCAAAGCATGAGAAAAGAGAAGAATAAAACAAAGGAAAGGATTGGTTGGGTTACCACATGTATCTTCAAATTGAGAGGATATAGATTTTCCTTACACAATTATTTCAAAGGTCGGACCTGTACTATACTCGACCATATTCTATATTCCTCTCGCTACCTTCATAGCTTACTCAACATATTTTTCCAGCCATCCTTTATATTCATCCTCAATGGGCCAATCCATATCAAGCAATTTCTGCACTTTTGTATTGTACGCATTGTACCTTGCATCAATTACCACCCTGGATTCTTTCACAAATGTGTCCATATCTACTTGAATTCCAATAAGAGTATCAATAACACCATTTAGAAAAGTTATGTCTAATTTATCATCAACATATTGTATTTGTGGACCTATAGTTGTTTGATGCTTGAAACATTCTCTCCATGGTGCATACTCCATAAGTGTTCCATCTTCATTGAGGATCTTGGGCATGCCACATTCCTCCATACTCCTAAAGGCCTTGATTTTACCTTGTAATTGTGCTCTAATTTGTTCACGAAAACATGTGATCTCACCAATCATCTCAATTCCCCCTATGATAGCTACGAGATTTACTAGAGCTTCGAGGTCATCCTTTATGTTTGCTTATATTTCCTTTAAACTATTTAATCTACTGCTCCATTTATTCCATGTGTTTTGGAAAACTTCTTGAATGTGTTGGAACCTTTCAAAAGCCTCATGTATACGCTTATATGTTGACCATGCATCTTCCACTTTGGAGGTTGCCTTTGTCAATCTATAGCCCAAAATCTCATTAGCCATATCCTTCATGATCTTATTCATATCCTCCTAGAGCTTAATATTTTCAAACTTAATTGTATGGAGTTCATTCCTCATAGAAATAATCCTTGCTTTGAAGGTTTCCTTTTCCTATGATGAGGTACTAGATGGAGAAGTAGGCAGAGTCTTTTGACTTGCACTAACTGCAGTAGCCTTTAACTTATTATACTCCTCAACTAACTTGTTATGATTTTCCAACAATTTCATGTACCTGACCTGGGAAATCTCTGCAGTGTCCACACTCAACATGGTTGTATGCATTGTTAATCTTGTAACTTGTGGGGAATTCATCTTTGAAGCCCTACCTATGATAAAATCCCCTAAAAGGCTAGTCACGGTTCTACTAAGTCTACATCTTCCTGAATCTAGTGTCAATTGCCAAATAGCCAATGCATGCAGACTAGGACTAAACCCTGAACCAAACATTTTGTCATCAAAAGTTTCTTCTAAGACCACAACACTTGGGTCATTTCTGATTGCATCCAAGGCAACTATTGATGACAAGCTCCATCCAGGCATTACCATCATTCCACTATCTTTGACTAATCTCCTAGCTTCCATATGATTCATTTGTGCAATCTCCTAAATAATTTCCTCTTCAATTTTTTGTATGTTCCTCAAATTGAGAAGGGTCCACTCCCTCTAGAGACTTTTATATTCTATCATTTATTTCATGTGCCTTGAGTTCAACAACATATTCCCTGAATTCTCTTGTTGTCACAAAAGAGTCATCTTCTAGAAACTTAGCACAAGCTAGTACCCTTACATCATTATCTCGACTTTCATCATACTCCCAAGGTACTAACCTATCATCTAGAACAAAGGGTTCCATTACATCCCCAATATCAGGGTGTGAAAATTTAGATTCTGCTCCATGTTCAACAAGGGCAGATTCAGTGGATGGTTGTAGCACATTTCCCTCAACACCTTGTGTTTGGTCACTTAGGGAAAAATCCATGAACATGAGTATCTCCCATCCATTGTTGCTGCTCTTCTCAAAAAGTTATATCTTTTGGCTACAATTAACTTTTATCAGATGCTCCTGTAGATCTACTTGAGCTAATTACTTAGCTTGTTCCACCACCTCCAAAAAGGTGCCATCCATGAAATCACTGAGGACCAACTCCATCCTTTTATATTTGTTAGTGATATGTTTGTAAGGGCTCTAATAGTAAGAATTCTCATGGGAAGCATTAAAATCAACCTCAACAATCTTCAACCATATCTTTTCCCTACCCTAGACAACAATAGGTGTTAGCAAATTCCTTATTACATCTTCTCTAAAGTAAAACTCATGAGGTCCATATCCTAAGATTGTCCTCTTTATCTTTTCTCTCAAGGATATTCTCTTTGGGCCTGCAAAATTAACAAAGTTTACTTTTTATTCTCGCTGTGTTGACAAATTTATACAAATACCCCTATATAAGCTTCCTAACATACAACAAAATGACCAAAAGAGAATTTGGATGCAATGATGGAGGCCTTTCGGAACAACCTAAAGTTTTTGGCATCAGAGCAGTCCATTTGCCACATTATCTCAATGAAGGCCAACCTATTAGAAACAAACTTGGGTAAAAAATGTGGTGCAATAGGAGTTCCATAGCATCTAATGATCATGCAATCATTATATAGATACCAGTCTCCCCAATTACATTCATAATCTGGGTCATCACCAAATTCCTTCGGCCTCAATAGTGCTTGAATTATTTTGGAAATCCTTTCAGTGGGTGCAACACCCATTTGTGCCAAAATGGTGTGTTTTATGACATTACAGAATGCAACATAGTTTGAGTTTGAGCAATGTAGATCCCAAATGTACGTCCACATTTGGACAGGTAGCTTATGATTCCTTTCATCCACTTGCCTTAGTGTCATGGCCTTGCCAAAGAATTCCTGTCCTTGATATAAGATCATATGCATTAATAATGAGTAGTGCATGAATTCCAATGGATTTCTCCTCTCCTTTAACTTTATCAGATCATAGTGTAGCTGCTCTACAACTCGATTGGCATAGTCAAACCATGTGTGCTTGTTTCTATGTTGAATGTCTAGAATTATGAACAATAGAGGTGAGGTTATCCTTCCATCACACCATACTCCCAACACCTGACACAACATATAACATGTGTATCTGAAGTATTCTACAAACTCTTCACAATCTAGTGGTTTGACTTCTTTGAGCGCAAACACGGTGCCCTTATCACATCTATGTCTTAGTATTTCACCTTTCCAGAGCACTACCTTATGTTTGGCATATTCCTGCTACAATTTCTCAAAATTAATCTTTTCGCTCACATCAGGTCTCATTCTAAAAACCTCCACAACTTTACTTGCCTTTATGTCTAGCATGCTTCTACCCTTAGTATCTATAATCACCCTATTTATATCATCATATCTATTTGCAAGGTGTAACATAAAATCCACCTCAACAAAAACATTGGGGACACCCAACCTTCCTAAATCATAACACCAGACATTTTTACTAGGATGCAGAGCACCTCTTCTTGTAAATGCATACAGGAACAATTCCCACCCAGTCTTTGGCACAACGATATCACCAATCCCCTTTGCAAGGTCCTTGAAATTGGTGGTTAGGATACCTTCCCCTGTAGCTTTCCTACCATTTTCCTTTACATCTGGCGGTTGGAATTTATCCATGAAGCCAATATAATCCTTTGGCTAGCTTATTTTCTTCTTAATGACTTCAGATGTATGAGGAGGATCATGGGAAACCTTCTACTTTTTCTTCTTGGGTACAAGTTTCAACGATGACGACTCACCAGGTTGGCTCATTTTAGCTTTTTTAAAGGTTTTTCTTAGTTTGGAAATAAGCTAGGTCTGAAATTAATACCCTATTCTTAACAACTCAAGTTCAAATTCAAATGTGATTCTACTCAATTAGGGAAGTGGACTAGCTCAAGAGAAATTAAAAACCCTAAATAATTCCTGGAGTTAATTCAAACACTCTTTGGTTCAACACACAAGTTTTACAGAGCAATAAAATAAACTAGTGAGATTAATGGAAACTTACCTAGGAACAAACTTCGTGCACCTCCTTCAACCTCAGCTTTGGTTACTTTGAATTCTCCCTTAGCTCCTCAAACGTTTAACTAAGATGAGAATGTGAATTGGCCGAGTACATATACCATTAATGGTGCACAAATTCTTGCGCGAGTGAACAATTACAACTTAGGTTGGTCATTCCTATTTGAACTCAAGCCATCAATGCATTCATATGAAAAAATTATCTGACGACTCACACTGCTTCCTATTCTCCATGGGCCCTACTGGTGATTTGATGTGTACTCAATGATCTAGGAACCTACCATGTGTAATTCTCCACATTTCATGAGTATCACTCTTCCCGTGTTTCCTTCCTACATTGGGATCTCATCATGCGATGGCTAGAAGGACAACAATGAGATATCAACCCTTGATCAGGAGTGTGAAGAATATCTTGACCAAAGACTTAAGTTGCATCGCTCATCACTTGTCTAGGGTCCATTAATCAATCCCAACTCATGATAGAATAGAGTCGTGCAATGGGAAATACTCTGCCCATCAGTGGTCACAGGTTCTCTTTAGAAAAGAATATCATAACCAATGATAGTACAAGGGCCAGCGATGGGTCAAAACCTTAACTACATTGCTCATCGCAGGTTACCCTCTCAAAATAACAACAAAACACGTGATGGGCGATGAAACAAGGCCGAAAGATAGACACCACATCACTCATCACGGGTTATAAGAAATATTTCACATAGAAACCCATGATGGGAAGATTCAACAACAAGGACAATAGATAATAATGTGCCCAATGGTAGCCGGTGGGCATTGTGGGCCTAGCTGAACAAAAATAGCAATGACCATGGGAGGTCACTTAAGTGATGAGTAAATTGGTTCAGCCAGTCAATGCGAGAATATAAATTGAAGGAAAATCAAGGGTAACAAGGCACATAAAAATCTTAAACCCAAAACCCTAATGCCAAAGATAACAATGACCAGTGACATGACCATGAAGTGAATGGAACCATGAAAAATTTTATGGGCTCCATTAGTAGCTCCGACTGGGGATGTATGCCCCTCATGGGCATAGCAAGATCTCAGATCTACGGTTGAGTAGACCAAGAATACAAGGATCAAAAGGACTAGGAGCTTGTCCAAACTAGACAAGCAAGCACAACAGAAAGGAAACACACCAAACCTATTTACAAAAATTTACATGACTATAAATTTTACATGGAGTAAAGCCTATTTTATGAGAAATAGGGTTTCAGGAACTGTCCATGTACTGGTAGTTCAAGAACCTCACCTGTTAGGGAGTGCAGGAAATATGAGTCTTCACCATGTAGGTCAGCAATTATGTAGGGACCTAACCACAGGGGATCCAACTTCCCATGTTTACCTTTGTCTTCCATCCTGGCATTCTGCATTAGAACTATACTTCCCACCTCAAACTTTCTTTCAATAGCTCTTTTGTCATATAGGTGTTTCACTTGCAACTGTAGCTTCTCATTTCTCTTATGGGCATCTCTCCTTGTTTCATTGAGTTCAACCAGCTCATTCATCCTCTACTGCATCTCGTCACAAATATCACTATCATACTCTTGTTAAAACTTATACATTTTGATCAAATTGTTATGTGGTATTATGGCTTCAACCCCATATACCAAATTAAAAGGATACTGTCCAATTACTTTCTTCATAGTTGTCCTTTCAGCCCATAGTACGAGCTGCAACTTTGAGTCCCAAGCCTTCTTGTTTTTCTTAATCGCCCGCTTAATAATCTTCATAAGGCTCTTATTACTGGATTCAGCTTGTCCATTCCCTTTGGGATGGTATGGGGATGAGTAAGATACATTTATGCCATGTAGGTTACAAAAATCAAGTAATTCCTCATACCTGAAACACATAGCATTGTCAGACACAATTCTTTCAGGGACACCGAACCTGCTCAAAATATTTTTTATCAGAAAATCAATGACAACTTTACTAGTTGCCTTCCTGGTGGGAATAGCTTCAACCCACTTTGTGAAATAATCGATTTCCACTAGGATCCAAGTGTGTCCTCCACTATATTTTACATACATCTCACCTATAAAATCAATACCCCACTGTTGAAAAGGGGTGTGTACTGACACCGGTCTGAGGGGTAGGTTTCTTGATAATTTTAACTTACCAGTAAACCTTTGGCAAGCATCACATTTTTTCACATATCTATGTGCATCCTTTAAAACAGTCAGCCAGCAAAAACCTACTCTTAATATATTATGGGCAGTAGTATTAGCCATGAAATGCCCCCCACAAGCACCTTTGTGCATCTCAATCAGCAGATCTTTCGCTTGGTCACCATCCACACATATGAGAACTACACCCTCTGGACTTCTCCACCATAATTCACCATCCATGATAACATACCTAATTTCTTGTAACTTTAGAGTTATCTTCTCATTGTTAGGCATACCATCGGGACATTGCATGGTCTACAAGTACTCAACTATCCTTTTGTACCAACCACATGTTTTCATATTGCAAATGGGAGCCACATTTTCTAGTTCAACTCCATTAATTTGGTTTGCCTCAAGATTAGTTTCGGCCATGAGTTTGGCTAAACCTTGGCCTCATACCAATTTCGTAATTTGGACATCTATGTTGAATTCTTGGATTTTGTTAATCCATCTACATCTCCTACCTGTAGTTTCTTGTCGGGTGAAGATGTCTTTTACTGCATTTGTTGGGACATAGGCCACAACTGTAGCCCCAGTCAAATATGTCCTAAAAATTTTAACAGCCTTCACTAAGGCATAAGCTTGCTTCTCAATGGTGTCATACTTGATTTCAACTGCTTGCAAAGACTTACTCAAAAAGGCAATTGGTTGTTCAAAACCCTCATCATTTCCTATAACAACACTCCAGCCACAGTATGGAAGGAGGTAAATGTAAACAATTGGAATGGTTTGGAATATTCTGAAGTCTTCAAAATAGGTGCAGCTTTGATGGCATCCTTGATGGCCTCAAAAGCTTTGAGATGCTCTTCTACCCATGCCACCTTCTCTCCTTTATTGAGCATCTTCGAAATAGGCCTAACTATCTTTGCAAAGTTAGTCACAAACCTTCTTAGGAAGTTTATTTTCCCAAAGAATGATTAAATCCCTTTAACATTCTTTGGTGGTGTAATTTTATCTATGGTTGCTACTCTTTCAAGGTCAATCCTAATGCCATCTTTTGAGACAATGTGCCCTAACAACTTACCTTCTTTGAATCCAAAATCACATTTCTTGGGGTTCAACAAAATACCATATTCCAAAGCTCTAATGAAAATCTTCTCAAGATGTGTATAGTGGTCCTCCTCTTCTTTATTGTGTGCAGTAAGGTCATCTTGGTAAATAACTAGAAACAAATCTATGAAATCAGAAAAGGCCACATCCATGGCCCTCTGAAAAGTGGCTCTAGCATTAATCAGGATGAAAGGCATCCTCACATAAACATAGGTCCCCCATGTTGTGGTAAATATTCTTTTATACTTCTCTAATTCCCTTACCATGACCCAGTTATAACCTAAAAATCCATCCATCATAGAAAGCAATTCACATCCTGTCACCTTTAGCAACATCGCTTCCATATTAGGTAGAAGGTAATTATCTTTCAAAGATGCAACATTAAGATTCCTAAAATCCACACACAATCTTAAGTTAGTAGTCACCATTATTTTTTCTAACTGGAACCAAGTTGGATACCCAAGAGGAATTCCCTATAGGTTTAATAATTCTTGCATCACTAAGATTAGCAAGCTCCTCTTGCATTTTGGGCCTCAAGGTAGGATTAATAGGTCTTTGTTTTTGCCTGAAAGGCTTTGTGTCAAGCTTTAGTGGGATTTCATGCTGGAAAAAATCTTCCCTATAGGCCTTGAGATCATCATAGAACCATGAAAATGCATGTTTGTATTTCCTTAGTAATGCGATTAACATAGTCCTCACATTGGGCTTCATTTTTTTTACATATATACACCTTTTCAGGAGCATTTTTTGTTCCCATATTTATCTCCTCTAAGTCTTCTTTATGTGTAGATGCTTTCTTGGCATTTAACCTATCTGGTCCATTGAAGACCCTCTCTAGTGAAACTAGTCCCCTAGGAAGCTTATTTGTTTTTAACTGAATTATCTCGTTTCCAAACAAGGTCTCCTTTCCATCAACTTCCACCACATATGAACTAAATTTAATCTCTTAACTCTCATATTTGTCAACACAATGCAAGAATCTTAAGATGTCATCATCATCATCGAACACTTTCTATAGACATGCAAAATTAACATTATGCATTCAATCAGGATCATTCATCAAGGTTCCACATTAAGTCCATTCATCAGTGAATCAAGTTCACCTTCATTCATTTATCAGGTAATCTCATTAATTTCCATCTCCTAAGATCATTCATTCAAAATTAAATGAACTTTAACATTAACCTTTCAATTAAATAAATCAAACATCATCCCTTTAATTAAATAAATCTCCAAATCCATATTTCATCCTTTTCTGATTTAAATAAATCAAATATTTAAGTCATGAAAGTCAAACTAACCTAATCATCATTAATTTAATCTAACCATGATTAAATGCTAATCTTACCCACTTGCATTCTCTAGATTATGCCACTTGCACAAATAAATCAATTTATTGATTTATTAAAATCATCATTTTCACTCAACATGGCATTTATGGGGAATATTCCCTCAAGTTTGAAAAATATGACAAGTTGATTTGTCCCTCCAACATTGCATTTATTTCTCATTTTCTTGTCCCCCTCTCAAAATTTATTGCACAAATTTGAATTTGAAACTCCCTCTCATGGGCACATTTCCCAAATCTTGCACATCCCTTGGCCTATCACAACTTGACAAGTGGCCTCTTCCTATTGGCTTGATCTTTGTCCCACATTCATCCATTTGGCCAATCTCTCATCAAAAAAATCTATAAATGAAGGCCTTAATCCTCATCCATCCATCTACAACTTTTATGCAAGGTTACTCTCTTGGTTTGAGAACTAATCTTGCTCTTCATCATATTTGCATTTGCATCATTTTAAGCTTTGAACAAGGATTGGGAAAGGGTCATTTGCATATTTGACACCAATCCACTATGGAATAGGTACAACAAAAATGAAGGAAAGTGAAAGGACAACGAAGGAGAGCAAGGAAAGTGAGGGTGATTCAAAGAAAGAAAACGAAAGGAGGAGAAACGAAGATGATGGCTTGAGAAGATTAAAGTGTTCTTTAACACTTTAGTGTTTACTTAAACACTTTTATGGAATTATTACCTTTTCACTCTTAGGACACTAATTTTTGTTTGGGTTTAAAAAGAACACTTTGATTTTTCATTGCAAAGGGTTAAAATTGAAACTTAGACACCTACTAGATTTCAATTTGGGCTAAAATTGGACAAGCAATCTTCATCTTTCCTTTGGTGCTTAAAATGAATCAAATCATTGCTTTGAAGGATAAAATGAATGTGTGCCTTTATTGTTTTGTAATTATTTACACAAAGTAATATCATCAAAAGATGTATGCGCTTCTCTCGCGCCTCACGGCGATCTTGAGAATCAAAAGGCTTTTGGTGACATTAAGTTGCGTAAATAATTGCCTATACACACTTTGATTTGGGTTTAAAATTGATCAAAACACTTTGCAAGTGTGAGTTAGGTATATCGCGTGTGTTCTGCCTTTGTTTCTAAACGAAGGTCGATCGAACTACGGATGTGCTTGCTCGCTATTGTTAACCTTTAGAGGGGCTTGCCGAAGAGACACATCCGAAAGGAGAACTCGAAGGTGACTCCAACCGGTTTTTCATTCGGGCCAGTATACAAATGGATAAGACTAAACTGTCAAGTCCTCATGGTATGTAGGCCTTAGTCGTATAGTGTCTTTCAAAAGGGGATACTACCGTAAAACGTATAAGAGCCCCTAGTAGGATTGATTAAAGCCTTTAGTGGCTTGCTAGATGCTCGCGAGGTGCCATGTCCCCGATGTTGTGTCATTAAGAACCTTGTTTATAGCAGCCAACCAATCCATCCAAACGAGTTTATCAAAGTGGTGCATTGGAACTTAGATTCCAAGAAGTTACTTGCCATGTCCAATCTTGGTTGAAATATAGAGGTTAAGACTTCATTCTTAACATTCCTTTATATTTTATCCTTGGTTGCATGTAAAATCATCTCTTCTACTACGAAGGGCATGAGGCAAGCCCACTAAGAAAAACGTACCAATTGAGCTAGGATGTTACATTGCTTGTAAACACAGTGTTGTATTCGAAAACATTTGCAAACAAACACTTAACAATATCATTCAAATTTCAAACCCTTTTGGAGACAAATGCCATTGAATCAATCCATATGTTATTGTTTTCCCTTGGGATTCACATCCTTAGAGGTTTCTAAACATTGGATTATATCTCAATTTGTCTCCTTAAGTAAACAATAGGAAACCCTTGCCTTAAGTTCATTGAATTTCCACATAACATATCTTGTGGAGTTTGAAGAAATTAAGACATTGGACATCTTAGTTTGAAAACTTAATCAAAGAAAGTGTTTTTGGTAAAATAAAGCCATTAAGCAAAGCTAAGCAAAATGAATTTTCATGTGTGATTGGAGACTCACAAATCCCAAAGCAAAAATCATTGGAAATCCAAAAATGAATGTTCAAATGACATCATTTCTTGGTTACAAAAGTCTTTAGGAAGCATTTGCATGCTCTTCAATACCTAGGTCTAGGAAAACCAAGTGTCTTTTTAGGTTTACCTAAGGATCAAAAAAAATCAAGCCTCTTTCATCCATCTTTCAAAACATCAAATCCATCTCACAAACCACCTTTTGGAAAATCTTGAAATCATCCTTAATACTAGGCTTTTTGGCAAGATCAAGAATCATCAAAATCATTGAGACCAAATCCTTGAAAACATTATCAAAATCACCTTTGGCTAGGTATGTGTAGATGCATCCTTTTGCATATGCTTAGTCAAAATCACCTTGTTTAGCTTAGTATATGTAGATGAATCCTTCGGCATATGCTTAGTGAAACTATCATCTTGTTTGGATAGGTGTGGATAGATGCATCCTTCTTCCCGCACATATTCAAACTATCATCCTTTGATCAACTTTATCCCTTAGATAATCATCTAAACATCTTAGGTTCTATTTGTTCAAAATCAAAATCAAAATCAAAATCAAAATCAATCAAGGACAAATCCCAAAATCAAAATCTGCAACATAACCAAAAGTCCCAAAAGCCTAGTATCTCCTTCAAAATTTACCAAAAGATCATAAACATCCACATCATTCATCTTTTACATCATCATCATATCATCTTTTGATCTACAAGATATCCTAAAATTTTTCACTTTGGGGCATAAAATAAAGATTGATCCAAAGAATCAAGAGATTCATCTCCCATTCTTAAAAATTGATCCTTGTTTTATGGTTCAAACCAGATCTCAATACAAGAAGAGCATGGAAGCAAACAAAGAAACACCCGCTTCAAGTGATTTGAGTCAAACCACTCCTTAAATGAATCCCATTGGGTTGGGAAATCTCACAATTAACCTTCCGACATCATCGCAAAATCCACAAGAGGAAAACCAAGGAGACGATCTTACCCTTGGAATGTCTCACAAAGAAATAACTGAAATGCTCCAAAATCTGGACAACCATAGAATCATCAACATCATGATGAGGCTCAACCCTTCGCTATACATGCTTGAACTAGCAAAACAAGGGGCCAAGTTACCTCCGGATTTTGATGTGAGTACCATAGTGGAGACATCATTTCCTCCAATCTCATCCACCATTCCCATCTCATCTACACCTCCATCCCAAAACATCACGCAAAACATTCCGCAAATTATGACATCATTGGCTCCAATACAACCCAATGTTAATAAGGGAAATGCATTTCTTAATGCTATTCAAACACACCCCCTTGTTAATAACCAAAGCTTCGATGCAAACACCACCTTGGAACAAAACATACCCAAAAACCCACTACATAAAAATGTTCCTCTCACATTCCATCATGATCCATCATCATCATTTTTTCACGCAACGCCTCAAACCCCTCTCCTCACAAATCCACAAGAAGAGGGAGACATGTTTGGAACAGGGGGCATTTTCGACACCACAACATTTTCACAAGGATTCGCACCCCTCACATTTCCACCTATTCCACCATTGCCATTGTCATCTACACCACTCCTTGGTTTAGGGCTTCCCCCTCTACCAAGTATCAATCAAAACAACATCCCAACCATCAATCAAAGCATTATGCTAAACACTCAAAACTTATTGTTGACATTGCAACAACAAATGACAAACACGCAAGCAATGGCAACATCATCGAACATCCCCATAACATCGCAAAGCATGGTCTCTCAAGGGGAAATCACATCAACGGTGCCACTCATCACTCAAACCACCACATCAACAACACCATCCACCAATCAGATAATCAACACGACATCACCATTCACCACTACCACAAATGCCATTCTGAATCCACCACCACCCCCACCACCACCAACTTCCACCACATCAAGTCAATCTAACGCGGCATTGCAAACCGCTTTTCAAAGAGGATACCAACAAGTGCAGAAACAAAAAGCCGTATACCTAGCTTCTCAACAAGCCGCTCAAGCTACGCAAGCAGCCCAAGCCGCACTACAAGCGCAATAAGCCGCACAAGCTCAAGCTTTATTGCAGCAACAACAACAACAACAAGCTACCCAAGTTGCAAAATCATTGCAAGCACAAAAGGTTGCTCAAGCACAAGCTCTATTGCAACAATAGGTAGCACAAGCACAAGTCACACAAGCGCAAGCTCAATATCAAGCAAAGCAAGCGCAAACACAAGCACAACTTCTTGCACAAGCAGCGCAATTGCAATCATATCAACAAGCACTAAAGCAATACCAAGAGCAACAAGAAGCAACAGAATTGGCAGCCCAACAACAAGCATTGTGGGAACAACAGCAAGCACAACAACAAGCGTTGTTGGAACAGCAACAAGCGCAACAACAAGCACAAATCCTAGCGCAACAACAACAAGATCAACAACAAGCATTGTTCATCCAAAAGCAAGTGGAAGCCTACTTCGCTCGCCAGAACACACAAATACCATCAAACAATGCATGGACCAACCCATCCACCCAACCCACAATTCAAACACCCCAAAACACTTTCATCCCACCCCCTGATCCGCAAGATGATGTGACGGTACAACTCAATTTTCTTTCGCAACAAGTGCTTGATATGCAATCCAGACGAACAACAAAAACACCAAGCAACTTGTGTCCCTATCCATTTGATAGGAGCCTAGACATGAAACCATTCCCAAAGGGATTTGAGATCTCTAAATTTGACAAATATCGAGGGACAAGAAACCCTGAAGATCACATCAAGGAATTCCAGGTTCATTGCATGGAAGTCGCATATGACAATACTTATCTAATGCGGCTATTCCCTAGGAGTTTAGCAGGTAATGCTATAGAATTGTTCTCTCACTTACCTTCAGGCATTAGAACATTCCAAGAAATTAGGGATGCATTCATTAAGAACTACGCATGTAACATTGCAATGGATGTCAGTCTTGAAGAACTCTTGGCTCTGAAACAAGGAAAGAATGAATCTTTCACTTCATTCCTTCAACGATGGCGATCCAAGGCCATTCGGAGCAAGTGGACCATACCAGAAGAACAACAAGTTTGCACCATCATAGCCAACCTTGAAGGCCACTTGGCATTTCATCTCAAGGTTCAGGGCATCACCACATATGAGCAATTGATCTCCAAAGTGCTTAGCATCGAAAGAGCCCTTGTGACCCAACCTGCGGAATCAACATCATATCATGAACAACAAAACCACCCACCATCCAATTACAATGATAAACCTCGCA
Organism: Sequoia sempervirens; assembly: GCA_007258455.2. NCBI lineage: Eukaryota > Viridiplantae > Streptophyta > Pinopsida > Cupressales > Cupressaceae > Sequoia > Sequoia sempervirens. Next base: position 268,186,129 of record VDFB02047230.1, read on the forward strand.
CATGGGCAAGGAACAAAAACATCACTAATGATGGCATCGTTGATGCCAAGGTGGTCATTAGTGGTCCACGCCAAAATGCACCCACACCACAAACCCAAACACAACACCAAAACAATCATCACACGACATATCATCCAAACAATAATTCAACAATCAATAATCTCAATCATCAAAGAAGACCACCCCAATGCAAGAATTATCCCAAACAAAAGTACACTGCTTTGGGGGAACCATTGGAGGTCATCATGAAAAAGTTGATAGACGAAAAACTCATTCAGGCTCCTACCTTTGAAAATTACCAAGAACCCGATGTCAAACCTCCTTGGTATAACGAGAATCAACTTTGCGAATTTCATAAAATCAAAGGCCACACCACAAACAATTGCATGAGACTCAAAAACATCATCCAAGATCTCATCGATAAGAAAATCATAAATGTGGAACAACCTACGGGAAATTAGGATCTTAAAATATACACGAATCCGATGCCGAATCATGGTAACAAAGGCAATAAGAATGATAAAGGGAAGGGTAGTGTAAATCATGTTTATGAATCAGTCACTGCCTCCCTAAATGAAGATTGCATGGTCATCACAATCAAGGGAACCCATGCTGAAGATTGTGGAGTCACCACAAGAGGAGGCAAAGTAACCATTGCAGGATCATCCCAACCAAATAGAGTCCCTTCATCTAGATCTGTTCCTAATGGCTATAATGTCCTAGACCAACTGAAGAGAACGCCAGCACACATCTCCATCATGGAGTTGCTAAAAATATCATCTTCCCATAGGAAAATTCTTGAATAAGCATTAGCCTCATCCACCGTCCCCGCAGATCTCAATGCAGAAAAATTCCAAGCTATGGTCAAAAATATCATTACGCCTAATCTTCTTACATTCTCTTACCAATATTTCCCCACCCAACCATCTCACAACCGTGCACTTCACTTGGAAGCCATAGTACATAAGAGAAAAATCAAAAGGGTCTTGGTGGATGGAGGTGCAGGTTTGAACATCTGTTCTCTTAGCCTCATCAAGCAGTTGAAAATATCAGAAGATTCCATTGACAAAGGAAAGGGCATCACAATCAGAGCATATGATGACCAAGAAAGAGTGTCTCAGGGCATGATTAAACTTCCTATTCAAGTAGGGCCTACCATCATGGAAACTACTTGCCAAGTCTTGGATCTTGACTTACCATATAATATGCTCCTGGGATGCCCATGGATCCATGCGATGAAAGCCGTAGCATCAACCTTCCACCAATGTGTGAAATTCACACATAATGGACAAGAAGTTACTGTCCATGGAGATCCCGAACCTTTCTCATACTGCAAGAATCTTGAAGCCAAATATTACAAAATTCCTCAAGTTCCAAAAAACAATGAGGCCCATCCACACAATACATCGATCCCGCCACCCTCGCATCCACTTCTATGAAAAAAGACACCCGCCACTCCCACCATTCCCACCATATCCGACATCAAGCTCATCATCCAGGATGATGGTTGTGGAAGCTACAAGCTCCCTAACAATGCTTTTGTGGTAGGAGAGTTACCACAATCTCCTAGATCACGAGGTTGTCCACAACAGAATCACACCTCCACATCACAAACGTCTCCTGAAAACTATCCCGAATTCACAAGATGGGGAGACCTGGGCCATGAGGTTATTGAAGTAGATCCATCTCACATGTATCAAGATGAAAGATCGAAAACTAATTTACCAATGGATGAGACAAGCAAGGGCCTACAAATGATGCTTGCAATGGGCTATGACAAAAATCAAAGACTAGGACAAAATGACAATGGGCTCATAATACCTATCATGCCAGAGACGCGACCCATAACAAATCTTGGTCTTGTATGTACCCCTTTGAGAATAACCATACATGGCTGAAGTCCTCCGATTAGAGCAGTTAATGTCTCTCCTTAGCCAGTAATAGCACAAGTACACTCACCAATATTCATAGGTGGCGACACACATAATTTTATCATTGAGCCCTATATTAGTAGCGATGACGCAGATACCATATCCAATCTACCTAGGTTATTTGAGGACACCACCCTGTGTATGATTAGCACCCTCTCCTTTGAAACAGACCATCCAAATCATGAGATCTGTTTCACTGTACCCCCAACTGATCGACTATGACCAACGAGGACCACCAGTTCTCGATACATTCAAAAACGATGAGGCGCTCTCATAGTTCATGGGATTGAGGGATAACATTTTAGATGGAGATCACAAGGCAGCGTTTATAATGGAGTTGGACACACATGCCTATTATGGGGAAACGATTGAATCTTTTAGTCACAAAAGTGAGAAACTAAGAATCATATCCAAGTCCTTGAGTGAAAACCACACCATGGCACTCTCAGACAAGAAAAAACTAAAAAGAAAGGATGTATCCAACGGTGAAAACCTCTGAGGTGCCCAAGGATGAAGGATTCAATCTTCCTTTAAGAGCTATTCATCGGAAAAGTCAACAGTCTTGGCCAAAAAATGCAATCCTGTCAACCTAGGAACAGAGGAGACCCCGCATATCACATTCTATGCGGAATCACTATTTCAGAAGAGCAAGAACTCCTAGCAACATTCCTAAGGGAAAGGAAAATAAACTTCACATGGAGTTATCTGACATGCAGGACTTGATCCAAAGACTGTGGTTCATCATTTAGCAGTGTATCTAGAAGCAAAACCAGTCAGACAAAAGCTCCGAAAAATGCATCCTCAAATTGCTCTGTTAGTCAAAATGGAGCTCAAAAAGTTGTTAGATGCAGGATTTATCCGACCAATTGATTATCAGAATGGGTGTTAAATTTGGTACCTGTTTCAAAACCTGACGGAGCCATCAAATCTATACGGACTTCAGAGATTTGAACAAAGCATGTCCCAAGGATGATCTCCCACTTCCCAACATCGACATGATAGTAGACATGACAGCAAGACATGAGATGCTATCACTAATGGATGGATTTTCAGGATACAACCAGATCATGATAGCAAAAGAAGATCAACATGAGACGGCTTTCACTTGTCCATGGGGAACCTACTGCTGGAACATGATGCCATTCGGCCTAAAGCAACGCAAGAGAAACCTATCAAAGGGCCATGACATTAATATTCCATGACATGATCCACAAAATAGTTGAAGACTATGTCGACGACATCCTAGGTAAGTCAAGAAAGAGACAAGATCATATAGCAACCCTAAGTGCTATCTTTGACATCTTGGAGGAATACAAAGTCAGACTAAATCCCAAGAAGTGCATCTTCGGCATACAATCAAATAAACTGCTAGGATACATAGTCTCCATGAGGGGTATCGAGGTGGATCCAACAAAAGTAAAAGCAATCCTCGAGATGGAAGCACCAAAGACATTAAAACAACTGAGAGGCCTCCAAGGCCGACTTCAATCCATCCGACGATTTATAGCACAACTGGCAGACAAGCAGAATCCATATTCTCACCTACTCCATAAGGGGGTAGCATACAAATGGGATACAAAGTGTGAAGAGGCATTTAACAAAATCAAGGAATACCTACTGACACCACCAGTGTTAATGCCACCTATCCCAAGAAAGCCATTGATCTTATATGTGTCAGCAATAGCAGCAACCCTTGGAGCTCTTCTTGCTCAACATGATGAAAACGGAACGAAGAGGGATATCTACTATATCAGTAGAACAATGGTGGGTCATGAGCTAAACTACTCATTCACCGAGAAAGCTTGCCTCACCATAGTGTTTGCATCCCAAAAATTTAGACATTGCATGTTGGCACACAAGATAAAGCTCATTGCAAAAATTGATCCCCTCAAGTATCTCTTATCAAAGGCCATGCTTATAGGAAGAATGGAAAAATGGGTAATGATACTATCAGAGTATGACATCGAGTATGTAGAGTGGAAAGCCATTAAAGGTCAAGTTATTGCAGATCAACTAGCAGAGGCACCAATTTATGCTGAGAATCCTCTTGTATTTGAATTTCCAGATGAATCCATTTTTAACCTCAACGTAGCAGACCACTAGAAACTATACTTCGATGGTTCATACACACAACATGGATCAGGAGCTGGTGTCTTCTTCATCACCCCACAAGGGGATTGCATACCAAAGTCATACAAATTGGAATTTCCTTGCACCAACAACATAGCGGAATACGAGGCTTTGACTATAGGTCTTAGGATAGCAGTGCAATGGAACATCATAGCTCTCAAGGTGTATGGAGACTCTTAGCTGATCATAAATTAGGTCAATAATGAATATCAAACTAAGGATGACAAGTTAACTCCATACAAGAAATTGGTTGAGACTCTCAAGGAATCCTTCATTGACATAACATTTGAGCAGATTTTGAGAACCAACAACAGAGTAGCTAATGCCATGGCTACAATTGGGTCCCTATTAGACATCCCTCACAACGTACTGAAATATGAATTTATGATTGAGCAGCTTCTCATCCCCACATTTGAGGTACCGGAATCGGAATATGTGTGTGAAATCATTGGTCCTGGTGATCCTTGGTACCATGACATCTACACATATCTTCGCATAGGAGTCATACCCGCTGACCTCCCATCAAACCTAAAATGAACCTCTCCCATCAAACCTAAAATGAACCTTTATCAAAAATGCATCCATATTTGTCATCCTAGGTGATACCTTATACCGTAGAAGCATAGAAGGTACCTTGCAACATTGTTTAAATGTTGAGGAGGCATTAACCACTCTAACCGAGGTTCATAACGGTATATGTGGCTCACACTCGAGTGGAATGACCATCGCCAAGAAACTGTTGAGGATGGGGTATTATTGGCCCACAATGGAAAGAGAAGCGCATGATCATGCTAAAAGGTGTTTACAATGTTAGCAGCATGGGGACCTCATCCATGCTCCAGCTCAAGAGCTTCACCTGATCGTCACACCATGGCCTTTTTCGCAATGGGGCCTCGATCTCATTGGCAAAATCTCACCCACCTCATCCAATGGCCATAAATTCATCATAACTACAACTGAGTACTTCACAAAGTGGGTGGAAGCCATACCCATAATGTATATCACTGGGAAACAGATATCAAAATTTATCCTAAACTGTCTCATCTATCGTTATGGTATCCCACAAGCCATTATCTCAGATAATGGAACACCATTCAAGAACCAGGAGGTTTGTGACTTGTGCGAGAAATTCAAAATCCAACATCACTTCTCCACCCCGTACTATCCCCAAGGCAATGGCCAAGCAGAAGCCATGAACAAAACCATCCTTAAAATCCTTAAGAAAATAGTCAATGACGCAGGTCGTGACTGGCATCTATAGCTTAATCCTTCCCTCTAGGCTTATCGAACCAGCATCCGCACACCCACTGGTGCCACCCCATTCTCCTTGGTCTATGGATCAGAGGTCGTACTCCCCATTGAGATCAAGCTCCCATCCCTCAGAATATCATTGCAAAATCTCATCACTGATGAGGACTACCGGGTGTCAAGATTAAACGAGCTGGAGTTACTAGATGAGAGACGAATAGATGCTTTAAATCACTTGCAAGTCTATCAGAATAGACTCAAACGGAGCTACAACAAGAAAATCAAAAGCAAAACTTTCCAAGTCGGAGAACAGGTCTTAAAAGAAAATCAGAAGAATGTCTCGAACCCTAGCAGCAAAGGCAAGTTCGAACCTAATTGGTTAGTACCTTTCGTCATCATAGCAAGTTATAAATCAGGGGCATATCAGCTATCAACACCCGAAGGGGAACCTCTGTAGGAGCCCATGAATAGCTCCCATCTCAAAAAGTTTTATGCCTAATTCTTTCAAGGTATAGAACCAAAAATTTCAAAAAATTAGAAAAAAGTCCTGAAAAAATGGTTACTTCGGTGAAAACCTGGCAAATAGGCATCTTGGTGACAACAAAAAAATCAAAAAAGCAAAAAATCCAAAAAAAATAAGAAAAAGGAGAAAAAAATTGTCCTCTAGTGAAAACCACGTTGGTGGCACTTTGGGCAAGTACTCGGTGAAAACACGGCAAACAAGCCTTGTGTAAATAAGCACTTTCCATCCACCAGGATCTTTATGGCTTATTCTGCATTATCCCTCCATTTCGCTTCCATCATCCATCGCATTCAAGTCTCCATCCATCACTCATCCACTCGCATCTGCACCATAGCTTGGTGTTTTAGTATCATGATCCCTCCTAGTACTACTCACCCATCCTCAAGGTCAGTTTGTCCTGCCTTTATCGGGGTAGTCTATTGCATCATGTTGGGAACGCGTTCTTATCGGATCAGATTCGTGTATATTCTTAAAGTCCTCAAATCAGAAAATCCAAAAATATCAAAATCAAAAATCAAAAAATCAAAAAATCCAAAAACAAAACAGAAAATCAAAAAAATCCAAAAACATCAAAACATATCAAAATCCAAAAACAAGTCAAAAAGTCATTCAAAAAGCTAAAAACAAGGTCGTCTTGTCGAACTACATCGTCTCTGAGCTTGAACGTAGGCAAGGTTGATCTTTGATCATCCCCCGAGACATTTAGGTCAGTCCTATAGGAGTCCGTCATAATAAACTGACATTTCATTATGTATATCTTCATCTGTAAATCGATCAAGTCGTCAGTCTAACTACGTGGTCTCTGCGTGTATAACGTAAGCAAGGCTAATCTTTTGATCAACCCCTAGGATAGGTCTTTAGGTTAGTTTCTTGATCAAAATATCAGAAAATCCCAAAAACATTTGAAAAATCAAAAATCAAAACATTTGAAAATCTTGAAAAAATACCAAAAACAGCCTCAAAACATTGCAAAACTCCAAAAACATCCAAATATTTGAAAAAATCCATCCATCTCATCTCGCTTACACCCGCAATAAAAGAAACCACTCATAATAAAATGATCGTCATCCTCAACCTTTGGTGAAACAAGTAGAAACAAGTCTAGCAGGTTAAACGTGAAAACTCATAAGCGTCAAGTCTCAAGTCTAAGTCAGTACACAAACAAGTGGGTCAATTCTTTGTGTTGATAGTCCATCATCCAAATAGTCCCATATCAATCATCTGATAACATCATGTCCTAGGATGAATCCTTCCTACAAGGGGCATTATTTATCAGAAAGAACACTTTGGATAAACGAAATGACGTGTCGCCATCCACTAACATGTCCTAGGATGTATCCTTCCTACAATGGGCATTATCTTTTGGCAATAAGTTTTGGTTCTTATCCTTAAAAACACATTCCCTTTTGGTTAGCAGTTTTAAAGAACATCTTGTTTGTGTGCTTTATCTTTATCTTTTTATTTATCTTATTGCTCTCAGTCCAAGGACCTCTTGATGATATCCGAACAAAGGATTTAGAGAGATAGGAATGGGGCAATGATCATCATTCTTTTGTCTGCTGTGCTTGTTGGACGTTCTTCTAAAATAACTTGGCGAATACTTGCTTTGTTAGATATGTATAGAGGATTTTTTGGACAGCTTGTTGACTATTGCATTGATTGGTTATACCTTTCTGTGTTTTGGTCTGAGATGTTTGAAACTTCTAAAGTGCATCCTAGCAAGGTTTTCGTATGTCAGGTGTGAACAGGAATACTCCTATCTATTTGTCGAGTCAAATTCCATCACACTAAGTACCATGCCATCTTGGTCCTTTATACCTTGATGCATCGTACTTATGTGTGTTATCAAACATAAGGTAAGTGACCCTTTTAAAATCCAAATCCTTGATAAGAAAATCATCATCATCTCTCATAATGTTGGCTTGTTGGATCCTCTTGTCATCATCTAATTTCTTCATTTTTTGCACTAACATCACAGCATGAATAGTTAATCATCATCACCAATGCATCCATCATGCATCCATCATGCATTCATCTTGCATCCACAAACCATCAATATTTTGCATATCATCTCACATGCATAATCATCATCATAATATAGATCTGTTAGTCTAAGCATCTCATAAATCATACATTTGCATAATCATAGCATATCACATCATCCATCTCATACATCAAATCATCATTTAAGTTGTTTAAGATAATATAGATTTGTTATTCTAAGCATCTTAAATCTATCTCATTTGCATCTTAAAATCATCTCATCATAACCATCTAGTTTCAACCTATTTATCGCGAGATCGACCCTCAAATTGAATCTTTTCGCTCGATCTCTCGAGGGGGCAATGTACCAGTGTACTTATTTCCGCTAGGGCATCCGAAAAATTAGAATTTTTTTGAATTTTGATCGCGGTAAGATTATTCTTTGAACCAATGCAACAAGTACATTGCTTCAAAGAGGGGCAAAATGTAGACATGCAAAATTAACATTATGCATTCAATCAGGATCATTCATCAAGGTTCCACATTAAGTCCATTCATCAGTGAATCAAGTTCACCTTCATTCATTTATCAGGTAATCTCATTAATTTCCATCTCCTAAGATCATTCATTCAAAATTAAATGAACTTTAACATTAACCTTTCAATTAAATAAATCAAACATCATCCCTTTAATTAAATAAATCTCCAAATCCATATTTCATCCTTTTCTGATTTAAATAAATCAAATATTTAAGTCATGAAAGTCAAACTAACCTAATCATCATTAATTTAATCTAACCATGATTAAATGCTAATCTTACCCACTTGCATTCTCTAGATTATGCCACTTGCACAAATAAATCAATTTATTGATTTATTAAAATCATCATTTTCACTCAACATGGCATTTATGGGGAATATTCCCTCAAGTTTGAAAAATATGACAAGTTGATTTGTCCCTCCAACATTGCATTTATTTCTCATTTTCTTGTCCCCCTCTCAAAATTTATTGCACAAATTTGAATTTGAAACTCCCTCTCATGGGCACATTTCCCAAATCTTGCACATCCCTTGGCCTATCACAACTTGACAAGTGGCCTCTTCCTATTGGCTTGATCTTTGTCCCACATTCATCCATTTGGCCAATCTCTCATCAAGAAAAATCTTTAAATAGAGGCATCATTCTTCAACAAATCATCCACAAAGCTAATGCAAAGTCACTCTCTTCATTTGAGAACTGATTTTGTCCACAACTCCACAAATCATCTCCACAATCACTCATGTAAAGTCACTCTCTTCAAGAGAACTGATTTTGCTCATCATCACTCCACCATCTTCATAGCAATTTCATCACTAGCTTATCTATCAAGGGTTGGGAAAGGGCTATTTTCAACAATAGCACCAATCCACAATGAGATATCATTTGCTCCATGTTTCATTATGTGCTTTCAATTTATCTACTTAGATCTTTTTTGCTTTGATTGCATTATTAGCATGTGGAGTTATTTCATAGGGATGTTGATGATTAGTTTGGTTTTAAAATGCTAACCATTTGCAGATTTTGACATCCACACTTTCCAATTGCAAATGTTGTCAGGTACTACAGGTCGTGTTTGTACCTCTATTCTTGAGATACCATCAAAAGTCACATCATCAAGCTTGACTACAATATTAGCCAATAAATCAACTCTGAAATTATGTCCTCTCTCTATCCAATCTATTCCAAAGGCATCAAATGCCTCGATAATATCCCAGACCTCATTCCTATATTGTCCTAACCTTTTGTCTTTACTAACAAACCTAGATCTGACTTGGGAAACTACTAGCTCAGAATCCCCAAACACTTTTAGCAATTGTATTCCATGTTTAAAGGATAACTTCAAACCAAGTAGTAAGGCCTCATACTCAGCGATATTATTAGTACATGCAAATTGTAGAAAAAATGAGTACTTGAAAGTATTACCTTGGGGAGAAATAAGAATGACCCCTACACCTGAGCCCTCCTTGGAGAAAGCTCCATCAATATACATAGTCCACATAGGATCTTCTGGTGGTGTTAGCAAAACCTCCTTAGCAATTGGTGCAGGCTTAGCTTCTCCTTCTTCTTTCCTCTGCTCTTCAACATGAAAGGTATCTATGCCAATGTCCACAAAGTTGATTATTGGGTATTCCTATGGCTCTTCAACATGCTCAATCATATGCTAGAATGTAAGGAAAGCTTAGGTGTGGAACAAACTCTCCTAACATCAAAACCTCAGGGAAGAATGCAGATAGGACTTTAAATTTTCAATTATAGTTCAATTAAGATACTCATGAAAGAAATAACAGAATAGAGAAATGAACATACACAATTGGACACCAGATTTACATGGGAAAACCCTTACGAGAGAAAAAACCCACCACACCAAGAAAATCCTCTTTGTATTTCAGTAAAAAAAATTACATACAGAGTACAGACTTCACTTTCTGATGTCAATTTACAGCAGCAACATTTCCTTGATCAACCTTGTACAGAACATCCTAGTTACAATGCTCTTTGAATTGAATTCATACACATTGATCAAATTGTGTTCAATCAAGCAACACTTCGTTATCTCATACTTTGTACATCGTCTTCTGCCATTTCCCAACATAGTCATTTTCCTCATAGTCTATTCATCTCCCACACAGGAACGGTCACAACAGTCCGACTACTAACGGTTTACATTCTACTTCCCCTGATTGGTCGAAAAAAGACCACGTAGGATAGTCATTCGGTCAAGGTGTTCAAATTGTATCGCATGTCAGTGAGACACTAGGTCGTGTCTCCCTAATGCCACAATGCCCGACTATCGATATCGGCCAGAGTCACCACCATCGGCAAGAGTCATATCGAGTTCAAACTTGTCACCCAGACTCACTCTATCGCTAAGACATCACATTGATATCCACTACATAACCATCGGCCAAACCATCGCAATCGGCGAGAGGTCATACCGAACACAAATCCATCTTGTGCAGATATATCGGCAAGAGTTCTTCTATCGCCAAGAGTCTTACAGAACCTTATGCCATACCGATGTTCATACCCATCAGCAAGAGGAAAAACCATCGGCAAAAGTTCTTATCAAAAGTACCTATCTATCAACGAGACCAAAAGTCATTGGCAGAAGATCACACCGAAGACATCACGTGGAGTTCCATCGACAGTTCACAAAAAAAATTCGTTAGCAAGACTAGAACTCTCGGCAAGATTTCATACTAACTGCAAACCTTTCGGTGAGACCACAGCCATCTCTTAGACTCTTATCGAGCCTTCATGTCACCCCGATGACTTCGTGTGTATAACCATCGGTGAGACATATTCTATCGGAATGAATCACTCTGATGGTTCATGCCTCTCCCCGATGACTTATGTCACTACGAGTCTCCCCAATAATCATTAGAAACAAACCCGTCAGCAGGAGATCTGTTCGGGAAGAATGAGATGGAAGTTTCATAGCGATCGACATGTCTTGCCGATGACTCCCGTCGGCAAGACAGAACCAAAGTCTTGGCAACCCGAGCACTTCAAATGATTAGAATACAACTGCTAGTCGATAAGACTTCTAGAGGGTCTCACCAACTTTTCTCTTTCAGGAGTTTACATGCCAGTAATATTGAGGCACATTTTCCAACAATCTCCCACTTGACGAAGATCTTACTGACACCTCCAGAGCACAAAAAAACTACTGAAATTCATGGGCACTAAGGCCCATTGAACTGGAACACCACCTGAACTTGTCTTTGCTCACTGGTTTTGTCAATGCATCTGTAACATTTTCCAAAGTATCCACTTTTTCTAAAGAGACATTTCCATCCTCCACCATTTCTCGTACAAAATGATACTGCACATCAATATATTTCATCCTGGCATGGAAAGTAGGATTTTTTTCCAAACAAATAGCACTCTGACTATCAAAGTAAATTATAATTTTCCCTGCATCAAACCCAATATTAGAACACAAACATTTTAACCAGATTGCTTCTTTACAGGCATGTGTTGTTGCCATGTATTCTGCCTCTGTAGTGGACAAAGCGACTACAGCCTGTTGCTTACTCATCCAACTAACTGCACCACCATTCATCATGAAAATATATCCACTGGTGGATCTTCTGCTATCAACGTCCCCTACCCAATCAGAATCCACATAGCCTCGAATGTTGAGAGTCCTCTGTGATTCAACCAAATTGCCATGGTAACACAAAGCATATTTTGAAGTGCCCTTCAGATATCTAAACACCCTTTTCATAGCATCCCAATGTGTCCTTTCAGTATTTTCCATAAAACGACTAAGAACTCCCACTGTTTGGGCAATGTCTGACCTTGTACAGACCATTACATACATTAAACTACCAACTACACTAGCATAAGGCACTCTGGTCATGTCCTCTGTCTTAGTAGGAGATTTTGGACAATCTTCAACAGATAGCTTTGTTCCCTGCAAAACTGGAACAACTAGCTGCTTGCATTCATCCATACAAAATCTCTCCAGAACAGTATTAATATACTTACTATGACTGAGCCAAAGTTTTCTACTCTTCCTCTCCCTGGTTATTTCCATTATTAGAATATACCTGGTTGCACCAAGATCTTTCATTTCGAACTTTGCAGACAACTGAGATTTAGATCAAAAATCATTAACTTACTATTACCTATGAACAACATATCATCAACATAGAGAGCAATAATAAGAACTCGATCATTTTCAACTTTGTAGTACACACAATGATCATATTTCGATCTTACAAATCCCAATGACAAAACAAAAGTGTCAAACTTCTAGTACCACATTCTAGGAGATTGTTTTAGTCCATACAGATATTTTTTCAACTTGCAAACCAATTTTTCTTTACCTTTTTCCACAAATTGCTCAGGCTAGGACATATAAATTTCTTCTTCAAGGTCACCATGAAGAAATGTTGTCTTCACATCCATCTATTCAATCTCTAAGTCATACGTTGTTGCAAGTGACAAAAGAAATCTGATAGACGTTAGCTTAGCTACAGGAGAAAATATTTCTCCATAATCAATTCCCTCTACCTGAAAATAACCCTTCGCAACCAATCTCGCCTTATACTTTTCCACACTGCCATCCAGACCTATTTTCTTTTTAAATACCCATTTACAGCCAACAGCTTTTCTGCCTTCAAGCAAGGGCACCAAACTCCAAGTATCATTCTTTTCTAATGATGCCATTTCTTCATTCATGGCTTCCAACCAAGAGTTTGAATTAGACATTCAAAATGCCTCTTTCATAGTCCTAGGCTCATCAGTGCTAGAAATTAAAGCATAGGCACAAGTAGAATCTATCAAAGAAAACCCATACCTATCAGGTTGCTTTCTTTCACATGTTGACCTCCTCGCAGGCTGAGGCTGAGGTTGATCTTCTTCTTCAGAACTCTTAGAACTACTTGAGCTCTCCTCAGTTTCAGGTACATTTTGAATTTTCAATTCCTCTTTATCTAGTGTCGGAGGAATTTCAACTACATCCTTTTTATCTTCAGATTTTTTCTCTGACTGCAGATCCAAAGTAGAAGACTTCAGCTCATGAAAAATAACATTTCTTCTATATAAAACCTTCTCCGTATCAAAATTTCAAAGCTTGTATCCATTTATGCTAGCACTATAACCAATAAAAATACATTTAACAGCCTTGTTTTTCAATTTAGATCTTTTTTCATTTGGCACATATGCATATGCCTCACATCCAAAGACACGAATATGTCTCAGAGAGGGCTTCTTTCCAGACCATGCTTTCAAAGGTTTTTTCTCAACAAGAGAGGAATTAGGAGAACGGTTTATTAAATAACATGTTGTTGCAACTGCCTCAGCCCAGAACTTCTCCTCCAAGCCAGCACTGCTCAGCATACTTTGTGCTCTTTCCATCACTATCCTGTTGAACCTTTCTGCAACTCCATTTTGTTGCGGAGTGTAGGGTGTAGTTCTATGTCTTTTAATCCCATGATCCTTACAGTACCTTTCGAACTCATCAGAACAAAACTCACCGCCATTGTCAGTCCTTAAACATTTTATTTTTCTTCCATTCTGATTTTTCACAAGGTTTTTAAATTCCTTAAAATGACTAAACACTTCTGATTTACTTTTCAAAAAATAAACAAATGCCCTTTTTGAATAATCATCAATGAGCAATACATAATATCTTGATTTAGACAAAGAAGGAACATTTACTGGACCAAAAACATCAAAATGAATGTAATCAAGTAAACCAGAAGATTTGTGAGGACTGGAGTAAAACGAAACACGATGTTGTTTACCATATATACAATGTTCACAAAACTCGAATTTGAGGTTACAATCATCAAGCCCTTCAACCAGGTTTTTATTTTTCAAGGTTTTTAAACCTTTTTCACTAATGTGGCCTAACCTATGATGCTAGAGCATAGTCTTTTCTACTGGAAGTTTAACTTCCATAGAGTTTGCACTATCAGGAACTTTTTCATCTTTTTCTCCATGAGTAGCTTTCTCTGACTTTACAAAGACACTATTGCATTGCACAGCATGTGCATCCAGCTTATACAAGGTACCAATACGAGCACCCCTAGCCAGCACCATTGAGCCTCTAGTCATCTTACAGCCATTTCCAGAGAACGTGACTTGCACTCCAATATCATTCAGTTTACTAACAAAAAGTAAATTTCGAGCCAAACCTGGTATATACATTACATCATTGATTCCCTTCACTCTTCCATTAGGGAATTGAATTCTGACTTTTCCACGACCAACTATTTCTAGAGATGAATCACTTGCCAAATACACCCTTCCACCATTGTATTGTTCATACTTGGTGAACTAGTCTCTATGAAATTTCATGTGGAAAGATGCTCTAGAATCAATCAACCAAACATCATCTGATGTATGTGTAGCCAAGGCTGCAATGAAAGCGTCTCCATCACTCTGAGAAGAATCATTGTCGGAAGAATACTTCTTCTTTTTCTCCTCTTTACAATCCTTTCAGACATGACCAGGTTGCCCACAATTCCAGCACTTCACCTTGGACTTCTTACCAGGAGACTTTGATCTCCCTTATGATTTTGATTTGGACTTCATGTCCTTCTTCTTGCCTTTTTCTTTCAATCTTCCTCTAACAGCAAGAGCCTCCTTCGCCATCTCAGAAGATTTTCTTCTCATCTCTTCAATAACAAAGAAGCAACAATATCTTCCATCTTAAAAGAGGAAGTAGTACTCCCAATAGCCGTCACCAAGTGATCCCAAGAATCTGGCAAAGAACATAGCAGCAACATACATCGATCTTCTTCATCAATCTTCACACCCACGGATGCTAACTAAGCAATCAGCATCAGATGCTCCTTCCTGCATTTTCAAATAGTACAACTTTTTCCTCAAGAACAACTTATTCACCAAGGACTTTCCCTGATAAATAGCTCCTAGTCTCTTCCACAAAGAAGATGCAGTCTTTTCTTCATGAACATTCAAAAGAACAAAATCTGCTAAATAGAGCCTTATCATCCCCTTTGATTTTCAATCTGCAAGGTCCCAATCCTCTTGCTTCATGCCTGTAGGCTTCGTTCTAGACATAGCAAGCCAAAGATCACGATCAACCAACAGATCTTCCATTTTAAGTTTCCACAACTCAAAATTACTACCATTGAATTTCTCAATTTAAATCTTTCCTGATGTGCTTGCCATCTTAATCTGTAATTTGAATTACCAGACTTCTACAAGACTCCCACTGAACTGAATTGACACAAAAAAACTCAATGTACCCACAAGGATAACACAACTGGCTAGGATTTGATACCACTTGTAAGGAAAGCTTAGGTGCAGAACAAACTCTCCTAATGTCAAAACCTCAGGGAAGAATGCAGATAGGACTTTAAATTTTCAATTACAGTTCAATTAAGATACTCATGAAAGAAATAACAGAATAGAGAAATGAACATACACAATTGGACACCAGATTTACGTGGGAAAACCCTTATGGGAGAAAAAACCCACCACACCAAGAAAAGCCTCTTTGTATTTTAGTAAACAAAATTACATACAAAGTACAAACTTCACTTTTTGATGTCAATTTACAATAGCAACATTTCCTTGATCAACCTTGTACAGAACATCCTAGTTACAATGCTCTCTGAATTGAATTCATACACACTAATCAAATCGTGTTTAATCAAGAAACACTTTGTTATCTCACACTTTGTACATCATCTTCTTCCATTGCCCAACATAGTCATTTTCCTCATAGTCTATTCATCTCCCACACAGGAACGGTCGCAACAGTCCGACTGCTAACAGTTTACATTCTACTTCCCCTGATTGGTCGAAAACAGACCACGTAGGATAGTCATTCGGTCAAGGCATTCAAACTGTATTGCATGTCGGTGAGACACTAGGCCGTGTCTCCCCGATGCCACAATGCCTGACTGTTGTTATCGGCCAGAGTCACCACCATCGGCAAGAGTCATATCGAGGTCAAACTTGTCACCCAGACTCACTCTATCGCTAAGACATCACATCGATATCCACTACATAACCATCGGCCAGACCATCGCAATCAGCGAGAGGTCATACTGAACACAAATCCATATTGTGTAGATCTATCGGCAAGAGTTTCGCTATCACCAAGAGTCTTACAGAACCTTATGTCATACCGATGTTCATACCCATTGGCGAGAGGAAAAACCATCAGCAAGAGTTCTTACCGAAAGCACCTATCTACTGGTGAGACCAACAGTCATCGGCAGGAGATCACACCAAAGACACCATGTGGAGTTCCATCGGCAGTTCACAAACAAAATTTTTTTATGAGACTATAACTCTTGGCAAGAGTTCATACTAACTGCAAACCTTTCACATCCATCGCTTAGACTCTTATCGATCCTTCATGTCACCCTGATGACTTCATGTGTATAATCGTCGGTGAGACATATTCTGTCGGAATGAATCACTCTGATGGTTCATGCCTCTCCCCGATGACTTCTGTCACCACGATTCTCCCCAATAATCATTAGAAACCAACCCATCGGCAGGAGATTTGTCCGGGCAGAATGAGATGGAAGTTTCATAGCGATCGACATGTCTTGTCGATGACTCCCGTCGGCAAGACAGAACCAAAGTCTTGGTGACCCGAGCACTTCAAATGATTAGAATATAGCTGCTAGTCGGTAAGACTTCCAGAGGGTCTCACCAACTTTTCTCTTTCAGGATTTTACATGCCAGTAAGATTGAGGCACATTTTCCAACACAGAATATTGATTCTCTAGCAATTTTGACATCCTTCTGATCAATTGAGAAAGTTGCAAATGGCAGATCACATTGCATGCTTCTTCCCATGGAAGCACACTGTTTCCTTGATAGTAGCATCCCATAAGTTGGTGGGATATCTACCACTGTAACACTCATGACCAACTCCTTTTTAGGGAATGCAACCAATTTAAATGGGACTTTATAAATTACACCAATAACAGGGACCTCTCTAGAATCCATAGCATAGCACTTTTCGTATGTTCTATCAACCGTCAAGCCCATCTCCTCCTTTATCTTGACAGGCATGACATTATTTGAAGCACTCGATTCTATCATACAATTCTTGAGTACTTTTCCATCAATAATCAAGCTCAAAAAGAAAGGATTGACTAGACTAGGATTTGTTGTGATAGTAGTTCCCAAATAAATCTCAGGGTTCTCATTAACTATGGCCCCTACCTCAGTATCTTTCCCTTGACTCTTACTTACTTTAGGTGTATTAGCTTCTGCTTTATCTTTACTACCCCTAGCAATGCTATTAATAAAAGCCACCGTTTTGTTCTTATGCTCATCAATCCTCATCATTTCCAAAAATGGGATTGTGACTCGAACTTGAGACAAAACCTTAAATATGTCAATAGGACCATAACTTGGCAGCTCAGGAAGTACTATGTTTTGAGGGACTACCTTACCAGCTTGCTTATCAATTTTTTCATCGGTAGGCTTCAAATCTTTGGTTTTTGAGTCTAGATGCGTAGCTTCAATAGTAGCCTTTGCTTTGCTACCTTTCTTGGCCCAAATTCTCATCTCTTTAGCTTCTTTGGGTTTGATTTCTTCCTTCTTGTTTCCTGGCTTAATCCCTTTACCCTCTGCATTGTTCTCTTTAATGAATATACCTCCTGGATTACCTTGGTTGCCACTCACCACCCTATTCCTCAAGTGAATATCACTTCTTGCTTGGGCCCTAGCAGCCAATGCAATTGTGTATTTCTCGATCTCCTCATTGGAAGTTCTTCTCAAAGAAATTTTATCCGAGTTGAGAGTGTAAGTAGTATATTCATCTTCTCTTTCTTCATCTGAAAAGACCTGTTGATGATGTAAACCTGCTTCATGTCTCTGCACATCTACATCATTGGTGTCAGCATCATCATTGGAGAATAATCACCACATTCCAAGCCTGATCTAGTCATGAATACATTTTTCATCTCATTCAGATTAGGAGAAGAATCAAATTCCCCTTGATCATCTTGAGTTTCTTCGAATGATCTTGCAACTGCGCACTATTGTGATGAGTGAGGCATCTAACATACTCCACACCACGGCAAGTCCTCAACAACATTTGTGGTATTTTTATGCAAAGGATTAGGTATAGTCTGAAGGTTCTTCTAATTATTTTGAATTGGCTTTCCATTATGCCAATTGTTACGATAGGGGTAATCTTGAAGCCTTGGGTGCCTATCATTTCTCTGGAAATGGGGTCTGCCATTATTTACCTATTTCTATAACAGATTGAGAACCTGATCTAACTTTTCATCTAGATCTGCATCTTTAACTGCTTTCTCATTTTGAGCTTTTGAGTTCTTCAGAGTCTTAGGATCATCTCTTCTTCCAACTTTACCAAAATTCTTTCTATTGTTTTCAATGTTCATAGCCATCTTATAGGCTTTCGTCAGGGATTGTGGATTCTTGTCTCTAAGCAAATAACACATCTTAGAGTCGTAGGCATTACAATATGTCACCAAACATGCATCAGGATTAAGTCGTAGATAGGCAGGTACCCTATTCATAGATTTATGAAATATTGTGTTAAATTTAGTGACTGACTCATTATGTCCCTTGGTGATATTATTGAAGTCATTCAATCTAAACCTAGGATCAATTTGATCCCTATACTACTCTTTGAACACTTTGTAGAAAGACTCCCTTGAATCAATACTTGCATCAAGTAACCTCCTATACCAATCCCTTGCATCTTCGGTGAGGGACTGCATAAAGTATTTCATTGCTATGTCATCATCCCATAATTCAAAATCTTCCACAAAACTCTAGATGGATTTCAAGTGATCTTCCCCACTGAAAGCACTATTACCGATGAATTTAGGGAGATGCTTCTTAGCATTATCCAAGACATTTTTTGGATAACCAGGAATATTGTCAAAACACAATTGCCTATACTAATCATTTTTGGGTGCTCCCCTGGGATTCCTATCCCTATGAGTGTCTCTTTGCTCATCATTTTTTTTGTTGTCCACTTGACTTGCATTCTTACCTTTCCCACTTCCCTTATTACCATCATTCTTCCTTTTATCTTCTTCCTCATCCTTAGAGTAAGAGTTACTACCTTTATTACCACCGCCTCCACCACCTTTATTACCGCCACCTCCTCCACTAGGAGTATGTCCCCCAGGTTTGTTCTCATGAGATCCACTATCACTTTTCCCAAAGCTTGAATCCTCTAGAGTTGGTATTGACATTTTGAGGAAGGCAATCTTTCTGGCCATTTTTGCGTTAGTCGCTTCTATTTTAGCCTTCTTTAAATATTCTTGCAATTTTTCATTTACCAATTGTAATTTCATGAGTGCGGGAGTTGGAGGTGAAACAGATGGATTGGGATCAATTTTGGGATTATTAACAGGAGTTTTGGTAGCTGAGGTATGGGTATTTGTGTTGGTACTGGTGTTGAATGCATTGAAATTATTCTTCTAAGAATGATCCACAGGCCTTTTCCCATGATCCATTAATGATGTTTTCTTGGGAGGATCAGAGGTTTTTGTGGTAGTAATGGTTGATGTATATGTGCTAGCAGAAGAAGTTCCCATAGGAATTGTCACTTTTGGAACTTCAGGAGGGATTTGGGTTGTTGCTATTTTAGCAGCCTTTTCTTTAGCAGCTTTGTGTTTGGCAACGTCTTCTCTCATCTTCTTGACTCTTCCTCTTCCAGCATCCCTTTCAATTTTCTTAGATCTAATCCTATCCTCCTTTTCCTTCAAGGCTTGTAATCTCTTCTTTTCTTCTTGTTCAGCAAGCCAATTTTCCTCTTATTCTAAGGCTTGCATGTCCTTGTCCATATCTTTCTCATTCTCAAGGAAATCTCCATATCCACTCAGGGTTGGGGTATGAAAAGTTTGATCAACTAGATCTTCCTCAAGGAAAGTAAGTGATGGAAGATTAAGGGTTTCTCCCCTTGAATTAAAGTTTTCCCCATGAAAAACAGATCGCACCCCAAGTGTTGGTGGTTCTGGGAGCACTTTACTCTTACCCCAGAATTCCCATTTGTCCTCTTCTCTAGAAATGCCAAGCTCATTATCAAATACTTGTTCAACAGGTAAACTACCTTGGCCTCCCTCAATTACCCCATCCTTATTTGAATTATCAGTAGTATTTATAATATCTACTTCATTGTTAAAAGTGGGAGAAGCTCCAATAATAGATTTGAGGGACTTATTAGATTTAGTAGCTTTCTTCTTCCACAGAGGTTGTTTGTCCTTGGCAGACTCAAATTCCACCTTCTATTTAGGATTCTTCTTTGTATGACTCTTGGTTTTCCTCATGGTTCCAACCAAGTTGTCAATTTTCTTCTCCTCGGGTTTTTTTGAGTTGTTATCATGATACTGGTATGAGAAACTTCAGAGTCGCCACCCAAAATGTTAAGAAATAGAATTTAACTATATCGTCACTTATTATTTGTGACCTCAGAGAAAATATTAAACATAACCTGACACAATGTGACACAACGTGAAAGAATTGACCAGAATTTCATGCATGAACTACATATGACTTATGTGACTTGGAAGTATGAACCAATATTTCTCCCAATGAAGAATAATAAAACACCTAACTCTGACTATACCAGATCTGCACTAGAGATGCTAAAATTTACGAAAGATCCCCAGCAAATTTGCCATTCTGTTGGTTCTTTTAAATACCAACCAGATCTTCTTAGTAGCCTATGAATTTTCCAATTCCAATGATTAGCGACCAAGAAGGGGTTGGCCAATGAACAAGAGAAAGAAATTCATCTTTCCTCCTACACTTTGGGCTCTGCAAAACCCAAGAGGGTGATCCTACAATGCACTCACAATATTTCCTCAAAAGGTCTCCATGTAAATTGCATATAGAGTAGATACATTCTCATATCAAGGACTCTACAAGTGATAAGTTGTAAAGAATCGACACATCCTTCACAACATTATGACTTGGAGCAGAGAATGGGCAATTAGAACGAAACCCATAAAAACCATCATTGTATTGGAGGTGAATTTAATTAAATGAATGGTTCTTTGACATTATCCAACTAACCCGATAAACTCGGAACTACTAAACACATAGAATCAGTGTATTATCCTAGGGTGGAAAAGTCGAATTCAAGGCATATTGTAATGCAAATAACTAAATCATTCGATATTTATAGACCATTAAGGATTTGTGTTGAAAATTCATAACTCAAACCTTCCATACAAAACATGCTTAAAGATCCTATGAATTTATTCATAAAAAAGTGATCGCATTAAAGCATTTTAATAAATTACTTGAATTGAAGCAACAACACGAACACACATCCAATCAAACAAATTGGACACCAATGAGACAATCCTTGACTATTTCATTGTTGATTTTTAAACATATACACAAGAGAAATTTGGTATGAAATTTTCATTTATCAATTCTCAAATGCTATAATTGATGCAAAACATTTAAGCTAACTGGAACTACTAACTCATATCCTAAGACTCAACAAGTAACTCTATATCCATTATATGCTTATACTAATAAAAATTCGCTATGAATATTTGAGATCAACCAAAAATTCAAAGACCTCTGCACAATAGCCTTGAAATCCCTTTTATATGATCAAGGGAGCAAACAATCATTGGGCTATTGGAAAATTATATTTCATTTCATTCAGCATTTCAAGTGTATTTCATTTCATCTTGACCCCCGGTAGTTATATTTACACTTTGAGGAAAATGGGGGGAAACACAAAAGCACAAAAATTGTAAAGGTTGATGGAGCTCGCATCCACATACTTCAAGAATTCCAGATCACTATCCATTCGGAAAAAGGTGCAAAGTACTAGAAAGAGAAGAATAAGACAAAGAAAAATATTGGTTTAACTACCACGTGGATTGTCAAATTGAGAGGATATAGGTATTCTTTACACAATTGTTTCAAAGGCCGAACTTGTACAATACTCGACCATATTTTATATTCCTCTTGCCACCTTCATAACTTATTCAGCATATTTTTCCAGCCATCCTTTATATTCATCCTCAGTGGGCCAATCCATATCAAGAAACTTCTACACCTTTGTATTGTATGCATTGTACCTTGTATTGATTATCACTTTGGCTTCTTTCACAAAGGTGTCCATATCTACTTGAATTCCAATGAGAGTATCAATAACACCATTTAGAAAAATTATATCTAATTTATCATCAACATATTGTATTCGTGGACTTGTAGCTATTTGATGCTTGAAAAATTCTCTCCATGGTGCATACTCCATAAGTTGTCCATCATCATTGAGGATTTTGGGCATACCACATTCCTCCATACTCCTAAAGGACTTGATCTTACCTTGTAATTGTGCTCCAATTCGTTCATGAGAGCTTGTGATCTCACCAATCAGCTCAATTCTTGTTATGATAGCTAGGAGATTTACTAGAGCTTCAAGGTCATCCTTTATGTTTGCTTGTATTTCCTTTAAACTATTCAATCTGTTGCTCCATTTATTCCATGTTTTTTGGAAAACTTCTTGAACGTGTTGGAATCTTTCAAAAGCCTCATGTATACCCTTCTATGTTGACCATGTTTCTTCTACTTTGGAAGCTATCTTTGTTAATCTATAGCCCAAAATCTCATCAGCCATATCCTTCGTGATCTTATTCATATCTTCTTGGAGCTTAATATTTTCAAACTTGGTTGTCTGGAGTTCATTCCTCATAGCAATAATCCTTGATTTGAAGGTTTCCTTTTCCTATGATGAGGTACTAGATGGAGAAGTAGGTAGATTCTTCTCACTTGCACTAACTGCAGTAGCCTTTAACTTATTATACTCCTCAACTAACTTGTTGTGCTTTTCCAACAATTTCATGTACCTAGCCTGGGAAATCTCTGCAGTATCCACACTCAACATGGATGTATACATTATTAATCTTGCAGCTTCTAGGGCTATCATCTCTGAAGCCCTACCTATGATCAGATCTTTTGAAAGGCCAGTCATTGTTCTACTGAGTCTCCATCTTCCTGAATCTGGTGTCAGTTGCCAAATAGTTAATGCATGTAGACTAGGACTAAACCCTGAACCAAATGTTTTGTCATCAAAAATTTCTTCTAAGACCACAACACTTGGGTCATTTCTAATTGCATCCAAGGAAATTATTGATGACAAGCTCCATCCAGGCATTACCATCATTCCACTATCCTTGACTAATCTCCTAGATTCCATAGGATTCATTTGTGCAATCTCCAACATAATTTCCTCTTCAATTTTCTGTCTAACTTCCTCCAACTGAGAAGGTTCCACTCCCTCCAAATCCTTTGTATTCTATCATTTATTTACTATGCCTTGAATTCAGCAACACATTCCATAAATTCTCTTGTTGTCACAAAAGAGTCATCTTCTAGAAACTTAGCACAAGCTAGTACCCTTGCATCATTATCTCGCCTTTCATCATATTTCAAAGGTACTAGCATGTCATCTGGGAAAAAAGGTTCCATTACATCCCCAATATCAGGGTGTGAGAATTCAGATTTTTCTTCATGTTCAACAGGGGCAGATTCAGTGGATGGTTGTGGCACATTTCCCTCAGCACCTTGTGCTTCATCAGCACTCTTAGTAGGCAACTCCATGACAAGAGTATCTCCCATATCCATTTTTTGTTGCTCTTCTGGTGCAGTGACCTCCATTGGTTGGCTACCCACTTTTATCAAATGCTCCTGTGGAGCTACTTGAGCTATTTGCTTAGCTTGTTCCACCTTCTCCAAAAAGGTGTCATCCATGAAATCACTGAGGACCAATTCCATCCTTTGATATTTGTCAGTGATATGTTTGTAAGGGATCTAATAGTAAGAGTTCTGATGAGAAGCATTATACTTAACCTCGACAATCTTCATCCATATCTTTTCCCTATCTCAAACAGTAGTAGGTGTTATCAAATTCCTTACTACATCTTCTCTGAAGTAAAACTCATGAGGCCCATATCCTGAGATTTTCCTTTTTATCTTTTCTCTATTGATGTGCCCTTCTGGGTTAGACTTTCTAGCAAAGCTTACTTTCATTCTCAGGTTACTAGCAATTATATCGAATACCTCATTTGCTTCCTTTGTCGATACAAAAAAATGATCAATAGAGAAATTAGATGCAATGATGGAGGCTTTTCAGAACAACCTAAAGTTTTCAGCATCATAGTGGTCCATCTGCCACATTATCTCAATGAAGGCCAACCTATCAGAAACAAGCTTGTGTAACAAATGTGGTGTGAGAGGATTTCCATAGCATCTAATGATTGTGCAATCATTATATAGATACCAGTCTCCCCAATTACATTCATAAGCTGGGTCATCACCAAATTCCTTCAGCCTTAGTAGTGCTTGAATTGTTTTGGAAATCCTTTCAATGGGTGCAACACCCATTTGTACCAAAATGGTATGTTTTATGACGTTACAGAATGTAGCATAGTTTGAGTTTGAGCAGTGTAGATCCCAAATGTGCGTCCACATTTGGACAAGTAATCTATGATTCCTTTCATCCACTTGCCTTAAGTTCATGACCTTGCCAAAGACTTCATGTCCTTGATATAAGATCATATGCATCAATAATGAATAGTGCCTAAATGTTGATGGGCAAGGTCGTTGATGTCACAACTTGCATCATTTAATCAATTATTCATCGAACTGTAGTGATTGATTCTTAAGGTTTAATTCTATCTTATTTTCTAATTTAAAATTATGTTGACTTATTTCTGACTTTATTGAACTTGATTTAGACCGATTCATGGAGACAACTAATGTTTACTCTAATCTTTAATCTAAAACATGAAATCTAAATTAATTCTATTTTTCTTTTAAAAGAAATCCATAATTAATTGTTGGAAATTAAACACTATTTTAAGAACATAAATGAATTGTGAGGAAATGATGATTACTTTAGAAAACATAAATACTAATCTCCATGAACAAATTTTCAACAAACTCCAACTTCATCTTTCCATAAGTTCCTACCATCACTTCTAACGAAACTTAGTAAATAAACACCAAACTTAACTACTTTGAAACAACATCTAAATCCAATTAATCTAATAAGCCTTATAATGATTCCAACTTAATCTAACCATAATAAACTAAAAATTGAAAGGTAATTCGAGCAGAAGTAACTATCTAGAATTAACATTCACTAAGTCAGAAAATGATTTAACAACTTAACATTCCAGAATTAACATCTACTTCAGATTTAATACTAATGAATTAGAAATAGCATAACTTAACAAAATACCAACGCAAGATCATTCCAAAGGTTGAGCGGGCCCTGCTCTTCCTCAGGTAAGATCCCTTAACACAGTGATTGAATTAACTTCTTGCTTCCATTCTCATTGATCAAAAGTAGAACGCAGAACAAAGTATTGTTGTTGAATTACATAAATCTAATTGAAATTATCTAACTCCTAACTAAAAATGAAACATGGATATTTATAAAAATATCCTTATTAGATTTCTAACATGGTGTTAACTGACAGGACTTAAGGCAACCAAACTAAAGATAACAACAAAACTAAAATAGAACTAAAGCATGACTAAAAGAGAACTATGCCAGATTGGCATTGGAAGTAGAAGTTCCATAACTGACTATAAAGAAGTCAATTTGGACTTGAGTGACTCATCATCCAGCAGGCCCCATCTATGGCGTATTCATCCATCATGATTAAACAGAGAGTTTAACCACTTAATCAATCTTTAAAATACCCTGTTCAAAACCCTTAAGAAAAGGATAACAATTATGGTAGTAAAAGATCAACACAGCATAATTATCTCATTCAATATCATCATAAAGTAACGCATTTAACATAAACCATTACTTAAAATATATCCACTAATTTAGCTAAACATAAAGAAAAATAAGTAAATATGTTAATCTATAATCTACCGCCAGTCATGTCAATTAACAAAAATAACAAGTCTTTTAAACAGAAAATGCTTTAAATGAAAGTATTCTAAGTCTCTCATCATTTCTTCCCCACTTGTTCTAGACCATGTCCTCATGGTTCCTCATCAAGAATTATGGTGTTCTCCTTTTCCTTGTTCAATGCCTCCATCCAAATGCAACAGTTGAACACTCCTTCCCTGTACTGGTCTAGTAATCTGCTATTGAGTGCAAAGCCATGGTTTTGCCTCAGCTTTTCAAACCATGGTCTTAACACTCCATCAGGTACAATTGTTGCTTCTTTGAGCTTTGATGTGGGCATAATGATTATCGGCATTTTGAATCTCATGTCGACCCAAAATTCTTTTTGCTATTAGATCAAAGTGATGACATGTCTAACTCTGATCAAACTCCAACTGATATTGTTTGGACTTATTGGCTCCCTTCTTCTAACTGTCTCAGGAATGAGTTGATGCCTTTCCTCATAGGATTGTAGTGCTAATGAGGGAAGTGTTCCCTCAATATTCTGGAATGCAACAATACTATCAAGTAAGTTCGAAACATAAAGAGGATTAACTTGATTGAGCCTTACCACTGATTGTACTACTTTGATATATTTTCCAGCATGAGGCATTTTGGGTCTCATTAGTAACCCATACCTTCTCTAAGCCTCCTTATATTTTTCCATTCTACTTGACCATTCTATCTGATTTTGCGTTAAAGAGACAAATGATCTGATTTGAAGCTCACCAACATAAATATTTAACATAGAGTCATTATTATCTCCCATTAAAAATCCATGCTAGAAAAGCTCACACATTAGATTTTGAATGTCAGGGTGGCTATTAAAGTAGTCCTGCAAAAAATCTTTATCATTATGATAATCCATTCTTCTTCCTAAGATTAATTGATTTGGCTTCCATTCTAGAAACCTTTCTCTAAGAAACAAAGCGTACATCCCAGCTGGTCTTCTCATGGAAAGCATCGCAGAACTAATTTATGTCGCTTGCTCAAGTCTCCTTTCAATCTTATTTTTTTATTTTTCTAACTTTTGTACCTGCTCTTTCAACACTTTATTTTCTTCCTTAAATTTCAAGGTTGTCAATGAGAGATATCTAGGTTGGGCTGAAGGAGGAATATCTGATGGAATAGAAGGAATATTAGAGATAACGGAAGGCAGAGCAAGGTATTGCGGTGGGGCAGTGGAAGTAGAGGCTTCTTGTGAATAGAACTGCATAGATTGTTGTTTTAATTGCTCTTCCTTTTGTTGCAATTCTTCTTTTAATTTTGAAATTTCTTCTGCATTTTCTAATGCTTGTACACTAGCCTATTGCAGGGCATCGTCTGTTTTACTCAGTTTCTCTCTAAACCTTTCTTCATTTTGTTCAATTTTCCTTTCAATTTCCTAAGTTTTGTTGAAAGATTGTTGCAATTCTTCTTCTTTTCTTCTCAATTTCTCCTCAAGGAATTGTGTTTTTTTCCTTTCTTGTTCCAATTCAGCTTCTAATCGAGAAATTTTCATAGCCCTCAATAATTCTTCAGTTTCTAACTCCTCTTCATTCAATTTTTCATGGGATTCTTCTTATTCAATCAATTTTCCTTTTCTTTGCTCAAAAGTCAAAGAATGTGTAGGGGATCTCACGGTTTACTCTTCTTCGAATTCCTCTAATGCTTCTTGCTCTTTAGATTGTGCTTCATACTCTTCAACAGAGTCATGGATTTCAAAAAAAAGGGGTCTTTCAGGAGTTGACATTGGGTCTTCAGGGGGACTTTAAGGCTGCTCAGGAAATTGTACTGGTGTATGGGTTTCTTCATGACCTACAACAGTTTCTTTTGGAATTTCTGAAACAAGGGTTTGAATTATAGGAGTCTCTTCAGGGGTGGACATAATGGTTTCAACATGACTAGGGCTTTCCTCATGTACTTCTTGCCTTTTCTTTTTTGAACTAGTACGGGTTACCCTAGATGTTTCTTGTAATTTTCTTTTTCCCCTTTTCTTGGAAGATTCTCCTTTCTCTATTCTTGTCTTTTTAGCTGTGGGTCCCCTTGAGGGTTTCCCTTTTTTCTTTTCTACAGGCACAAACAAAAATTCTAACTAGCCCTGCATCCCAGTTTCTTTTTTTTTTAAATGGTGTTTAATTATCAAATGTATTAATCCCTGGTATTTTATAGAAGATTCCCCCCTAGCCTTTACTCTCAAAATCATGGAAGAAATTTGTTGGAACAAAAACACTGGAAGATTTATCCTAGCATAAGGTTTTGTCTGTCCATACCTCAAATGTATTAATAGCCGCATTCTCAGACCTAATATCATGCCATATTGTCCTTTGCAAGTGAAGAACTTCATGATATTTGTTGGAACAAAAATGCTAGTAGATTTATCCTAGCATAAGGTTTTGTCTGTCCATACCTCAAATGTATTAATAGCCACATTCCCAGACTCAATATCATGCCATACTGTCCTTCGTAGGTGAAGAACTTCATGAGCCATGTCGCAGTAGTTCTCCATGGCTCTTCCAAACTATTACGAGCTATGTCGCCCTGGTCTCCTTTATGCATTTGAATTTTTGGCCTTCTTTCTAGCTCCTGGTGAAACGCAGCCACCAATTTCTCAAATTTAACCCGGCCTTTATTAACCGGTTTTCCCTCAGTTGGGATTCCAGAATTTTCACTTATAACTTATGGAGTGACTTCAATTATCTCTCCCCTTACTCTGGTGACATTCACATGAAATTTTCTCACAAATTCCTCAACCATTTCTAGCTGGAAACCTTCATACTACATTATAAAATTCATCCACCCAACTTCTTCTAATAATCTTCTGGTTTCTGAATCAAGATTAAACTTCTCTGGCTCAGCATTTCTCTTATTCCCCATCTCTCTATGTCAACAATGGTGGACTTCTACAATGGCGGACTTCACTGGCGGACTTCAACTGGCAGACTGAATTACTTACCAAAAATGTGGAATGATTTTCTTCTTGATTTGGGAGTAGCCAATTTGAAAACGACATGACGTGCCATTAACTTTATACATTAATTTCCTTTACTACTCTAGATGATTCGCACGCAACAACATGAAGTTTACAATTTAATTTGCAAGGTTGGCAGCGTTCTTTACACATGTCAATATGAACTTGGGAGGATTTTTGAAAAGACAGCTGAATCATGAAAAGATCTGTTATTATTGACTGACATCATCCAATGTCACATCATTCCTTACATCAATCATCTGTCGCTTTTTGAAATGATTAAAAGTTATTTATTATCATCATTAATTAATAGTATGGTGGAGATGTCTAGACTTATAAATATTTACCTATTTTAAATTAGTCTAACTACCTTAGAAAATAATACACATTAAATGTGCACCTTAATTTATTTTGAGCCTTTGATTTCTTCAGGAGCCTTCAGGGGTTCTTCAGGAGCCTTCAAGAGCTCTCAGGAGCTTTGGAATTACATGAGTTGAGAGCCTTTGAGATCATCAAGATCCTTCAGGATTGTTTCAGGAGTCTTTAGGAGCTCTCAGGAGCTTTGGAACTTCAGAAGTCATCAGGAGTTGTTGAGTGAAATGAAGTCTTTAGAGTCTTGGGCCTTCAGGAGCCTTCAAGAGCTATCGAGTCAAATGGAGTCTTCAATCTTCAGGAGCCTTCAAGAGTTAACTTAGATAGACCACCGTTGGCTGGTTTTCAGACATCTCTCTTTCTTTTCTTTTTTTTTGATTTTTCAAAAGCAAATCGCCATTTGTTGGTTTTAAATTTACTCTGTTTATTCATGCCTTCCTCAAAGTTTTAAAGACCTTCTCTCATGGAAGAAATATCTTCCATGAGAAAATGTTCAATTCTGTGTTGTAGATCATCTAAAAATTCTTCCTTTGATGCAGGCTTATGATATGTTTTTAGATGATGACCATTTACTAGCATAACTCTCTTTTCTCCATCAATTGGTACTAATTGGACAACTCCATTTTCAAATACCTGATCTATCTCATAGGGTCCTAACTATATTGTATGGAACTTCCCCTTAAACTCTTCAAATCTAGAGTCAAATAACAATGCCCAATCTCCTGCTTTGAATTGTCTGGGCACTATGTTTATCGTGCCATTTTTTCTTTTTCTTTTGAATCACCTTTGTATGTTGAAGTGCCTCCATTCTCATTTCATCAAGTTTGTTGAGCTGCAAAATTCTACTTTTCTCAGATTCAAGTAAATCAATTCCAATTTCTATTATTGTCTTCAATTTTTTTAATTCAAATTCAATTGGCATGACTGGTTTTTTTCCATACACAAGTTCATATGGAGAAAACCCAGTTGTTGTTTTCCATGTGGTATTATAGGCCCACACTGCTTCATCCAGCCTATCTACCTAGTCTATCTTCCTTAATGAAACTATTTTTGTCAGGATATTCTCTAATTCTCTGTTAGTAACCTCCACTTGTCCATTCACCTGAGGGTGATATGGAAAATATTTTCTATGAGCCATCTGGTATTTCTGCAAAAATGCTTCCATCATTATTGATATAAACGGTGGTCCTTGGTCTGAAACAATTTCTCTGGGTGCACCAAATCTCTGTAGAATTTTTTTGTACAGAAAATCTGCAACCTTATCTTTAATTGTTGTTGGTAATGCTTTCACCTCAACCCATTTTTTTGTATAATCAGTACAAAAAAGGATGTAATGTTGCCCTCTTGAAGGTGGATCAATAGGTCCCACAAAATTGATGCCCCATTTTTCAAATGGTTCTAGAGCTATTTGTGGTTGAAATGGCATCTCCATGGCCAATGTAGGTCTTCCCATCCTCTGGAACTCATCACAGTGTTTGACAAAGAATGAAACATCCTTTGTCATTGATGGCCAAAAGTAGCCAGCTCCTAAGATTTTGTAAATGTTCTCACTACTGAATAGTGTCCTCCTTCAGGTTCATGATGGTAGGCATGTACTATATCATAAACATCTAACTCAGATACACATCTGTGTAAAACATGGTTAGGGAACAATTTAAATAAAAGAGCATTAATCCACTGAAATTTAGAACTTTCACGAATTAACCTCTTTTTTTATTTCTAACTGAAGTGACTTGGACATTTTCATGTTACAAGGTAATTTTCCAAATCAGAAAACCATGGTGGATGAATTGATATAGCAAATAGATGTTCATCTAAAAATGTATCATCCACTGGTTCTTGATTATCCTGTGAAACAATTCTAGAAAGAAAGTCAGCAACAACACTGTCTTTTCCAGGCTTATCAATGATAGTTACATCAAATTCTTGTAGTAATAGTAACCATCTAATAATGCATCCACCTACTACATCCTTGTTCATTAAATATCTAATTGTAGCATGGTTTGTATGTACATAAACTTTGTAACCTATAATATAATGCCTGAATTTATTTATTGCATATACTACAACTAAAAATTCCTTTTTTGTTGTATAATTTCTTTCAGCGGGATTTAAATTTTTGATAATATAATAAATTGCATGCATGGCATCATTGTCATCCTTTTTTCCTAATACTGATCCAATAGAAAGATTGGATGCATTAGCATGTATGTGGAATGGTTCTCCCCAAAGAGGTCCTTTAATGATTGGAGAAGTTGTTAAAGCTATTTTGATTGTCTCAAAATATTTTTGACAATCTTCAGTCCATACAAACTCCTCTTCTTTCTTGAGTAGGGTAAACACTGGTGATGCAATTTTACTAAATCCTTCTATAAATCATCTGTAATACCCAGCATGGCCAAGAAAACTTTGAACTCCTGTTTGGTTCTTAGGGATTCCAATGTTCTGAATAATCTCAACTTTCTTGGGATCAACCTTCATCCCCTCTTTTGAGATGTGATGTCCCAGAACAATGCCCTATGTCATCATAATGGAACTTTTTTCATGATTGAGTGATAATCTATGATCCTTACATTGTTGTAAGACCTTTTCTAAGTTTTGAAGTGCCTCATCAAATATTTTAGCATGGACTATAAAATCATCCATATAAATTTCAACACAAGAAGTGGTGAAGTCTACAAAAATGGCTAGCACTGCTCTTTGAAATGTGGCAGGCACATTACATAGTCCAAATGGTAAGACTATATATGTGTATGTGCCCAAAGGATAAGTAAAGGTAGTTTTGTCTTGATCTTCAGGGGCTACTTGGATTTGGTTATATCCACTGAAGCCATCAAGAAAAGAGAAGTAGTTGTTTCCTGCTAGGTTATCTAGTACCTAGTTGATGAATGGCAATGGGAAATGGTCTTTCTTTATGGATTTATTCAATTCTTGATAATCTATGCACACCCGCCATTTACCATTCTTCTTTGGAACAATAACCAGTGGAGAAACCCACTGACTATCAGAGATTGGCTATATGAACCCTACTTTGAGCAGCTTCTCTATTTCTTTTTTTACAATGTCATGAAGAACAAGATTGATACACCTTTGTCCTTATCTGATTGGTCTTACATCTTCTGTGTAAATTTGATGACTACAAATTGAAGGATGGATCCCTCTCATATCCATATATTCCCATGCAAACACTTCAGTGTTTTTTTCTAGAATTTATTTCAATTCTTCTTCCTAATTTGGGGATAAAGATATTTTTATATTGAGAGGTTTATCTCCATCTACTATAATCTCGTTGGTGTCTTTGGTGGAATCTTTTTATTTCTCAACAAGAGTATTCAGAGGAAAATATTGTTGTCCATGTAATGTTGTTTGACAGTTTTCTTTTTCAATTTCTGAAGTTAACTCTTGTTCTTCACATTCTTGAACATGTTCAGTTATATTAACTGTGGCTAATAACACAATACCATCACCTTCTGACTCTAAATCTTCATCCACCCAAATTTGAGTGTTTGTTTGAATTGACGGTTGTGCTCGTGGGTAGAGTGACAATTCTTTTTGTTTTTTACCATTTGATATGATCATGCTTCCAGATCTACAATCAATTAAACCGGCAGCAATAGCCAACCATGGTCTGCCTAAGATGATTGGATATCCAGAATCTTTCTTTTTGGCTTTAAAAACCAAAAAGTCAACTGGATAATCCCATGTGTCTATGGTAACCATGATCTCTTCTATTATACCCTCTGGTTTTGTAGTAGATTGGTCAGCTAACTATAGAACAGTTATTGTTGGTTGAATAGTTGTCATCCCAAGCATTTGTACTGTATCAGATGTGATAAAATTTATGGCAGCTCCTAAATCAATTAGAACATTTGATATTTCAATTCCATTAATACTCAGTGTTATTACAGGGCTACCAAGATCATTATATTTCTGTGGAAGCAGTCTTCCTGATAACACATCAGTACTTTTTTCCCCTACTTGAATTGTTGAAGGCATTTTCTTTTTCCTTCCTAGAGTTTTCATGCAAAGGGATTTAACTAACTAATTTATCTTTGGTATATCTTTGATTGCATATAGCAGTGGTATCTCAATGTTAAT
Organism: Sequoia sempervirens; assembly: GCA_007258455.2. NCBI lineage: Eukaryota > Viridiplantae > Streptophyta > Pinopsida > Cupressales > Cupressaceae > Sequoia > Sequoia sempervirens. The sequence continues at coordinate 268,219,773 of VDFB02047230.1, forward strand.
ATTTTTCAACTCTCTAAGCAGTTGAGAATCGACTACATTCATGTAATTAGGTGGAGAGATTTCAGGAGTGATTTTCTCTTCCTTCAATCTCGCAGGGTAGGGAGCTTGATTAACAATTTTTTCTTCCTCCAAGGTTTGTTTTTTCAGTTGAATTTTCATTTTCTTCCCCTCTTTCTTGAATTTTTTGTGCTGGTGTAGTTTGCATAGTTTGATTTCTCAATTGTATGTCATTAATATCAATAACATTCACATTAGGGGGATTTGCATCGTTACGTGTGTTTCTTGAATTGGCAACTGGTTGAGCTAGCAGTTGAGGTTGGTTCACCTAATCATTAGGAGGATTTGGGGCATTGAGTGTTGGAGGTGTTTGTCCCCAGGGGCGTTTTTGTCCTTGATTTTTCCATGGTTGGAATTGATTTTGATTCTATTTCCATGAGGACTGATTGGCTTGCCACTGTGGTTGTTGGTTAGCTTGCCATTATGGCTGATTCCATTGGGGATTCATCCATTCAGGTTGATTCCAATAAGTAGGTGGTTGATATTGAGGGTTCCATTGGTTCTGGTTTTTCCAAGGGTTTTGATTCAGTTTTGATGTGGAACCATATTATCTCTTATTAGAATTGTGCCTTAAGTTTTGAGGCCTTTGACCAACATAATTCAGCTCTTCTTCGACTACTGGTGGTTTCTTCATATTGCATTTTATGCCAGCCAAAAGATTACAGGAACTTGTTGAGTGTGATTTTTCACAAATCTCACAGATATAAACCTGATTTAATGGTCATTCTCTCAAAAGGTGTTTTCCCCTACATTTGGAGCAATAAATTGACAATGGTTCAGTGCATTTCTTATTTCCTTACATGTTGAGATGCAAAAGCAAATCAGTCTTCATGTTCGCTAATTCCTCCATTACCTCTGATACATCAATGGTATGAGCCTTGTTTCTTCTGTAGTTTCTAGTCCCTACTCTAGTTCTAGAGTAGTTCCTACAGATCTCCACAATGTCATCCAAGGAAAGCTTGTTAATGTCTCCCTTTCCTATTATATTCAAGGACTCTCTTGACTCGTCATCAATCCCTCTCAAGAAAATTGTCTTGCTAATTTCATTATCCAGCCCATTAGTACACCTCTGATGCACAAATTGGAACCTATCAACATAGTCTTCCAGACTTTCATCCTCCAATTTCCTCATTCGAAACAATTCCTCCTTCCTATCTCTTACTCAACAGTAATCTTGGTATTTGTCCAAGAATTTAGTTTCCATTTGCTGCCAAGTTCTAATTGTTCTTGATCCTAAACCCATCAACCATCTTAAAGTTGATTCTTTCAAAGTAGAAGGAAACAACTTCAACTTCTGATTATCAATTTCATAATCATAGGTTTGGCATAAAATTTTGAATTCAAACAGGAATTGATCAAGATCTTCTAAATTCTTTCCCCTAAAGGTAGGTAGAACTGAGGGTGAAATGTTCTTCGTAGGAGGTTCATCAAGTTGTCTTTCAAGATTGATAGGTTTTGAAAAGGTCCTATTTGTTGGGGGCGTACTAGTTGGTCACCCATTTCTCCTCTTGGAAATGGATTTATGTTTTCTTCTTGATTTTCAATTGGATGTTCTTGATTATTTCCTTGATTTTTGATCTGGTATTGTTGAACGTCATGTTCTTGATCAAAATCAATAATTCTTCAAAAATCAACGTTTCATGGAAGAAACCTTCCTATTTGGAATCTGTTTCATCTCATCCACAATTCATATCTCTCTTCCTTATCAACACTAAGGCTTCACACTAAATAGCTAGATCTTTTAAGTATCCCCGGAAATGGCACCAAAAATGATGGGCAAGGTCGTTGATGTCACAACTTGCATCATTTAATCAATTATTCATCGAACCGAGTGTGTCTCAGAGCAATATGCAATAAGGATAGTTGTCATGGATTCTTTGGGGGGTTTTGCACTATAAACAGTGACTTCAGGTATCGATTTTCGTACTTCAGGAGCTCTCAGGAGCTAAACTGTAGCGACTAATTCTTAAGATTTAATTCTATCTTATTTTCTAATTTAAAATTTTGTTGACTTATTTCTGACTTTATTGAACTTGATTTAGACTGATTCATGGAGACAACTAATGATTACTTTAATCTTTAACCTAAAGCACGAAATCCAAATTAATTCTATTTTGCTTTTAAAAGAAATCCATAATTAATTGCTAGAAATTAAACACTATTTTAAGAATAGAAATGAATTGCGAGGAAATGACGATTACTTTAGAAAACATAAAGACTAATCTCCATGAACATATTTTCAACAAACTCCAACTTCATATTTCCATAAGTTCCTACCATCGCTTCTAATGAAACTTAATAAATAAACACCAAACTTAACTACTTCGAACAACATCTAAATCCAATTAATCTGATAAACCTTATAATGATTCCAACAACTTAATCTAACCATAATAAACTGAAAATTGAAAGGTAATTCGAGCAGAAGTAACTATCCAGAATTAACATTCACTAAGTCAGAAAATGATTGAACAACTTAACATTCCAGAATTAACATCTACTTCAAATTTAATACTAATGAATCATAAATAGCATAACTTAAACAAATACGAACACAAGATCATTCCAAAGGTTGAGCAGGCCCTACTCTTCCTTAGGTAAGATCCCTTAACATAGTGATTGAATTAACTTCTTGCTTCCATTCTCATTGATCAAAAGTAGAACATAGAACAAAGTATTGTTGTTGAATTACAAAAATCTGATTGAAATTATCTAACTCCTAACGAAAAACGAAACATGGATATTTATAATAATATCCTTATTAGATTTATAACATGGCATTAACTGCCAGAACTTAAAGCGACCAAACTAAAGATTACAACAAAACTAAAACAGAACTGAAGCATGACTAAAAGAGAACTATGCCAGATTGGTGTTGGAAGTAGAAGTTCCATAATCGACTATAAAGAAGTTGATTTGGACTTGAGTGACTCATCATCCAGTAGGGCCCATCTATGGTGTATTTATCCATCATGATTAAATAGAGATTTTAACCACTTCATCAATCTTTAAAATTCCCTTTCAAAACCCTTAAGAAAAGGATAACAATTAAGGTAGTAAAAGATCAACATAGCATAATTATCTCATTCAATATCATCATAAAGTAATGCATTTTACATAAACCATTACTTAAAATATATCCACTAATTTAGCTAAACATAAAGAAAAATAAGTAAATATGTTAATCTATAATCTACCACCAGCCATGTCAATTAACAAAAATAACAAGTCTTTTAAACATAAAATTCTTTAAATGAAAGTATTCTAAGTCTCTCATCAAATGCCAATGGCTTTCTCCTCTCCTTTAACTTTACCAGATCATAGTGTAGTTGCTCTGCAACTCTGCTAGCATAGTCAAACCATGTGTGCTTGTTTCTATGTTGAATGTCTAAAATTATGAATAATAGAGGTGAGGGTATCCTTCCATAACACTTTATTCCCAGTACCTGACACAACATATAGTATGTGTATCTGAAGTATTCTACAAATTCTTCACAATCCAGTGGTTCAACTTCTTTGAGCGCAATTGTGGTACCCTTCTCACGTCTATGTCTTGGTATTTAACCTTTTCGCAGTGCTACCTTATGTTTGGCATATTCCTACTGTAGTTTCTCAAAAGTAATCTTTTCACTGGCATCAAGTCTCATTCTGAAAACTTCAACAATTTTACTTGCCTTTATGTCTAGAATGCTTCTACCCGCAGTGTCTATAATTACCATGTTTACATCAGCATATCTATATGCTAAATGTAGCATCAAATCCACCTCAATGAAAACATTGGGGACAACCAACTTTCCTAAATCATAACACCAAAAAAGTTTATTAGGATTTGTAGCATCTCTTCTTGTAAATGCATATAGGAACAATTCTCACCCAGTCTCTGACACAACAATATCACCAATTCCCTCTGCAAGGTCCTTGCAATTGGTGGTTAAAATACCTCCCCCTATAGCCTTCTTACCACTTGCCTTTACATCTGGTAGTTGGAATTTATCCATGAAGTGGGTGTAATCCTTTGGCTGGCTTCTTTTCTTCTCAATGACTTTAGACGTCTAAAGGGGGTCATGGGAAACTTTCTGCTTTTTCTTCTTGGGTACAAATTTTGACGATGATGACTCACCAGGTTGACTCATTCTAGCTTTTCAAAGTTTTCTTAGTTTTGAAATAAGCTAGGTCTAAAATTAATACCCTATTCCTAACAGCTCAAGTTTGAATTCAAATGTGATTCTACTCAATTAGGGAAATTCACTAACTCAAGAGAAGTTAGAAACCCTAATTAATTCCTGGAGCTAATTCAAACGTTCTTTGGCTTCGCACACAAGTTTTACAAAGTAATAAAAGAAACTAGTGATATTAATGGCAACTTACCCGGGAACAAGCATCGCGCAACTCCTTCAACCTCAGCTTTGGTTACTTCAGATTCTCCCTTATCTCCTCGAGCGTTTAACATAAATGAGAGTGTGAATTGGCTGAGTACATATACCATTAATGGCGCATGAATGCTTGTGTGAGTGAACAATTACAACTCAGCTTGGTCATTCTTGTTTGAATTCAAGCTATCGATGCATTCAGATGAAAAGCTTATGAGTATCGCTTCTCGCGTGTTTCCTTCCTACATTGGGATCTCATCACGTCATGGCTAGAAGGCTAGCAATGAGATATCAACCCTTGATTAGGAGTGTGAGGAAGATCTTGATCGAAGACTTAATTTACATCGCTCATCACTTGTACTGGGTCCATAAATCAATCCTAACTCATGATAGAACAGAGTCGCGCGATGGGAAAATACTCCACCCATTGGTGGTCACGGGTTCTCATTAAAAAAGTAGACCACAACCGAAAATAGTATAAGAGCCAGCGATGGGTCAAAACCTTAACTGTGTCGCTCATCATCGGTTACCCTCTCAAAATAACAACAAAACACATGATGGGTGATTAAACAAGGCTGAAAGATAGACACCACATCACTTGTCACAGGTTATAAAAAAATATTTCACTTAGCAGCCCGCGATAGGAAGATAGATAGCAAGGGACAAGCTTAGATAATATTAGGCCTAATGGTGGTCGAGGTATTGGGGCCAGTTGGACAATGATAGCAACAACCATGGGAGGGAACTTAAGTGATGAGTAAACTAGTTCAGCCGATCAACACGAGAATATAAACTAAAGAAAAATCAAGGGTAACGAGGCACATAAAACTCTTAAACCCTAATGCCAAAGATAACAATGACTAGTGACATGACCATGAAGTGAATGGAACCATGAAAAATTTTATGGGCTCCACCAGAGTTATTCGGTAACAAGGAAAACCATTATAAAGCAGTATATTTCAAGGACCTAGGGAAAAGCTTAGCCAGAAGCATATCCTTAAGGACGAAATCACTACATAAGGCAGTGTAAGCAGAAACATGGTTAGAAGGGTCTCCTTTCTCCCCATATTTCTCAAATCTAGGAATATATTTACCTTGTGGTATCGGCGTTCTCAATATCTTCAAGGATAAGGGATTGCTTTTGACATAGTATGTAGGTTGGCCATTTTGATTTTGGTTTATGTGGAAATTTTTCATTGAAGGGATGAAACATTTTGCAAAAGTTGATTAAGGATGGCATCATTGGTTGTATTTTGAGATGGATGTGAATATGGTGGTGTATATGTGTGCAAGGGGAAGTGAATGGAATGCTTACGGGAGGTAAAGTGGTAGGAGATATGACATGCGATGCCACAAAGGTACAAGGATTGCTAGCAGAAATACCCAATGTAGGAATGATATTACTAGTAGGTTGCATCATTATTGTAACCTGAGGGTTGGTATAGGTAGGAATAGAGGCAATGGTTGTGGGAGGAGGAATTTGAGTTCCTCCTTGACTTTGGACATTGTTTGAAGGTTGAGCATAACTAGTAAGTTTTCCAAAAATCTGAGCTAGGTTACATGCAAGTTCTATTCCTTCTTCACTTTTAATCATGTGGTGTATGTTATCTATGGTGGGAACATTAGTGGTTGAAATGTTTTTAGTACTCACTTGATGTTGTAGGTTTGCTAACTCTTCATGGATTTGGATTATGGTTTCTTAAGGAATGCTAGTAACCATTATATCAACACTTGTCATGCTACTTGAAGGTAAGGAGTTGTTAAGGGTATGGTCCATACCTAGTGAACTAGTGTCAACACTATGAGTGAAAGAGCTAGATAACCCAAGATCCACGATGAGTTTCCTATCACGGGATGACATGAGTCTTGAACTACGTCTAACTATAGTATTAGCAATAGGACACCAAGTTGTAAAGCTCATGCAAGGGACAATAAATGAATGCAATGAACACAAGATAAATGATATTCTTTAATTCTGATTCAAATGAAATTAAGCTAGATGAAATTAAATGAATGAAACAAAAACTCAGTAATCTGAAACAGAGATCTAACAACAGCAAACAGAAGCACAGAAACAAGGTTTTTAATGCTATAAAATGTAGTTTCAAGTCTAACATGGGACTAAATCACCCAAAGGGGAATATAAGTCCCAGTTAGGGTTTTCAAAGAGTTCAAGTGCTAAAAAACAGTCAACACAGAATTCCCCGAAATCAGGTAAAACAACCTGTACTAGGACTAAATCGCCTAGAGGGGAAAAAGAGTCCCAGATTAGGGTTTTTACACTAAATTCAGCAAATTTTGAGTGAATGTTAAGGTTTCTAACTTGTATGCAATCTAGATTGTGTGCAATTATAGATTTCAAATGAAATTCAATGATTCAAGATGCAAAAATGCAACCTATATGCACTTTCACTAATGAAATATATAGAAGCCCTAAATGCAAATTAACTAATGCAAGACCTAATGCAAAGTTAATGTAAGCTAGATCCAGAACTATTATGCACTCCAAATCAGAAATAAGGTGTCTAAAGGCTAGGTTCACCAAAATAAAATGAAGAAAATAGATGGCTCACCAAAAATAAAATGAAGGAAATAGGGTGTTCCCACCTTTTAGGAGATGGACAACTTAGGGGACTCTATTTCGCTCTATTCATTAAAGGAAACCAAGATATCTCAACCAATTGACATGATTGAGGAATGGAATAGGGTTAGGCTAGTTTCCTTGGGTGTGATTAAATACTAAAGGGAGTTCACCACTAAGCAAAGGCTTAGAAAGAAGGAAATGTAAATGATATGCAAACTTAGCAATGTAACCTAGGAAATGAAACTCAAAATTAGAACAGTAAATTGAGAATGAACATAGGTGCACGTTGAAAATTTAAAATGCCTGAAACAAGGTCTATAATCCTAGAACTATGAATTTTGAATCACACTAGGGATCATATGCTAGTTGGGGCAATTTAGTCCTAGATTTGGGTTTTAGGTTGAATTCAAAATCTGCAACTAGTAAACCAAGATCTACAGAAAAAGTTTGAAAACTAGTATATTGGGACTCATACACCAGTTGGGGAAATTTAGTCCCAATATCAGGGTTGATATGAAATCATGGTATCCTCTAGTGATCTTTTGTAGCTTCTCTCCCTTTCGATCTTTGAGTTTGAAACTCTGAATTTTGACTTGTAGGTGGCTTTCTGTAATCTTGCAAGAAAGGTGACAACTTTGACAACTTTGCAACTTTGACAACTTTCTCCAATCTTACTCTTCAATGGATCTTCAACCTAAATCTGAAAATTACACATCAAAGAGAGGGAAAATGTTGTTTTGTTAGTGGATAAGGGTTTGCCTTGGTCAAACCCTGTTTTGGTAATCAAACCTTGAAATGAAATCATATAGAATGAAGGAATGATGAATGAACAATATGCTATGTTGCAACTCACCAAACCCTTAAAACAAAGGTTGTAATCTTGCATGTAATGGCTAGCATGAATGTAGATCTTGACTCTTGATTGTATGTTATGGATCTTTACTTTAATGGTTACTTGAATCATAAAAAACATACATCACAAATGTTAGCTCAAAAACACACATGATGCATGATGACTTTGACATGATGCTTGAATCTTGAATATAGCTCCAAAATGCTTGATAATCAACTCTTGAATGCTCTTGATCTCATAAAATTTCTAGGATACTTGCTCATGAAAATTGCTAGAGTACTTGAAGACTTGAAATTGCTAGGTTTTGTTAGGAGAAAATATGTGAAATAACATTGAATTTATACTTTCTTATGCCAAATTTCTTGAAATTACAACACTACAAGCCGACATCAGATCTAGGAGAATAAAATCCTACCATGAATTTGAATTTAAAATAGGCCCAAGCTAAGCAGGACTCATATGCCAGCTGGGGCCTATGAGTCCTAGTAGCCTAGGCTTGGGACACAAATTTCAAGAAATATTAAGTTCTATGCCAAATTCAAGATCAGACCCTAAAACTTAGATGGGACCCATACACCCAAGGTGGAATATGAGTCCCAAATCACTAAATCTAGGACACACAATCTAAAATCACTTAATTATGATTGGTCATTAGATATGTGTCAAGATTATCCTTGGAAAGATGCATTAAATAAGGCTTGTGGATGCAAAATAGGACCAAATAAGGCATAAAGAAGCCCAATTTGAGCAAGGAGGGCCCAAAAAAGTGTGAAAATGTAGAGGGATACATTTTCCTACACTGCAAAAGGTAAGAGATCAAACAAATCATATTCTTGTTCACCATTTGTATCACCAATATGTGCATGTGTTGTATAATTAGCTACCAAAGTTGATTCATGTAATGATTTTTTTTCATGTACATCTCCATTGTTTATACTACTACAACAAATAATAGGTTCATACTCCCCATTCACAAATTTGATGTCATCATTGATTTATTCATAATAATCACCTATATGGATGACTAATCCAACTAAAGGTAGGTGTACACAATATCATCTTCATCTATATTATTGTCATATATTACATCAAAACCTCCTTCTATCCTTATGCAAACACAATCATCACTTGATAATGTGCTTGTACTTGATTCTACCTACATATAATCACTGTCTTCAACAACTTATGTTTTACTAACAACTTTTATTCTCAAGGATAAATATTTTTCAATCATATTCATTCTTAGATCATCAACGCAATCAATGCACGTGTATGCTTGTTGTATTTAGCCAAATTAAATTCTTCTCATATTAAGTTGGAATCTAGAGTAACATCATAGGCTTCGAGAAACATATCAATACATGCATGTTTGTTAGGTCAAAAATCATTAGAGATCTTGGAAAGAACAACAACAAACCTATTTATGAAATCCATGCGACACTCTCCCTTTTTCCATCTAATTGTTATCAAAGAGGATTGGTTCCCTTGGTTTAATAACCTAATCTAACCTATGCTGCTACTTTGCTAAGGAAAAGAGTGAGGAATAACTTGAAAATGAACCTACTTCTTTCTTCGGTGATGCACCAAATGATTTTTTCAAAACCTATACTATTGTTTGGACTCAAAATAATCAACAACTAAACCCAACACATACACAAGTGATGACCTAAAAAATGCATACTTTTTGCTCAAAGGCAAGGAGAATAGGATAAAAATCAAGGGGAAATAATCACCACAAGATTACATCAACTATCTTAAGATATTTTCACAATAAAACAATAAATGAGAAGGTAAAAATAGCTTATTTTATTGATTGAAAAGTGTTTACAAACAATTGTGCACGCTTGAAAATGAGTTACATTTTGCTGCTCCAGCTTTAAAAGAACTCCCAAAAGTTACAATTAACAGCTAAGAGAGAAAAATAATTGGCTAAAATCTTTTCCTAAAGCTTGCCTTTATGCTGATCAACAACTTACAAAAGAATAGGAACATGTGCTTGTTGATTCAAACCTCCTTTTGTCATCCAAAATAGATATGCTTACTTTCTAGCCCCCAAAATTGCTCCAAAAGGTTGTTTGAGTGGTGAAAAATTCATCCCTTGACCTTATCTACCATTAAGGCACCAAAACAACACCTAGATTCCCTCAAAATTCTTCAAACTTCCCTAGATATGCTCCATTTGTTTAGCTTGTTATAATTTCCCTTGAACTGATTCATAGGTGATGTGAAAAAGGTTTGAGAATGAAAAATAATGCCTTAGGGGTATGAGATTTCTTTAAGGGAACTCTCTTTTACACTTGACATCATCATAAAGCCCTCTCTATCCTTGCATTCTCATCCTACCCTCATACACTTGATTAAAACTTATCATTTTTATTGTATTATTTCATAATAGTTTTTGTATTACCCTTTTTCTAGCTTGTATACGGTGTCTTCTTATGTTTCTCCTTTTATAATCTAACCATTGCAATTACACTTCATTACATAGGTGTTTGTAACCATTGAAATTTTCAAATACCTTCTGTACAATATTCCATTGTCATTATTGTGTTCTCACATCATACTGGTAGCTCATCATTGGACTAACATTGCATTTATATGACTATCCTTCTACAGTCTATGTGACATTCCTCCCTTCACTCACATGAAATTCCTCATTGAACTCATATAACTTTCCTCCATTATTGTGAAAACAATGTCATATGAGTTTAAAATGTGCATAGTAGGTTTTCTTTTCACTTCCTTCCCTTGGTTGTTTATGAAGACTATCATACTTTATTGATATTCATAGACTCCAATTACATTGTCATGCCTTGGAAATCTCAACTCTTCACTTGATAACTACCATATTGATATTGGCTATCACTTATTATTAGTCTCATAACACTGCCTTGTTATATCCATAAGCATGAGGAAGTGAATTTTGAGGACTTGAAGAGAAAACATTTGACAAATGAAACTAATTTTTGCTTACTTACCTAGAGACTTAGTGTTGCAATAATGAAGGTGTTGTCATTGATGTCAACTAGTTGTTGTCATTAATATCATGGATGTAGGTTATTGGTTGTATATGTCGAGGATATTGAGAAAATTGTAATGGAGAAAGGTTTTAGGTGTTCAGTGGTTGCTCTGGGTTTTGCTTGAGGATTCGCTCCTATGTTGGTGTGGTTCAAATATGTTGATCATGATTTTTGGAAGCTACTATATCTAGGATTTGGGCTTCTAGATTGTTGAAAAGTGTGAGTTATGTTCACCAGTTGTGAATTGTGGTTTTCTAGCTAAGGTCTAGGAGAAATATTGTTGGTTCGGATTTCCTTTTGGTTGAGTCTTATGACTTGTGGATCTAGAGTTAAGCTATTATGATCATGTTGAAGATAATTTCAGTATTTGGAAGGAGTGGATCATGCTAAGGGTTGTGTGTGCTTAATTGTTCTATGTGTTTTACATTGGTTTGGTCGACCTTGTGTTAAACACTACTCTCGAAGTTAATGAAGCGTGTTGGGACTTATTTGGGTCCTCATCAAACGTGTGTTTGGGTCGCCCTTGTTCTAATTCCACCCTAGAATGTTTTGGCATTGACCTAATTTGAAATTGAATAATGGATGGTTGAGATATGTTTCAAAGTTGAAGATGGTATAAATATAGGATGAGTTAGTGGTGAAAGAAGTGCAAAGAGATAGTGAAAGATATAGATCAAGATTGTTGTATGTGATGCGAGTGTGGCAGATCAGTGTGAATCTTAAATGTTGAGTTTCCAAATGCAATGAGCTAAAGGTGGACTCTATCATTCATGCATGTCTACAAGTGGTTGAGTGAATCATGGTGGAAATCTCTATTGCATTGAGATTGCCTTTTTTGTAACTATGTGGCAATGAGCCCTCTAGGTGGTTAACCCTTGTTGGACCATGAGTCCTTGTTTTGGCAGTGAGCCTTTTGTAATTGGTTTTGATATTCTCTATAATGTGAGCTAATCTTCACCATGGTTTTTCCCTTATTGGTTTTTCCACATAAATTTGGTGTTATTGTGTATGTGTAATGCTTTTCAGTTTCTACCTTTGCATTGAATGTTTATTTTTTTAGCAAAGTAATGATTTATGATTGATCTAAGTTCCGGTGAATGTTTTAAGGATTAAAATTTTCTACAAATGATTCACCCCCCTCTAAGTTGTCTTGTTCAACAATTGGTATCAAATATTGGTTCCTTGGAGAAGAGCTTAACCGCTTAAGGAAGGTTTGGATGGTTGGAAAAGTTACTTATGAGTATCCAAAGTTTGATGGAACTAATTATGCTATCTAGAAAATATTGATGGAAGAATATCTGGAGTATTGCAGATATGATGTGGAGAAATCATACAAGACTCCTTACACTCCTCCTACTGGTCTGAGTACACTTGATGAAATCAAATCATATGAAGTGAAAAATAAGGCAAAGTTCATTTTGAAGAATAGTCTTGTACATTCTGAGTTGATTAAGGTTCAAAACCTGAAGATTGCTAAAGAAGTCTGGGATAGTTTAGAAAAAGTGTGTGAAGGTGATGAAAGGGTCAAAGAAGCAAAGTTGCAAAATTTGGAGACATAGATTGACCTCTTGTATATGTCTGAAGATGAGAATGTTAAAGCCTATGTATAGAGATTGGATGAGGTAGTAGCTGGAATGCGAGGACTTGGTGCTACAATAGATGAATCTAGGATTGTAAGGAAGATTCTTAGAACTCTTCCTGATTCGTACAGTGAAAAGGTATGTGCTAGTGAAGAACATATAGACTACAAGAATTACACTAAAGATCAGTTATTAGGAACTCTAACATCCTATGAGATGAGAAAGTTGAACTTGAGAAATGGATCCAAATCAGAAACTACTTTCAAGGCTACAAAAGCTAAAGATCTGGATGAAGAAAATCTTGATGAAGTGGAAGCTAACTTTGTGAGAAGGATGAAGAAAGGCTCCAAGTAAGTATGAAGGTAAGTTACCCTTTAAATGCTTTAGTTGTGGAGGAATAGGTCAATATGCTTCAAGGTGTCTAGAAAGAGCTAAGAGGAATAAACAAAGATATGAGAAAGAAAATAAAGGAAAGAAGATCAACAGAGCATATTATGTGAATGAGGATGCTAGTATTTCTAATGAGGAATCTATTTATGGAGATCCTAATGACAATGAATGCTTGTTCTTGGCTATAAAGGATGAACCTACTTCTGCTAAATCTAAAAAAAAGGTGAAGGAATTTCCTTCAAAGAAGGATAAAATTAAAGGTATTGTAATCTCTTCCCTACATACTAAACAAGAAAATAACTATTGGGTTGTTCACAGTGGTTGTTCACATCACATGACCAGTGATAAGAGTAATTTTTTTAAACTTGAAAAATATGATGGTGGCTTAGTTATGTTTGGAGATGATACTGGTGCTAAAATTTGTGGGATAGGCTTAGTAAGTTTTGATGGAAATCATATTATTAATGATGTCTACTATGTTAAGGGCTTAATGCATAATATTTTGAGTGTTGGAAAGATGTGCAGTAAAGGATATAATCTTGTATTTAAGGATGAAAAATGTGAAATCAAGAAAGACTCCAAAACAGTGATTGTAGTAGGAAAGAAATTTGAAGGAAATATATATCAATTTAAGGGTGTTGATGGATGATGCTTTATGACTCAAATTAATGACAATTGGATATGGTATCAGAGAATGTGTCATATCAATTTTGATAACTTGGTGAGGATTAGTGTAGTTCAAGCCATGAGAGATTTACCAAGGATTACAAAGCTTGTTAATGCTATTTGTAGGAATTTTCAGTTTGGAAAGAAAGCAAGAAATCATTTTAGATCAAAGGAACAATCTACTATTGGACTACTAGATTTAATTCATAAAGATCTTTGTGGTCCTACAAGAGTGAGAAGTCTACAAGGTGAAAGGTACTTTATGCTTTTGATTGATGATTACTCTAGGTATACATGGGTTACATTTCTTAGAGAAAAGTCTGATGCATTAGATAGATTCAAGACATTCAAAGCTATGGTTGAAAATGAAGTAAATTTGAGGATAAAATGCTTAAGATCTGACTGAGGTGGTGAATTCACTTCCCATAAGTTTAATATGTTTTGTGAAGTTCATGGAATAAAAAGACAACTATCTACTCCAAGAACTCCTCAGCAGAATGGAGTTGTTGAAAGGAAGAACAGAACAATTCAAGAAGTAGCTAGATCAATGATTACTGAAGCTAATCAACTGGATATGGTCTGTAGATTGAAGAAATATTTATATGGATTGAAGCCAAATCCTAGAGCTTGGTATGTAAGGTTAGACAGGTATTTGATTCAACAAGGTTTCAACAAAGGTATAATAGATAGTAACCTATATTTGAAAATTGAGAATAACAAAATCTTGATTGTGGTTGTATATGTTGATGACATTATTTTTCGAGGAAATGAAACTATGTGTAAGATGTTTGTAGAAGAAATGCAAAAATAATTTGAGATGTCTATGTTTGGAGAGATGAATTTCTTTCTTGGGCTACAAATTAATCAAACAGAGAAATGGATTTTTATTTCACATTCTAAGTATGTAAGAGAGATGTTGAAGAAGTTTGGGATGGATTGTTCCAAACCGGTATGCACTCCTATGGTGATTGGTTGAAAATTAGGTAAAGATGATGATTCACTTAAGCTCAATCAAAGCAAATATAGATGTATGATTGGATGTTTGTTGTATTTGACTGCTACTAGACCAGATATTATGCATGTTGTATGTCTTGTGGCTAGATTTCAAGAAGATACTAAGGAAACACATGTTGTTGTTAAAAGGATATTCAGATATTTGAATGGCACTCCAGATTATGGCTTATGGTATCCTAGGGATGTTGAATTTACACTAAGTGCTTATACAGATGCAAATTGGGTTGGATGTATGGATGACAAAAAAAGTACAAGTGGTGGTGCATTCTTTCTTGGTTGCATATTGGTGGCATGGTTGAGTAAAAAGCAAGATTTAATTTCCTTATCTATTGTTGAAGCTAAGTATATTATTGTTGCATCTTGTTGTACACAAGCTATATGGATGAAATAGACATTGAAAGATATCAAAGTAATGTATGATGATCATAATTCTATCTTTTGTGATAATACAAGTGCAATTAACATTTTAAAGAATTCAATGATGCACTTGAGGAAAAAGCTTATATCTATTAGGTATCATTTATTGAGAGAAAAGGTTGAAGATGGTATAAATATAGGATGAGTTAGTGGTGAAAGAAGCACAAAGAGATAGTGAACTATATAGATTAAGATTGATGTATGTGATGTGAGTGGTAGATCAGTGTGAATCTTAAATGTTGAGTTTCTAAATGTAGTGAGCTAAAGGTGGACTCCATCATTCATGCATGTCTGCAAGTGGCTGAGTGAATCATGGTGGAAATATTTGTTGTATTGAGATTGTCTTCTCTATGTAACATATCTCTTCTATCTTCTTTGTAACTATGTGGCAGTGAGCTCTCAGGGTGGTTAACCCTTGTTGGATAGTGAGTCCTCATCTGAACAGTGAGTCTGTGTTTTGGCAATGAGCCTTATTAGGCAGCGAGCCTTTTGTAATCAGTTTTGATATTCTCTATAGTGTGAGCTAATCCTCACCATGGTTTTTCCCTTATTGGGTTTTCCACGTAAATTTGGTGTTACTGTGTATGTGTAATTATTTTCAGTTTCTACCATTGTATTAAATGTTTAATTATTTAGCAAAGTAATGATTTGTGATTGATCTAAGTTTTTGTGAATTTTTTAAGGATTAAAATTTACTATAACTGATTCACCCCCCTCACATTTGTCTTGTTCAACACTTAGCAATTGAGTATTCAAGGATACCTCTTATTACATTTGACTATGACTACTACTTGTTTTATTTCCATGAGATGCCATTTTCATGATACCTTTGATTTCCCTTAAAAGTGACAGTGCAGTAGTATTTAAGAAATTCTACAAATCAAAACTAAAACTGGAAACTCTAGAAGCACTTCAATTAAACATCTGACATGTTCTTATTGAAAAGAAAATATGAGCCATCCATCATTATTGAGTCAAAACCCATCTTTAAAGTCTCAGACTCCCAAAAAATTCCTACTTTTTTAGTTTTCGTGATCAATGCACTGTGATTGGAACAATAGTATACTTTGCAATAGAAATGCAACATGCAACAAAAGGTGCTCCTCCATGATTTAGTGTATTGTCACTACATTCCATCCTTTAGACCCTTATTCATCAATTATGGTGCTATCCTTTGAGCTAAAGACCATTTCTTTGCTTATTTGGAAACACTATGCAAGATGCAATTCCCCTTTTCAATATAATCTCTCACAACTTGTACATGTGAGACTTCAAAATATTGCAAACTATCAATACAAACTTGTTGCCAACTATCCTCCCTGCAAACTCTGAGCAACACTCCAAAACAGCTGAGTAATACCCCATATAGAACCATCATAGCTATGTCATGACAAGACACCATAAATACCAATGAGGCCCCTAGCTTTGGATCATGACCTCTTTCTATGACTGTCATGCTTGGGATCCTTTCAAGGTGACTAGACTATCATAGAGAACATAAGCTATCATTATTTGCATTATTGTGACAAACTTATCCTCATCTCTATAAGTTGATCTTAGTATAGACTACCCTATGAAGACTATCCTCCAACATGAAATCTCACTATTAATCATCATTGAGATGGCACCTTGTCATAAATGATGCCTTCATTATCTTGTACTTTATTGTACAATTGTCAACCTTCTTCTATCAATTTTTGGTACTCTAATGCAACCTTTACTAGTCCCCTAACCTATTTTTCAATCACTTTCTTTGCTCTCTTGGATCACTAGACCATAATAGATCCTTCCCTAACAATCATTGGCTTAGTTGGTATGTGGACAGTGCCTTTTCTTTCTAGCAATGATTGTCCTTTCAATTTGAAAATCAATTCCATGTGTATGAGGTATGTCCTTGTGCCTTCCATAGACTGTCTCCTTTTGACTGTCATGATAAAACTATTCCTTTCTCCATGCTCTGTCTTCATTCTTAGTCTTCAAAATATTCATACTACATTCATTAAGACTATCTTTCAGGTCATTGCTCTTTATGAAACTATGTCCTCTTTTATCATGCATTTATAATAGTCATCATGACTATCTTTTATCTGTGAGTGATTTTATGTCCCTTAACTCTCACAGAATGCCACCCTCTTACTTATGATGACCATTTCCTTGTCTTTTACAAGTCTAATTATTCAACTATTACTCTTCCAAGTCACAAAACACTTGAATTTAAAGAATCCTTAAGGTATTCATCCAAGAAAACACATTTCTTCCCTTTCTAGGCATGGTGGAGACAAATTTATGTACTTTGGAAAGGATTGCATGAGCATTTCCCTTGATTCATAGACTGTCATGTCCTCAAAAATTTATTTGCTTCATGAATTGGCTCTCCCTTTTGGTTCCTTTGGTCGATTGCATACATGATGGATTATCTTTCATCAACTTTGTCATTCTCCACTATTCTACCCTCTTTCCTTTTGAAATCCTAAACCTCTTTTTCATGACTATCAAGACTGTATGCAAGTTGTCCTATTTTCCTGCTCTGAGCTGACTTAGGGTTTCATGTTTAAGAGTTCAAGTGACAATAATCATCATTTGTCCATATGGTTGTGACATGCCTTGACAATATCTTGAACCTACCCATTTAAATCTCATAGTAACTATATTATGATTATACTATGATTGTGCTCTTTAACTGTTCTTCCAACTATCATACACCTCTTCCAATGGTAGATTCCATTGTTTTGATAAGCTGAGTAAAAACCATAGTATACCATTGCACCAGAAATATCTGAATAGTTGAGATCAATCTTTTAATAAAATAAAACCCCAAAACCCGAGCAAGGAGCTCTACCTTAATAAGCTCATAATGAAATATTGATGCTAGAGGAAATTAAAAAAACACTATGTTGCAATGGCTTTCTTCAAGCTTTATAGGTGATGTTTCTCTCCTACATCTTTTGTTTTCATTCATGTCCTTGGATTTATGCCCCAAAACCTACTTCTCACATTTCTAGTTGTTGCACTTGAATTTAACGATGTTGGTGCTATAGAAGCATGTTCAAGAAGTGGTGCATTATGGCCTACAACTCTCTTATACTTTCATTATCATTTATAAAACCATTCCACTATTAGATTTCCCAAACAAACAAGCATGAGGACTTTGAGATACAAACACATAAGAAGCAAATGCACAATCCTCGTGTCATGCATAATGAATGTAGTGCCTTCCAATAACCATAAAAAATTATCCACAGAGAAGAAATAAATGAACCTGGATTCTTTTATTTCTCCCACATGCTTGCTTATATATGAGTTGGAGAAAATTTCTTTCTAGACTCTTTCAACCTATTCAATCTTCTCCTTAACTAGTGCAGGAGCACCTAAACAGCTTTATCAAAATTTGCTCATTTGATTGGACATAGGGTGAGTCAAGGATAGCATAGGGGTTTTTTGAGTTTAATTACTATCAATAAGGTCTAAAAATACCATTGGCAATGTAATTAGGTGTGTCTTGATTCATAGGGATCAAATTGCTAAAGTTTCTCAAAATGCAATAAAATGTTGTCAAGAAGAAAAGTTGTCAAAATGCAATTTGAGAGGATTTTAAAGGTCAAGGTAGTTCAAAAGTTAGGTATAGGAATTGGGTAGTTTTAGATTGATTTTAAAATTTATTTAAAGCCTTCAAGGCTCAAACTAAAGGGTTGTTGAAGAATGTTTTTGAGATTTCATATCAATATAACATCCATTTGCTGCATTTTCTTTGTTTTTCAGAACTTCTTAAGATCTGTACGGCCCGTACAGACACTGATATGCTTGAAAATTCATAGAATTTAGTAGAAGAGTGTTTTAACTTCATTTTTTATCAAGTTTGAGGTTCTCACATTAAATTTTGAGGGAGATTTCTCATTTTTCCTAAAACTGTCTAGTTAAGACCAGTCCAGGGTCTATTTGAAGTTAAAATGGTAAATTAGTCTTCCCACCTACTGTATGAGCTTGTTCCTCAATGGGATGACACATATAAGGGTATATTAGATGTCTAAATGATTTGGAAGGTTGTGGAGTCGAGGTATTTGATGTGGAGTCAAGCCCTAGGGCAGGTAATTGTGATTTTATATGTGAAAATGGTGGTTTTAAGAAAAAATTTTGTGAATGATCGATGGAATTGAGTTTTTGAAGGTGTAGAAAGTTTGTACAAGCCTAATTTAATTTTTTTGATGCTTTATTCGTGTTTTTTAAATCTATAATGGTGAAGTTTCTGAAAACCCTAGTGTTTTGCAAGAGAATGGAGGGTTTGATGGATCAATAGGTTAGATGCCTTAAAAATGAGTAATGTTTGTGGAATCTATGGTTTGGCATCATAATATAACTCTTTCAAAAGTGTTTGGGTGAGAAAAAAAAAATTTGGGTACTTCATTTGGAAAATAGGCCTAATTCTAGTAGCCTAAAACTAGGCCAGTTTGGTGATTCTCTATGTTGAGTCAAAGTAAACTTGTGGGGACTTTTGGGGATGTTTTTTTGGGTCTATGGTAGGCCTTAATTGATGCTTTTTATTCCATTTGACGGCCTTCTCTAAAATATTTTTAAACAAAGGCAAGATTTGAGGGCTAGAAGCCTAGTGTTGTTGTTTTGGGACGGTTTGAGGGAATTGTCTTGTAAAGATTGTTTCTTTGTTTGAATCAGGTTATTTTGTGTGGGATAGTGAGATTTCACCACCTTTATTGCATCATTAACCTCCACAACTTTCATCCTTATATCAGGAGCTTTGAGTCTTCTTTTTCATGCACCATGCTAGGTTTTTTCCCCTTTTTTCTGCAATGTGCCAATATCTCAAAAGTATGACTCTTTCAACACCACTGAAGCTATCTAGTAGCATGCCCTATTTTCCATTTGGTTTCAACAACATTGAGAGACTTCTTCACGACTCTTTCAGGACCATCATTTGAGCTCCATTAATGTTAATCAACAAAAAACCCTAACTTTTGGGACAACTTTTCATGCTACATGGATAGAGTCTTGACTCCTTTCAAAGGAAAAAACTTCAATTTTTCCTTTTTCTTATATTTTGGTTCCCAAGCATTGTTTGCATTTTCCTTTTTCCTCTTTCAAAACCCATTTTTAATATATTAAGGCTATTTAAATCACAAGGATAAAAATAGGCTAACACTAATGTTTTCTAATTCTTCAACAAGAGAAGAAGGGACTAGATGCAAAGAAAACTCTTCTTCAAATGTAGTCATAAGTTGATTCCACAAAGAAAAATAATTCTTAGGGAAACCAACATACAAATTATTTTCCTTTTCATCCAGTGACCTAAAAAATCTCATCTACATGTCTTCATCATCAAAAAGATACTTTTTCATGAAATTTTTGAAAAAAAAGGAACATGTGCACCCCCCTCCCAATGAATGTTACCCATTGAACCTTAGCATCAATCTATAGATTGAAGATATCATTATTTGCATTTCATAACTAACCCAAGAAAGGTCAATATGCATATAAATGGGATCAAGAAGGATAATACAGGATGGATAAACTTATTTTTCTATAATAGCAAAGTATCTTTATGATCATAGGGTCTTGAATATTTCTTCACATTGTCTTTCATATTCAAGGAGCACATCCATCCTCAAATTTATTATATTTATGGATGTATACAAATCTAAATCTAAGCTTTTGCTTTGTGCTTGGTTTTATGAATAGCATGGGAGCTTATCCTCATAATATTCTTAAGACACATGTCCTATCATAGCCCCTAGGGTTTGAATTACGTGTTTAATTTGTTTATGTATCCCTAGAGTAGATGATTCCACTCCAGCTAATCATAGTTGGTTATAATTAATTATACAAGATAGAAAAGAGAGGTAAAACAAATAATTTGTTTCCTTACCCAAAAAGAAACCATGCATTGAATTAGAATAAAATTAGGTACTTTAAAACCATATGTAATCACTCAATTTGTGTTCATGAAACATGAACAACAATAGACAAAAATATGTTTTTTGACCGTAGAGTTGATACTTCACAAATGTGATGGAATCCTTTAAGCACACAAACCTCCAAGGCACAATTTTTATTTTGGATTATAGTCACCAACATAGTCCTTAAAGTCTTCTTGACCCAACAACCCTTTTCATTCTCATTGCCATTTTGTTGGCATAAGTTGATATAATTCCAACTTACCCAAATAAAATCATAGTTGTAAATCTTCTCAAGCTACCAAGGCTCTCAAAATATTATTTTACTCTTTATATCCCCAACAATGGTGCTATTTGGTTGGGTCCCAAAAGATTTCTCTACTTCCTTAAACCAGATATCACTCACAAGGTCAGGATTGTTGTCATGCAAGTGAAATTGGCTCATCAACAAATTATGGAGGGCTGAAGGCCAACTCAACTAGAGTGGGTTATATTTCCTATGATTTAAGCTCAACATAGACTTGGGAGGGTTTTCCCAAGCGTATTCCTTAAGAAGTATTTAAATCATATATAATGAACAATAATGGATTAATGATAGCCAAACCTAACCTACCAACTTGGCCCCAAAGACTGTCACTGAATCAAGAACAACTAGCTAGCTCAATACCCTTAAATAATTGATATAATTGTGCAAGCATAACCCACATAAGATAGATTAATTTAACAGCTCTCTTAATCATAAATCATGGGTTATGATATGAGATTATGGATGGAAAAAATCACTCCTCTTATAATACTAATTTATGTTTTTTTTTATGGTGTGAGATTGGTACTTGGTTTCAAAAAGATTCTTATTCATTAGGCAACAAATTCACAATGCACTAAGAAGAGAACAAACATGAAAATAAGAACATGGAGTTGTCTTTACATACAACAACGATCATGAAATCTTACAATAGAGCATACTTATTAATCCAAAACATAAATGCATATATCCATACATAAAGTCAGAAAGATTATTACAAGCTTTGCAATGTTTTCAAAATGTTGTTACATTCATCTAACTCAACATTAAACTCATTCCAACAAATATAGAAAAGGAATATCCCTGGCTACTATGTATCATGAAAATTGGTGGTGAAATAAATAACAAATAACCAAACACAATCAAATTTCTGAATTCACCAATGAAGCATAAGGAAAATCAAACAAATAAACCAATGAAAACCTACATGATGACCTTGCTAAGCTCCAATGTTCTTCAATTTCACCTTGAATAATGGTGTGTGTGGTTTCTCTCATATTTTTAGTATAGAGAACTTTTAGAGCAATATGCGTATAGATTTCTTGCAATGAGTGAGAGAGGAATAATAGATGAATGATACCTGAGTTTATAGATTTCAAGTTATACCAATCAATAGTTAAGATCAATTGTGAAACTGACAAGATCAATAGCTAAGAATGTTTGAGAGGAATTGATGAGGAGTTGACTAACTGCATGATTTGAGCTAACAAATTGTATGGATTAGTTAAGTGAATTGATTAAAGAGATAAGTGTGACCAACTATTAGTGAAACAAAATAGATTGTGATAAAGAACTGAATTGATTGAAGGGTGAACTCGACATGAGTGGGATTTGACTAGTAAGGTGGAAATGCATGAGTAATTAATAAATAATTAAATTAGTTAATTATTTATTTTATGTGTAAAAAGAAAATAAATAATTTATTTATTTTAGAAGAGGATAATGTTGAGAAGAATAATTAATTTTAACTAAATATTTATAAATAATTATTCAATTATTATGATTTGGGAAAAGATTAAAATTGAGGTAATTTAATAAAATAATTATAATTTTTTTAATCAATTTACAAGGGGGGAATAAATTAATAGGGGAAATGTGATGAAATAGGTGATTAATTAAAAACTTGAAATTATTTAATCAAAGTAGGAATGGAGGGAAATTTTCAATTTTAAATAATTAAATAATTAAAAATTATTCAATTATCTAGGATGAAGGGGAAATAATGATAATTTAATTACATAATAAAATTATATTTAATTAAAATTAAAAGAAAATTTGATAAGAAATGATTATGATATTTGATGATGTTTTTGAAGAAACGAGTTAGTCAAATTTATATGTTTATATTTTGCCCCCTTTTGAGGCAATGTGTTTTTAAAATGTTGTTTCAAAGAAAGTGTGAAGGATTTTGTGATGACATGTCCTAGTTTTCCCCAGTGAATGAAGAAATGGAGGTAGGATGCCTCCTCGAGAGGTTGGAAAAAAAATAAAAAGGAAAAACTCTTGAAAAGGTTAAATTTTGGTAGAGGTGAAGAAAATGGCAACTTACGAGAAGAAAATTAGGTGAATGAAATGACATGCTTGAGAATGAGTGTGGGCAGGGAGAAGGGTGAAGATACATGTGTGACATGATATATTTTTTATCGTGGGTAGTATGGTAAAAGAAAATGTAGGACAATGATGGTTATTGATCGATATCATATAACAAAATATGTAATGGATGAGATAAAATAAATAGATATGAGATAGATTGATACAGATGGATATGAGAGTGATATTGTGCTTTTTATTTATGAATTTTTATCATCATATAGCATTTTATTGTGGCAAATGGATATATAAACCAAGGTATGGAAAACCATGGTGACTTTGGTATCCTTTGCATAGACATTGACACTACAAACAAGAAGGATTATCCTCATTCATACCAAACATAATAGAAACTTGGTTGAATATGTGGGGAAATAAAATTAAAGCATAATATCCCTAGTATAAAAAGGTATTTAAATGACCTTGTATGCACAAGAATTTTTTTAATGCTAGAAACCATTCCAGCACACACAAGGAGTGTACATGCCCCAATAATACAACAAGAACATTCCACAAACATGTGATATGAAAGAAATGACCCTACCACATTCCTACTCCTCTAATCATTTGAAGATATATTTGAGTAGCATAGGAATGGGGTAGTATGACAAATCAAGCAATAAATCAACAACCATTAGATTTTCTTCCTAGAAGATATGTGCTTAGATTGGATAATTCCTATTGTAGGAAGGATGCATTTGTTAAGGCATGATAGTTTGGATAAAGGTGGATAAATTTGGTTAGATAACGGATAGGTAGGAAATAGGCTAGCTTAGCAGTAGTCTTTTGTTGTGACTTTTATGAAAGCTTGATTTTTGTAGGAAATGCATAGTTTTCTCTTGCTTGAGTGTCATATCTAGGAAATGCAATTTTTTTATGTCTATGGTGGATGATGATGATGAAAATGATAATGGTAAAATGATTAGGTGACGATTTTTATGGTGTTGAATGATGAAGGGATGTGAATCTATAGGAATATCGAAGGCATATCTAGATCTTGTGCCAAGCAATATTTGATTGATTTGACTGATTTGATTGATTGATGATAGTGATAATGTTGTTGACGATAACACAAATATTGTGTTGTTAACGATAAGAACAACATGATAATTGGGAAGAATATTGTAGAGGAGGAAATTTGCTACCCTTGAGTCTCAAGACAATCAAAGTCTTCAAAGAGAGAATGGTCATCAACTACCTCAAGGAAAAAATATCAAGTGATGGGATAAAAAGGTGAGATTTGCAGAATTAGAAAGAGTAGATCACAAAGGTTTTTTGGAAAAACTAATGAGCTCTTGGCCAAGGATGACAGCATGGAACATGGATGACAATGTGGCATGTTGATGTCCTAGAGGCACACTCACATCTCGTATAGACTAAAAACCAAGACTATGATAGAAAACAACAAGATGACTGCTACTATTCTGATTGCTACTTGAACTCTTGAAATATGGGAAGAAATAATAGAGTATAACAAAACTAAAATAAACTAAACTAAACTAAACTAATTAAAATGTAGATTAAATGAGATGTAGATGATGAAATTAAAGAAAAGAGAGAAGTCACTCATAACCGACCAAGCAATGAAGCCTCCAACAAATAAATGTCTTCAATACCTACACACATAAGACCAAGAGAAAATGTTGGGACTGTTTAGGGGCTTGTCTAAGTCAAACCCCGTTTCGATGTTTCCACCTCCACAAACAACTAAATAGATAGACAGATAGAAAGATAAGTAGACAAGAAGATAAAATGCATAGACAAGGAATGTGATAAATCCCAAGATGCTCAAAGACATAGGACAAGTAGATATACCTAGAAGGCTTGAGGAAGCCAAAGAGAGTGTGTGTGTGAGAGAGAGAGAGAGAGAAAGAAAGAAAGTTGTGAGAGCCAAGAGAGTTGTAGAGAATATTGTGAGAGATTGAGACCATTGTAGCAAGAAACAGAGTAATGCAAAATTTAGTGAAAGAGAGAAACATAGATTTTGAGAGAAAGAAAAGAGAAAGTTTTCAAGAGAGAGACCAAGAAGCAAGAGAGATCATGAGAGAAAGACTAAGAGAGAAAATGAAGTGAAAGGATGGATTTTAAAGAGAGAATAGGAGGGAAAAGAAGGTTCCTAGGCCATTATGAGGCATCCTGAGCCATTTCCACCAACAAAGGTAGGTGACAAGTGCAAAGATGTTTGGAAATGACTATTTTAATGTTGAAATATCGTAGGATGCTAGCACAACACATGAAAATCCTTGAGACATGTGCTACTATCCAAATAAATCATGCTAAAAAATGATGAGAATGAGGAAAACAAAAGGTTTGACATGAAGCTAACATAAGAAGGTATTTTCTAAAAAGGGGTCTTGAACATCTTGAGAGGAAAAGGGTTGATGTAAGGGCTAAGATGAGCCTACAAAAACACTAGGGGAGTGGACACTAAAGTGGATACAAAAGTGTAGGTGAAATTGTAAGGGGTGCAATTTTACGACACTACAAATATGCATATTGATGATGATTGGTTGGTTAAAAGAGATTGAGATTTGTAGAAAGGCTAGGAACAAAATCTATTAGATGGTTTGATATTACATTGGAGTATAGGTGAGGTGAAATTGATGGGGGTTGTTTGGATTGTGGGTGATGGAGGAGAGCTTGATGGAAAATTTTATTTATGAGATGGTGGAAAATGCTTGAAATCTTTTTTTGCTTGTTTTTCAAGATATTTTTATTTTTTAGATTTTTGGAATATCTGAATGGTTTTGGATTTTAGGGATATTTGAATTTTTTTGGAAATTTTTGGATATCTGATTTTTTTAGAAGGTGTCTTGATCTCTAAGTGAGCTAGAAGACATATATCAAGATTTATTTCAAAGTGAGATGTAAGCATTGTTAGGGTTAGAAATGGCAGATATCTAACAATTAAATGCAGATTTAATTAATAAACAGAGAAACTAAAACACACATAGAATAAATTATAACACAGAGAATTTAACGTGGTTCACCCAATCTGGGTTACATCCACCAAACCGCAACCATCCAAAGATTTTATTATCTAGTGCAAAAACTTATTACAATCTTGTGAATAATCGCGTTTTTCATCATACTGTAATACCCATCTGAACCCCTTTTTAACAAGCTTAGAAGCTTCCAGATTTTGGGTTGGGTTCTACAAAATCGGATTTTTCCTTTTTCGTTGATTTTTCCCTTTTTCGGTGATACGTGTCGGGGTGTATAGTATACCATGGGCTATACAGTATATCATGATCAGTTGCCACATACCAACAAGCACTTGCCCCCAGCATTTGGCAATGTATCTAGAACACTATGAGTGGATGGATGTACTAGTGTGATGGATGGATATGTGAAGGATGGAGAGGATAGGCATTATGCAAATATACCTAGGATAAGGTATTTTACTTTTAAGGACTATCTCATAATAGGATAACATGTTTTACCCAATCTAATTTTTTAGATAATGCTATTTAGGTGATGGTATAACTTGGGATAGGATATGGTCAAAGGAAATGACCATGTCAATATTTTTTTTCAAAATCTTTTTTGGAAGTATATGCCCCTATTATTTGTCAAGATTAAGATGGATAATTAAGATGGATGAAAATGGAATGGATTGGATGGATAGTGGTATTAGGATAAAATAGCATGATGTATGAGATAAGATGCTCCCAACTAGAATGATACACGGATTTTTTTTTACACATGATGCCCATGAATGATTTTTCATCATAGTACTTGTATAAAGCATCATAAGAATGGTTTTCATTATTGGACGGTTTCTTTAATTTTTCCTTTTTTTTCGAACAAACATCAACTATATGGGACCAACTGGTGGTGTTGATGTAGATTTTATTGTCATAATGTGCCAAGAATTTCCTTCCTTGAGGAGTTGCTTTGCCAAGATAAGAGTACTTGTATATAGCCCATGGATGTTATTGTGGACTTTTTGATACTAGAGTTGGTTTTATCTAAATTTGAATATTGTGGTAGAGTGTCATTAGAGTCCTTATGATAAAGTGTTGTTGTGAGGACATGATGAATGCGATATTTATGATGTATAGATTTTAGGTAGGATGTTCGATTTTAATGGGGAATGTAAGATGTGGATGAATTAATTAGTAGTTTGGATGTAGTAATTTTTATTTTCCAAACTTGGGATTATAGATGATGGAGTGTGGATGTGATATTTTGAGTGTGTTTAGGACCAACAATTTTATACACCTTTCATGTTGGTATTGAAGACTATTTTGAAGGAAGTGGACACTTTTGACTGGTGGAAAGACTTTTTGAGATGGTTCCATAATTTCATTGACTACTAAATTTGGATTTGAATTGGACACCTTACATGATCCAATTTTCTTTGGGATCCATTTTGAGTTTATGTGTCCATTTGACTTTTGGATTTATTAGCTTCAAAAACTGGACTTTGATCTTTTTCTTTGTAAGGAATTTTCCTATTTTCCTCCCAATTAATGGATTGAATGAACTGGGATTGATGGTTGATGATGTGAATGGGAGGAGTGGTGGAAACAACCTTATTGCAAGGACTATTCATAGCTCCTATTTTGGTGTTTGAATTAGATAAATTTTCTAGGTCAATATCATGGAGGCACCACTAATATCCTTATATTTCTTTAGCGATGAATAACCAAGACTTGATATTTAGGACTGTCAAAACACTGTATTCACTCAAGAATACCTTGTTCATGAGGGCCTAATCATTTTCCTTTATACTGCATATTTTGATAGATTATGTTTATGCTATTAGGAATCATCAATGGTGGTTGTCTTCTCATCAGTAAGAAAGTTTGCTTTGATAAAAGTGAATGATCCAATTTGAGAGGATATTGGTGTTGTCTCTGCCTTCATGCTTGTTGCTTTATCATTCTATGGGATGTTGATTGAATCCATAGTAGCTTGTTGATGAATATCATTGACATGATTTTGAGGACTAAGGAACTTAGATTGTTTCTTAAAATAGGTTGTTGCCTCAAAGTTGATATTAAAACCCTCTTCATGGTCATTATTTGGAATAAAATCATGGAGTCTCGTGAACTCAACTATAGCTTCATAAATTTCAAATATGTCTAGTGAGAAAGACTCTTGTTCTAGCTAAACAAGGGATAGATCATCTATATGTCTAGTGGAACCAAGTGTCTTATTTGTATCTAAGTGGAGGTTATTAGAATATGGATGGGGTCAAATTTAGTTTTGGGATCATGGATGGAATGGAAAGGGATGACAATATCATTATGGAATTCTAGGGAGATGAGATCTTGATCAATGATAGGATGGGATTGGAGGATTTGTGTATCTTGATCTTGATTCATTTCAAAGATATATTTTTATGCTTTAGATTTTCTCTATGGTGGTAATGGAATTTGAATGGAAATCTTTGGAGTGGGCATGATGGGTGATGGGATGCATGATGGTATTTGATCTAGGATTTCTTATTCATAGATTTGACTTGTATCAAATAGTGGATTATTTATCGTGGATAGCCCTAGGGTAAAATTTTGAAATGTGTTATTATTAGATGAGCTATTTGATGGAAATGATGTGGATTGATGTTGCAAAGGTTATAGGGATGACAAAATTGAAGGAAAGATGGAAGTTTCTTGTGGTAAAACTTCTTCAAGGTGACATATTATGGAGTCAAATAAGGTGGATTTGTTATGACTAGGACTAATAAAATTATCTTGAGATGAGCCATTGGTGGACATAGATGGATGTTTTTTATCATGCTTGGGAAAAGTATCTTGATATTCATAGAATTTTATGTCTTTCCACCATGTGGGTTTGACTTGAGGTTCGTATTGTTTGGTTATTAGGAGTGTTATTAAGTTTGATTAAACTAATTTTCAATGTGTTGACTCAATTGTCTCTCCCAAAGGACTATACTTTCATTTTGGGATATTTGTTTTCCTAGGAGGTCCTCTAGGTGAGTTATTTTGAATAGTCATCGATGTTTGAATATTAGGTGGTGCTTGTAAGCTTAATGTGGGTTGACAATTTTGGGCCATCTTGGCATAAACTACACAGTCGTTGACCACATTTTTATTTTTATTCCAAAAATGAGGTTTGTCATTAGAGGATTTTGCATTATCCTTGTTCTCTTTATATATTTTCATAATTCCTTTATCTATGAGGGTTTTTTATAGCAATTCTCTTCTCTACGGTTTCATTGAAGCTATTAGAACATTGCACCCATAAGTGGAACTCAATATTAGTATTCAAATTTTGAATGAACAACTAGAGCAATTGTAAATTCTAGTATATGACAAAAATTTGCTAGCTAAGTTCCTCCACTGTTGTAGGAAGGAAGCGAAATTTTCTCCATTGTTTTGTTTGGTAGTGCATAGATTTGTCATGGAAACTTTGTGTTCAATGTTATATGAGAAATATGAAATGAAGTTCTCTTCCAATTCTTGAAATTTCCTAGTGCCCTAATAAAGAAATGAAAACCACTCCATAGCCTATCCCCCTAAGCTCTATAGGAAGAGGTGCATAAGATAAGTGTTATTGTAAGACACCTCTAAGCAAGCTACATATAATTCTTTGATATTTTCATGGGGATCTCCCCTTCCCTTGTATTTGTGAAGTTTGAAATTTCAAAATTATGAGGGAAGGGTGGCATCAATATTGTCTTGTCAAAAGGATAGGGACATATGTTTTCAAGTTTATAACTCCTTTTAGTTGATCCCATTTGAATACTCGATATTTTTGTTGTAAATAATGGATCTGTTGAGCTAAGTCGTTTGAATGTGTGAGATTGGATGTGTTAATGGGATTGTGCATAGAGATGTGATATGTAGATGATTGACCTTGGGGGAAGTTTTTTTGTTGATTATTTTGTTGGATGTACACATTGTATTATAGAGAGAGTGTTAATAAATGTGTTTTATGTGGTAAATGTGTTTTGTGAAGTGAATTGTTGTGAAGGTTTCATGGAGTTTTGATGTGGATTATGCAAGTAGATAGTTTTATTATTCGAGATTAGGTTTCGTTAGGTGGAATGTATATGTAAG